>CAUYUJ010013558.1:568578-578578 GCA_963575745.1 Prorocentrum cordatum
CAGGACTAATGGAAAGACGGAGGAGGAAGCGAGAGGGAGGAGGAGGAGGAGGAGGAGGAGGAGGAGGAGGAGGAGGAGGAGGAGGAGGAGGAGGAGGAGGAGGGAGGAGGACGACAAGGAGAAGGAGGAGGAGGATGAGAAGGAGTAGGACGAGGCAGGCAGACCAGGCAAACCAGGCAAGGGCAAGCAGACTAAACAGACAAGACAGACCAGACGGACGAGACTGGTCTGAAATAGGACAGACCAGGCAGGTTAGTCAGACAAGGCATATCTCAAAGGGACACGAGGCCCCGCCAGAGCCCTCGACGATTGTGCGTTAGCACGTCTGGTCGTGTTCACGTGAACCGTTGCGTATACACATGTCCCAGTTTATTGAATGTTTCTCGCCGACGTTGAAAATTGCATGCCGAACATAGGATTCGGCGCACATCGCGCGCTAGACAAGGACATGTTGTTCTCGCCTGAGCGCCAGGCCTGATACTCGTGTGCATCACATTACGGCACCATGTTTTGATGACCTGAGGGTAGCGGTGCCGCGCGGCCAACTGACTACATAACTGAACTGTGGTGCCGTGGACATCGTGCTCGGGTAGTGAGAGCTTACGCAGTGAAGATGTAGCGCGTCAGACGCACGAACAATTCGGCGTACAAAACATGTGCGCGGTGAACCTTGGGATCACTCCGTGTTCGAACTCATGCGCTCAGGAGGGCCTGAGCCCGTCAGACACCAGACACGGTGGCACGCGGCATGCAAATTTCCACTGCAGCAGGAGGAACTTACCCACCGCTGGCCCCGCGCGCACAGCGCCAGAAACCTCTAGCCGCCACCGTGCCGCGAGGCATTCCGTGGCGTGCCATCGGGCATGATGGAGCTAAACTCAGTCGGAAACGGATCGACCAACGAACCGTCCCGCATCGAGTCGGAACCGGGACGCCGCGCCCGGCTCCAGCTGGCCCTGGCCCTGTGCCGGTGAATCGCACAAGACCGACTCGGATCGGCATCGCCGCCCCAGCCGACGAGTAGAACTGCAGCGACTCGGACCGCGCCGGGCCCCCTCGAGATTCCTGCAGAGAGCGCTGCCGTCTTCCCCACGGGCCCCAGCAGGCCCCGGCTTCCCAGAATCCATCGGCCGCCTCTCGGCGCCCCCGGGCACCAGACACTCGCCATCGCTCGGACGTCCACTCCCTGTGCCTTTGTTCGGTGTCGTGCGTGGCTTTTTCGCCGAATGATCAGGGATGCTCCTCGATGGTCTTCGCCGAAGGAAACATGCACACGTCCGAGCGATGCCGAGGACGAGGCAGAGACGCGGCGCGGCGAGCGCACGAGCACCTCACGGCGCAGCAGCAGGTGGGCGGCACGCCCCGTGCTCGCCCGGGCAGTGCGAGGCCCGGAGGGGGGGCGTCCGAGGGGGGGGCGGCCCATGGGGGGGGAAGGGGTCGCAGAGCATGGCCCGGGGCGCGTGCGCGGCCCCGGGGGGGGGGGGGGGGGGCGAGGGACGAGCGGAAGCAAGAGGCAAGAAGAGGGGGCCACGAAACGCGCGGGGGTGTCATGGCCCGGCCCAGGATGCCCCCCCCGGCCATCACCTCCCTCCGAATCGCCTCCCCTCTCAGACGCCCCCGAGCTTCAGGTGCTGGCGCAGCTGCGGGCCAGGCCCTCGGTGGCCCTCGCATTCGCTTGGCGCGCGAACCCCTCCATCCCGTACGGGCGTTGCCGGCTGCAGCGTGCCGGCTCTTCCATATGACAAGCCCTCTCCTACGTCGGTGGCAACTCATGGGAGCCTCCCGGGTCATCTTGTCGGCTCTTGCGACTCGACGCTAATCGACTCCAGTCGGCGCTAATCGATGCTAAATCGACGCTGAAAGCTAATCGACGCTACATCGGCATTATCTCATCGATGAATTACCAGAGGCGAACTCATCGACGCCAGTGCACGCTAGAGACAGAAGTGCGAGGGCACACCAGGCTCCCATGATCTGCTACCAAAGCCACCCCCTCGGAGAGAGCACGAGCCCTCCTCCTGCCTCGGCGCCGACGCACCTCCCTCTCGCCTCTGCGCTCGGGGTGGCCGGCAGCCTGCTGTGGTGCTGCCCCTGGCCAACCGAGGAGGAGGAGGAGGAGGAGGAGGAGGAGGAGGAGGAGGAGGAGGAAGAGGAGGAGGAGGAGAAGGAGGAGGAGGAGAAGGAGCTGACCGCGATGCGCGACGCGCGGTGATCTTCGCGCCCTCGCAGGGCCACTTTGGAGAAGGGAACATCTCCAATTCAAGCCGGGATGCGCGCAGCACGATCTTATCTTCGCACCCCTGGAGGTGGCCCAGAAGTCCTTGCAGGAGACAGGCGAGCTGCAGATGGACTCCCCTGTTGGGCGGAGCCTCGAACCTGGGCAGCGCGAGGCTCCCGAGACCATTGGGAGACTCTCGTTTTCAGGCGCGAGCTGAATTGCACTCCCGAGTGCGTCCCGCCGCAAGCCCCAAAGAAGCATGTGGAGCGGGACGGAGAAGGGAAAGAGGAAAGGAGAAGCAGCCGGAGGATGAAGTGAGGTGGAAGAAGAGCGCCTAGCGAACCGACGCGCACCGACGCGCCGCCACTGCGCCCAGCCCGCAGCGCCCGGAGCAGCACTCACTGTCAATCCAGCACTCGCTGTTCGTGGCCTTGCATGCTGGCGTCTGCGATGAGTTGACCGTGGCGTTGGCAGATGCGTCGTGCTGCAGAAGCTGCTCACCGCCTTCCCTGGTCATCTCCTGTGAGGGGCACCGGGGCACCGATGCCGCCGCGTTGCTCCCTGGACCTTCCCTGGTCGCGCTCTCGCAGGGATGCCGAGGCGGATCCAGCCGTGGTGCCGAGGGCCCCCCTGGAGGCCCCAAAATGGCGACGACGGGCGAGGGGTATTGGTACTGGTACAGTCGGACTGGAGCGGAGAGGACGCGCGAGAGGACACGAGATCCTTCCGAGGGCCACATGGCCACAGGAATGCAGCAGGCGTGGGTCGCGAGACACAGGACACAAGGGTACCCTTGATTTGGCAGGGTCGACCTACTCCTCATCCGGACCGACTGGATGTCTTCCTCCCCTGGTCTCCACGGTGGAGGCCGTCTGCTCTGCCTGGGCGCCCTTCGAGGCACGAGCCTGAAGCAGCTCCACGCCGCAAGGCCCGCCGTCGTCGGCGGCGCACTCGTCGTCCGCCGCGAGCGCCGGGTCGAGCTCCTGCTGCGAGAGCTCTTGCGCCCAGGCCGCGGCCAGGACGAAGGTCACGAGGGTCACGCGCAGCATGACCATGAAAGAGCACTTTCCGCAAGGGGGTCCGCGACTGAGCTCAGCAACGATCGCGCACAGCTTGAGTCTGAATGGCTGCCGAGGCCCTTTGTTCAGACCCTTCGTCCCCAAACAGTTCGTGCAATTGCAGGTTCTTGCTTGCGTTTCTAAGGAATTGGATGGGGGGTCCCGAGGATTCGCCGCGTTCCACCCTTGGGGAGGTTCTGAGGATTCACCACGCTCCCACTGCGGAGGGGGTTCCTGCTGGGGCCCTGCCGGGGCACTGTTGGGCCTCTCGGAGCCTCTGGGGCCTTGCTGAGCAGCTGGGGACTCTCGCGCGGCCAACTGGAGCTGACCAGGGTCGACGTCGCAGGCTTCTTGGGTCGATTTGGACGCTCTGAAGACCAAAGGGCGATAACGTTAAACCCCTCCGACCTAAAACAAAACAAGAGACAAGGACAAACAACAACTGGCTCTCGAGAGCCTCGTGAACCTCCTTTGGATCACTTTTGCGGCGTCTCGGGAGCCTCCGGGGGATACTCTTGGAACCTTGCTTGTTTGGACCGATTTGTGGTCCATTCGGGCCGCCTTCCGGGCATCTTGTGCTGCCTGGAGATGGTCCTGGCCCGTCGGGAGGGTGATCTTGTGGTAGGGGTACCCGTCCGGGGGCCCTGCTCCCTCCTAATGCGGTCGTGGTCCAGGCCTGGGGGTGGGGAGGGCCCAAGCCCCGGTCCCCCTTTGCACGCATGCTTTTTCAGCGCGGAGAAGTATTCCCCGCTCTGCTTTATCCACCCCTTCCCTTCTTCATCCACTCGCTTTGTTCACCGCCCAGGGGCCCGTCAAGCCTCCAAAGTCCTCCTCCTGCTCCTCCTCATCATCTGTCCCCTCCTCCTCATCCTCCTCCTCCTCGTCCTCCTCCTCTGCCCCACTGTTCCCCCCTTCCTTTCTTCCCCCCGCCCTTCCTCTTCACCGCTTCTCCGCCTTCCCTCTCCGAGCGATTCTCCCCGTGCCTCACCTCCACTTCATTCCTCCGCACCTCCCCTCCCATGTCGGACACCAGGGGGAGACAGCAACGGGGTGCTGGGCGAATCGACCCACGTAGCTGGCTCTCCCCGCGCATCCCTGCGCTGGAGGCGCACCTGTATCGATCGAACAAAGCTGCCCGTCGGTGCGTGCAGCAGGTTACGTGCAACCTGTATCGATCGGCCCAAACCAGCAGCATGCAGCAGGTTACGTAACCCACCCCTTCCCCGAACCTGAGGGGGGGATCCCCGAACCTGAGAAATACATCGCCGATGCATAGGCGACATGCCCCCGATAGCCCATCCACACGTTCCTGCGGGGTGTGGGCCCCATGGGTCCAGGTCGGCGATGAGTGGGCGAGCCGCTGGTCGACGCATCCCCCCTGAGCCTATCCCCTCTCGGTGATCCTCGTCGCTTGGTTTTCGGGCCATGTCTCAACTCCGAGGCGGCCGTTCGGGACGATCCTGGCGCCCCCAGAGCGCCCCCGACGAGGCGCAGCTGAAACTCCCAAAAACTTCAGAAAACGCCCCGGAAACAAAAAGATGCGGCCCGCTTAACGTTGCCCCTGAGCCCATCCGTTCCCCGAGCGCTGCCCCTGATCGAGTGGGGGATCGACTGCAGACTTGATTCACCCCAGGATCGAGGTGCTCGTCGAATCGATGGAAAAAATGCGTGGACTGTCCCGTCGGTCTGCGGGCATGAGACGTATGTGCCGTCATCCACCTCGACGAGAAAATCAAAATCCTGGTGCAGAGCAATTCTATGCTCCATGCCCTGCTCGACCCCAGAATTGAGGTGTTCGTCGAATCTATGGAGGAATCCGTAGACTGTCCCGTCGGTCTGCGGGCATGAGGCGTATGTGCCGTCATCAACCTCGACGAGAAAATCAAAATCCTGGGGCAGAGCAATTCTATGCTCCATGCCCTGCTCGACCTGACGGCCCTCCATCCCCCCCCCGCGCGCAGATCAGGCGGCGCCCGCCCCGCGGCCTGGCTCGCGCCGCAGGCCTCCAGGAAGTGGCCCCTGCGCGCCTCGCCCGGGGGCAGGGGGCATCCTCGACCTCCCCTCGCTCCTGGACTCGATCGGGCCGCGGCAGCGCGCAGGGCTGGGGCTGGAGGGCAGCAGGTGCACGGAGGACCCTCCTCAGCGGCGTGGGGAGATGGAGGGGGTCACCAGGGCTGAACCTAAACGGTGTTTTTCGTTATCGTGTTGTTTTCGCTTCTCCTCGTTTAGTCTTCAATCCACCTCTACCGCAAAACGAAGTCGAGACGAAAACGGCCCACGCAATCGCCAGAACACCGTTCAGGTCCAGCCCTGGGGGGTCACTGGCCGCGGCAGCGAGCAGCATTGGAGGGCGGCAGGTGCACGGAGGACTCTCCTCCGCGGCGTGGGGGGACGGAGGGCTCCACGGGCCGCGGCAGCGAGCAGAACTGGAGGGGCGCGGGTGCACGATTCGGGTTGGGCGAAAGGGGGGGATAGCAAAGGGGGGGTTTGAGAATCGGCTCACGTAGCTGATTTTCCCGGCGCCTCCCGGCGCCGGAGGCGGCTATGTATCGAGGAATGGGCCCCTCGGGGAGGCCGAAACCAACTGCAAGCAGCAGATTTCGTACCCCCCCCCTGTCCCAATCCCCCCCTTTCGCCCGGCCCGAACGATGGACTCTCCTCAGCGGCGTGGGGAGATGGGGTCCGCGGGGACCTTCCACCCCCCCCTAACCTTAAGTCGGGCCTGTCCCCCCAGAGGGGGATTTTCGACGAAAAAAGAAATACTCCAAACATGCCCCCAAGTGGTCAAAAAATACAAAAAAAATGTCCCCAGACTATGTTTTTACTATTTTTGAATAGTCCCCCTGTAGAGGGGGGGGTCGTGCGCCGCCCCAGCAGCAAAGAGGGGGGGGGAGCCGCAGAGGCGGAGCGCCGCGGGCACGCCGCCGCCCCCGCGGCCAGAGCTGCGCCGGATGCCCCTTCTGAATTCTGGCGTCGCGCGCCGTCTGCCACGGGCCCGCGGCCACCGGCGCGAGCGCGCCCCGGTGTGAGCTGCGGGGGGACAAACAGGGCAGCGTCTCGTTCTCGTTCTTTTTTGTTTTTTTTTTGTTTTCTTTTTTTTTTCTCTCTCTCTCTCTCTCTCTCTCTCTCTCTCTCTCCCTAGATCTATAATTCGATAGACACGCATGTCAGATCTCTTTCTATACATACACATATCTCACCACAGATACACATATCATCTCTCGACCTCGCTCTCTCTCTCTCTCTCTATCTCTCTCTCTCTCTCTCTGTTGGGTGGGAGGGCACCGATGTACGTACTGACCGAGCGCCGTGGCTCCCACTTACCCCACCCCAGTCTCAAGGGGCAAAGCGATGCGCATCTTGACGGCCATCGTGCAATACGGCTGGCCACGTTACTTCTTGGGCAGTTGCGTCCTGAGGTCTTCGTTTGGATCCTCGGGGTGTTTTTTTTCCAGCGCAATTTTGGAGGGGAGGATGGGGAGCGGACACATCAGCACGATGACACACTCGGCAGCGCAAGCAACCAGTGAGAAATCTCAAACGCCGTGCAAATGCAGCGTCCTCCGATTGGATCATGAGGGTGTGAAGGCCTCCCCTTCTTGAGGGTTGGTGCTAAACCCGGACAAGAGGCCCTCGCAACTCATCGATTTGCACCTGAAAGAGGTTTGGGGTACACCGAGAAACCTTTCTTTCGCAGCGGGCGTTTGGCCCGGTGGCCAAGGGGCCGCTGGGATGGAGCGTCCAAGCGAGAAGTGTCAGTAACCTTGTGACAACCTCGGAGCCCTCTCCAGAAAGGCCTGAATCGCATATCATGGAACAGCCCAAGAAATAGTCCTCGCCTTCTCATTCTCTCCCACCCCTCTCCCTCCCCCTCCTCATCCCTTCCGCCATCCTCGATATTCCTCATCCTCCTCCTCCATCCTCCTTTTCCAACTACCCCTCTACCTTCCTCATCCTCCTCTTGCTGTGCAAGCAACTGTGCAAAGATCTGCTGAGTAAACACATGCCGACCTGCTGTTCTGCAAGGTGAGCGGCGGATTCGTGCACCAAACAACGAAACGTCTTGCCTGTAAGCGTAATGGTCCGGAGCACCCGGGGCTGAAAACTCAGCGCTCGAAGTTTTGCAGGGGTCTTTCTGCCTCAGCGCAATTTAGGATCTGCTGTGGTAGGTCCCACGAGATGAAAGCCGTTTGGGGTCCTCGACTTGGTAAGTCTGCGCGTGCCAGTGCTGCTGCTGCTGCTGGAAAAAGCGACGCTGGTAAGGGGCCCTAAGTCGATGGAGGGCTTCGCAGGAGGGCATGCGCCTGCTGCACCTCCAAGCCCTGGACGCTTCCCGCGTCGCTCAACTGCACGGGTTTGTCTCCCCTGATGCGCCCGCGGGTTGGGAACATTACCCAGCGGCAACGTGAGGAATCGGAATTGGATGTCACGGACCTCTGTGAAGACGACTAGGGTTTGTTTCGCCAGCGTGCGAAGGGCTCGAAGTTTTGCCCGAGTAGTCTGATCCTTCAGATCCTCCTCCTCGAAGAGCGAACGGGGGAGGATGGGCGACGGATAGCGAGGGGGAGGGAGGATGGGCGAGAGGAAAAGGCGAATGGTCGAGGCATGGGAGAGGGAATAGGGATGAGGAAGCAGAGGGCGGGGAGGAGGGACGGTGGAGAAGGGGAGGAACGTGTTTAAACAGAGGAGGGAGGGGCAAGGTGAATGGAGGAGGGCTGAAACGTTGAGGTCGGAGGAGAGGGGGTGGGGGGGGGGAAAGAACCCATGGGACACTCACGCATCGAAAGGCCACTATGCGAGAAGCGTGCCTGAGGGCGGTGCCTCTCGAGGCTCCCCTCGCGGAAGGGCACATGCTGGGGAGAGGGAGGAAGGAGCCAGGAGAGGGCGAGGAGAGAAGGGAGGAGGGAGGGGCATGGTGAATGGAGGAAGGAGGCAGCGCAGGAATTGAAGGAGAGGGGGGAAAATCATCCCTCGGACGCCCAACCATCGAATGACCACTGCGAGAACAGGTTGTTGTCCGTCGCGGTTGCCTCTTGGAGATCTCCCATTGCGAGGGCAAGCGTTGATGCAGCCGGGGGGCAGCAGCAAGGAGAGGGATGAGAGAGGAGGGAGAAGGATGGAGGAGGAGCAAGGACGGATGAATGAGGAGGAGGACGACGAGAGGGGAAGAAGATGAGGGGAAGACGGAGAGAGGGGGGGGAGGCGAGGAAGGGGTGGAGGCAAGGAGGTCTGCCGCCTTGCACGCCGCCGGGTCCAAGCCGGCCATGTGGAAGGCCTCCCCCTCGAGGTCTTTCGTCCACTGGCCGGGCTTGGCCCTGCGGCCGGAAGAATGCAGAGGACGGCGACGCAAAGCACTCGCCCCCCCTGTCCTCAACGACCTTCTCCTCATCCTACTGCTCCTGAACCCTCCTCCACCCGCCTCCTACAGCTCGTCCTCCTTCCTGCACCACTATACTCAACCTGCTCTTCATCCTCACCTCCCTTCACCGCTGTCATTCATCCCCCGAATCTCTTCACCGATGCGCCCCGGCGATGACACCTGACCCTGCAGATCTTTTTGTTCCCGTCTGCTTCCCTCCACCGGCTCCCTCGACTACCCTAGCAATTCTCGCCTCCACCATCGCCACCCTCGCCTCCACCTAAGGCGCCCTCGCCGTCACCACCCTCGCCACCCTCGCATCCACCCTCGTCTCCACGCTCGTCTGTGAACGGCCCCGCCACCTTCACCACCGCTTTCGCCTCCACCTCCCCCACCGCTGCCGCCCTGGCAAGCAACCCCCGCTGCCGCAGCGCTCGTCTTGAGGAAGGCGCCGACCACGCCTGCCCAGATCCTGGCTGGGCCATCCTGGGCTCAAGCTCGGTGTACACGGAGGCCGTCAAAACTGGGGGAACGAAAGGGGGGGATAGCAAAGGACAGGGTAGAGAATCAGCTCACATAGCTGATTTTCCCAGCGCCTCCCAGCGCTGGGAGGCGCCCATGTATCGAGGAAAGGGCCCGGCGGCGGGGCCGACACCATCTGCATGCAGCAGATTTCGTAACCCCCCCTTTCCCTATCCCCCCCTTTTCGTTCGGCCTGCGTAAAAACGGGGCCAGAATCCACGGTGTTGGAGGATCGCGCCGCACCGCTGATGCATCGCCGGTGCACCGGCGACGTTGGGACGTAGCACGTCGGACTCCAGATTGAGCCTCCTCGCCGACGCGTGGCGCCTCGGCGATGCGGCACGCCCCTTCGACACCACCTGCTCCCGCTCCACCTGGGAGGCCTGGGATGTACGCCCTCTTTTGGAGTCTTGCTAGAGGTGCCCCTGGCCCAAGGTACCCCCAGGATTCTCGGGGGTGGCCCAGACGGCCTCCAAAGCTTTGTGGGCCCCGGAAGCGGCAGGACCGTTTTTTTCACCATTTCCCAACAAAAATGTCCATTGAAAATGGAGACGGCAAAAAAACGGCGACGGGAAACGGCAAAAAAACGGCTCCAGGATCGGAACTGGAGCCAGAACCGGTAAAAAAACGGCGACGGAACCGATAAAAAAACGGCGTCGGAACCGGCAACAAAAACGGCAAAACGGAACCGGTAAAGAAACGGCCCTGTCGTTTCCAGGGCCCACTAAGCTCCAGGGCACCCCTCACGAGGCCCAGAGGGCCCCAGGGGCTCCAAGATGGAGCGGACAGCTGGGGGCACCTATTGGGCCAGGGGCACTTCTAGCAACACCCGACGAGCCTCTT
>CAUYUJ010013558.1:581078-598578 GCA_963575745.1 Prorocentrum cordatum
GCTGAAGCGTCCACGATCTGCTCCAGAGGTCCCCAGAGGTGTCTGGGTTGCTCCCCTGGAGATATCCGGAGTCACCTCGATTTACTCTGTCCTGCCCAGCTTTATCGGGCCAGATCCCCGCAAGCCGAGGGGTGAAGGACCGGCGCGGCGGGGGCGGCTCCGCGCCCTAGAGAAGCAGACCTGCGCTGTCCCGCGAGGGCGGCCAGATCTCAGAGGATGCGGTTTTGCCGGTGCGGGCGTCGTTCCTGGATTTTGGCCTCAAGGGCCCGTTCTCGGGCCCAGAGACCATCGGAAATGGATCCTCCCCCGCCTCCGTGAGTGTCTCCTCGTCAAGTCGCCGACTCGAACAATCCACGGGCGCTCATGCGACGGCCCAGCACCCGCGCGGCAGTGTCAGCGAAGAACTGGCTCGGGGAAGCGGGTTGGGAGCTCAGGGGCCGTACGTTGGCAAAATCACATGGACGGATGTCAGGGGACGCGGCGCTCGACTTGTTACGGGGGTCCCTGCGTTTCCGCGTCGCGGCTTGTTGAGAGATGGCGCGTTCCCCACTAGGAAGTGGCTGCGGCAACCCATTGAAACCCTGTTACCACTCCCGCGATTCCCATAGCAGAGTGGAGAACTCCCAGGAGAGCCCTGACAGCACCGCCGCTGCGGCCCATCTGCAGTCTACAGAGGACGAATGGATGATGAGATCAAAGCATCCGAAAGCTGGCGGGTCTGAGGCGGGCGCCGTGGCCGTGCCAGGGCAAGCCCGAAAGGCCCTGGAACGATGCATCCTCATCCTATCCTGAACTTGAGGAGCCCCGACAGCACCGACGAGGCGACCCGTCCAACGCCCAGGGTTAAGTCGGGCCTGTCCCCCTGCAGGGGGATTGTCGACGAAACATTTTAAAACATGCCCCCAACAATAATCAAACAAGTAATCAAACAAAATAGTTAGGGGAGTCTGTTTTGATAATCTTCTGGCCTTTGGGGGATATGTTTGGGGTGTTGTTTATTTTTCGTCGAGAATCCCCCTGTAGGGGGACAGGCCCGACATAACCCCAGGGGGAACGATGGGGGGAGGAAAGACGCAGAGTGCGGAAACAACTCGACCTGGACTCGGCGGTACATCGCGGAGAGATCGGCGGCAGGCTCCCCATAGATTTAAGTCGGGCCTGTCCCCCTACAGGGGGATTTTCGACGAAAGATAATCAGACACCGAAAATAATCAAAAATCTTTAAAAAATAGTCTGGGGACTATTTTTTCTATGTTTTTGGCCTTTTTGGAATATTTTCGGGGTATTGCTTATTTTTCGTCGAAGATCCTCCTGTAGGGGGACACGCCCGACATAACCATAGATCACCGAAAACCGAGCGTTCCTGGGCGGGGTGGGAGGCCCTTAGCCCCGAGCGGCGACGACCCAAACCCTGCCCTGCGGGCCAGCCTTCAAGGGGCCCAAGGACACGCAAAGAAATACACACACACATAGCAGGATCCCCATTTATGTTCCCACAGTTTCTGGCTCCCTCTCTTCTCCCACCGACTTCCCATAGTTCCCCATACTTCCCCTACTTCCCCTGGCATCGACGATTCCTTGTGCCTGTGTGTGTGTTGTCGCCACGCGCGGCTGCCCGTCTGCCCGTTTTCCCAAACTTGTTCTGCATGTTGCACGAATCATCTGGCTCTGTGCCCCAGTCAGCCTGATTGACACGCCCTCTGGACTCTTCCTTGCGGGCCGCAGATCAAAAAAGTGTGTGTGTGTGTGTTTGTGTGTGTGTGTGCGTGTGTGTTCTTCCCCTCCCAAATCCTTCCTGGCCCGCTCGCTCTGCGAGGCGGACCCGGCCATAGAGCGACTGCAAGGGCAGCACGACGGCCGCCGACAGCTCGAGCTGGCCCCCCGCCGATCCAGGGCCGTAGGGTTGCGCGCCCGGTCGCCGTGCACAAGCGATCGCCGGCCGCGCGATCAGCAGGCACCGTGGGAACCGGACAGCTCCGGAGAGGCGCCCTCGCCCGCGTACACCACCGTGCTGCGCGGCCGCGCGCGATTTCTGCGGGTCCCTCCCCGGGCACCCTCGAAACTCCACTCCTCGCCCCTCGACCCCCCGGTCGTTCTCCTCCGCCTGCTGCCTCTTCTTCCACCTCCTCCCCTCGCTCCCTCCTGCTCGCTCCTCCCTCCTCCCGATGCGGCTCCTCCCCTTCCGGAGGCTCCATGCTCCTCCTGCTCCTGCTCCTCTTCCGGACTCTTTACACTCCTCCCTCTCAATCTCCTGTTCCTCCTCCTCCAGCTCCTCCTCCTCCTCCTCCTCCTCCTCTCCTCCTCCTCTCCTCCTCCTCCTCCTCCTCCTCCTCCTCCTCCTCCTCCTCCTCCTCCTCCTCCTCCTCCTCCTCCTCCTCCTCCCTCCTCCTCCTCCTCCTCCTCCTCCTCCTCCTCCTCCTCCCTCCTCTGCCTCCTCTGCCTCCTCTGCTTCCTCCTCCTCCTCCTCCTCGTCCTCCGTTTTCCTCACCTTCCTTCTGCACTGTTCATCCCTCCCTACTCCAAGGTCCTCCTCCTCCTCCTCTCCTCCTCCTCCTCCTCCTCTTCCTCCTCCTCCCTCTCCTCCCCCTCCCCCTCCTCCTCCTCCTCCTCCTCTTCCCTCTCCTCCTGTTCCTTCTCCTCCTCCGCCTCCGCCTCCTCCTCCTCCTCCCTTTCCTAACTCCTAACTCTCCTCTTCCAACTCCTTCTCATCATGCTTCTCAATTCACTCTCCATGATCTTCAAGACGAGAAAGCATTATTCCGCCGTTTTCCTGCACTCAGATGTGGCGATGTCAGCGCAAACTTCACGTGCAGTGCACAGGAGAGAAAGACGGTATGGATAGACACATTCGCACATACACTTGGCACTCTCAATCCGCAGCACAGTCCACCATCGAATACATATATATATATATATATATATATACATATATATATATATGTGTATTGACGTTACTGGTCGGCAGACGGGGCAATTCGCCTTCCCGGATACACACACACAGAGCGACCCTGGGTACAGTCGGGCTGCTGAAAGAAGGAACGCTAAAGAAGGAACGAAGCCCCTCCTTGGCCCTGTAAGCACCTCCGTGCCCCAGGAGGGCAAGAGGAACAGCACTGGAGGAACCCAAGGAACATCGAGCTCCTTCCGAACCCAAACTGTTCCTTACTTCGGCGTCTTGACTGTAAAAGTGATCCTTGGCGCGCGGCCTGCTGGTCGTTGCACGCGACTCGACCGCGGCGGCCTGCGTGCCCGGGCTCTCGGCCGCTCCGCGCCCCGCGCAAAGCCGCGCTCGACGAGGGGCAGGTCCGGCGAAGGATCGCTGCCACGTGCAGCCCACGCACCCCGAGGGCGGCGCTCGCTTTCGGAGCCGCACCCCCCTGCGCGCATGGAGGAACGTCTACGACACCGTGGTGTCAGGGCCCCTCCTCCTCCTTCCTCCTCCTCCCTCCTCCTCCTCCCTCCTCCTCCTCCCCCCCTCCCCCTCCTCCTCCTCCTCCTCCTCCTCCTCCTCCTCCTCCTCCTCCTCCTCCTCCTCCTTCCTCCCCTTCCTCCTCCTCCTCCTCCTCCTCCTCCCTCCTCCTCCTCCTCCTCCTCCTCCTCCCCCAGGGGGGGGCGGTGCTGGAGGTGCCCCCAGGAGAAGGTGCCCCCAGGATCGGAGGCCATCGGGGAGCAAGTCGAATCAAGAACCGGGATCCTCCTCCTCTTCTTCCTCCTCCTCCTCCTCCTCCTCCTCCTCCTCCTCCTCTTCCTCCTCCAAAGACTGGGTCTTCGCAGTTTGCGCCGCTCGAAACAGCGGGACCACCCAACCGGGGGGAGGGGGACAGGGAGGGGGGGGAGAGGCAGGGAGAGCGGGGAGGTGGGGACAGATGGGGGGGGACAAGCTACCCACCCACCCCACTTCGGGGCGTCGCCACGCCATGCTATGTCAGGCTACGCGTCCTCATTTCCGCGCTTCCGCGCTGAGTTTGGTTCCAAAATGCTGCTCTCGCTGGAGCGCTGGACGCATTTTCGGGCTACCGCTCATTCCGAATCGTGCTCCCGCTGCAACGCTGGCCTCATTCCCGCGCTTACGCTCCTTCCGAATCGTGCTCCCGCTGCAGCGATGGCGTCATTATTTCCAGCGCCATGCCACGGCATGGTTTTCGGTCCTTCCACATAGGCCCCCAAATCTTGAAAGTAGACTTCCGAATAAACCATCGGAAATGATTCCACATTCGGTGCCGACGATTTTCTGATCTTTTGGGCCGCAGAACCCCCCCACACTTTTGGGCGTCGCCACGCCATGCTATGTCAGGCTGCGCGTCCTCATTTCCGCGCTTCCGCTTTTTTCTCTAGTTTTCCTTCCAAAATGCTGCTCTCGCTGAGGCGCTGGCCTCATTTTCAGGCTACCGCTCGTTCCGAATCGTGCTCCTGCTGCAGCGCTGGCGTCATTATTTCGAGCGCCATGCCCCGGCATGGTTTTCGGTCATTCCAAATAGGCCCTAAAATATAGAAAATGGCCTCCGGAAGAAACCATCGAACTTGATTACACATTCGGCGTCAATTCGTTGATTTCTCCCCGGAAAGGGCTAAGGCCCAGCCCAGGGTTGGGTTCTCTTCTAGTTTTAAACCAAGGGCCGGGTCTTTACCTGCGACGGGCTGGCGAGCTTATTTGCAATAAATAACGAGGTCGCGTAGGGCCGGCGAGTGAAGATTTGAGGATGTCCCGAGCGAGACGCTGGTTTTTGGAATTCCGACCGATAAAACACAGGTTGCGGGACACTTTAGGGTCAGGGGCACGAATCCGTGTGCTTTTACATGTGTTCCCATAGATTGGCCCTCTCCAGAGGCACGAATCCGTGTTTTTTTACCTGTGTTCCTATAGAGTGGCCCTCTCCAGGAGGTCCCACGAAGGGCCCATGTCACCCAGGGGCTTATGTAACATGGTTGTCCCGAGCTGGCACTATTCTTTTACCTGTCCAGGCCACCCACGGGGGTATCTAACATGGCTGCCCCGAGCAAGGACCACGTGTTTTCACATGTCCAGGTCACTCAGGGATGTGTCTAACATGGTTGCCCCGAGCTGGCACCAAGTGCTTTTACGTGTCCAGGCCACCCAGGGGGATATCAAACATGGTTGTTCCGAGCAAGGACCACGTGTTTTCACATGTCCAGGTCAACCAAAGGGGTATCTAACATGGTTGCCCAGAGCTGGCAGCACGTGATTTTACGTGTCCAGGCCACCCATGGGGGTTATCTAACATGGTTGTCCCGAGCTGGAACCACGTGTTTTAACGTGTCCAGGCCACACAGAGGTGTATCTAACATGGTTGCCCAGAGCTGACTCCATATGTTTTTACGTTTCCAGGTCACCCAGAGGGGTATCCAACAAACAAAAATATGTTTCTTGCTCTGGACAAGGGGTCTTGCTTTAGGGGCCTCTCCAGGGAAGGCATTTCGCGATTCTCGAGCTGGAGCGCGAATTCAGCTTATCCAAGCCACCCAAAGGGGGTATCTAACCTGGTGGTCCCGCGCTGGAACCGTGTATTTTTACGTGTCCAGGCCACCCACGGGGGTATCCAACATGATGCTGAGGATGTCCCGGGCGAAACGCTTGATTGTGTTGTTATACTTTGTTGAAGATGATTCGAGCGAAGCGCTTATTTTGTGTTATAGACTGTTCCTCTCCTGGGGACCAAAATTCAGAGGATGTCTCAGGTCAAATGCTTGTTTTACGTTTTCTCTGTTTGGTATATGTATTCGGGGAATGCGTTTCGCTTCCACCCGCTCCCCAGGACGCCCAGGAGGCCCGAGAAGCGTGAACACACATGGATTCCTAACGCCCCAGGGCGGGACAAGCGTGAACAGACATGGCTTCCTAACGGCCCAGGGCGGGAGACGCTTGAAAACACATGTTTCCTAACGCCCCAGGGCGGGGCAACTGTGAAAACATGTGTGGGTTCTTAACGCCCCAGGGCGGGAGAAGCGTGAACACACATGGGTTCCTCACGCCCCAGGGCAGGATAAGCGTGAACACACATGGGTTCTCAACGCCCCAGGGCGGGAGAAACGCAACAACACATGGTTCCTAACGCCCCAGGAGGCCCCACGAGGCCCCAGCACAGCCTTCGGCACGGTACATCACAATCGATACACTCAGCATTGCAGCTTGGCGCGTTCCCTGGCACGTTCTGTGGCGCGTCCCCGTGGCGAGTCCCCGTGGCGAGTCCCCGTGGCACGTCGCGCGGTGCGTCCCCTGGCACGTCCCGTGGCACGTCCATTGGCACGTTCCGTAGCGCGTCCCCTTGGCACGTCCCGCGGTGCGTCCCCATGGCACGTTCCCTGACACGTCGCCTGGCGCGTCCCTTGGGACGTTCCGCGGCGCGTCCTCTTGGCACATCCCCCTGTCGATTAGCTCTGGGGCAGCTACTATGTGCTCAGGCAGCTCGAGCTTAAGATCCAGATCACGTCGGTCAGGACTCGGATGCAAAGGAGGACTCGATCCACAACGCTATAGAGCACAATCGCGGCATGGCACATCGCAATTCAGCACGGCGCAGCACAGCACAGCCCTCGGCACGGTACATCAAGATCGATACACTCAGCATTGCATTTCCCACCCCCCTATCAGGTGTCTTTGAAAGGTTGCCATGCCTTACATTTCTAGGTTCCTTTCCAGGTTCGCGGGTCGATCATGTTGGGCAGCAAAGCCCCCCCCACCTTGGGGCGTCGCCACGCCATGCTATGTCATGCTACGCGTCGATATTCGACACCATGCTGTGCCATGTAATACTATGCCATGCTACGGCATCCGATTGTGCGAGTAGAAAAGCGATCTACGCCATGGTGAGGTATGGGAGTGAGGGGTAGAAGGTCAGATCTGAGGCGAGTGCACCTAGCTCCCCCCTCCCCCCTTCCCCCTCCCCCACCCCCTCGCCCCTCCCCTCTCCCCCTCCCCCTTCCCACCTCCGCCTTCCTCACTCCTCCCTCCTCCCTCCTCCCTCCTCCCTCCTCCCTCATCCCTTCTCCTTCCTCCCTCCTCCCTCCTCCCTCCTCCCTCCTCCTTCTCGTCCTCCTCCTCGTCCTCGTCCTCGTCCTCGTCCTCGTCCTCGTCATCGTCATCGTCCTCCTCCTCGTTTTTCCCAGAAAGAGGACGGGCCCAGGTCTCTCTTGCAGTAGGTTCACCCCTGGAATCGACTTGAGGTGGGCCGGCGAATTCCTTCTGCGACAACTAACGAGGAAAGGGCTGGAGACCTCCTCCTCCTCCTCCTCCTCCTCCTCCTCCTCCTCCTCCTCCTCCTCCTCCTCCTCCTCCTCCTCCTCCGCTTCCTCCCCCCACTCCTAGCCCTTTCGATCAGGGTCGGCGGCACCGGCCGTCAGGCCTCTCCAATAACGAGGAAAGGGCTGGAGAATTACAATTTGAGAATGTCCCGAGCGAAAGGATGCCCCGAGCGGCTCGTTTGTTTTGTGTTCTGGATTGTCCTCTCCTGGGGACCAGGATTCAAAGGATCTCTCAAGCAGAATGCTTGTTTTCACGTGCCCAGGTCTTGAGAATGTCTCGAGCGAGACACTGGGTTTCACGCGTCCAGGTTTCCAGAGCAGAAGTCTAGCATGAGGATTAGTTGAGGATGTCTCGAGCGAGACGCTTGTTGTCACGCATCTAGGTCGCCCAGGCGGATGTCTAGCATGATGATGTGTTGAGGAAGTCTCGGTCGAAACGCTTGTTTGCACGTGTCCAGGTTGCCTAGGCGATGTCTAGCATGAGGATGTCCCGTGGCGAGTCCCCGTGGCACGTCGCGCGGTGCGTCCCCTGGCACGTCCCGTGGCACGTCCATTGGCACGTTCCGTAGCGCGTCCCCTTGGCACGTCCCGCGGTGCGTCCCCATGGCACGTTCCCTGACACGTCGCCTGGCGCTTCCCTTGGGACGTTCCGCGGCACATCCTCCTAGCATGTCCCCTGTCAATTAGCTCTGGGGCAGCTACTATGTGCTCACGCAGCTCGAGCTTAAGATCCAGATCACTTCGGTCAGGACTCGGATGCACAAAGAGGACTCGATCCACACCGTTATAGAGCACAATCGGGGCACGGCACATCGCAATTCAGCACGGCGGAGCACAGCCCTCGGCACTGTACATAAAGAGCTGTTCACTCAGCATTGCGTGCGCCCGTCGCCAAATCACGTGTCTTTGAAAACGCGGCCACGCCTTACATTTCTATGCTCCTTTTCTGCGTTCCATGGGTCGATCATGTTTACGCTAAACCATCCTGAGCAATACGCTGTCGCGCTAGCGAAAGCTGGAACAAGAAAAGCAAGAACGACTCGGGTCAACAACAACCTGGCGGGCGCGGCAGAAACTGTGAAAGCAAGAGCTCAAGAAAATGAGAGGAATGAGATTAGGCGCCCACCAAGTGTGACGACACTCACATTTGTAGGAACCCGCCTCAACCAGCACCATCCCAGCGATACTAGGTAAGAACGTTCAGATGAATGGTGAGTGCCGCCTGGGCTCAGCAGTGAAAGTGAGTCAGGCAATGCAATTATTAGGCTGCTACCAATGTGCAGTATTTCCATCCCACCCCATCCCGATGCGTAACCCAGCCACCCCAAGTCCTTTTTTGCAGAGGCCTATCCTCCTCCTCCTCCTCCTCCCCCTCCTCCTCCTTTTCCCCCTTCTCCTCCTCCTCCTGCTCCTCCTCCCCCTCCTCCTCCTCGCACCTCCCTCCTCCTCCTCCTCCCCCTCCCCCTCCCCTCTCGCGCAGCCTCGCGCGGACCTCCTCCGTGCTGAGGGCGTCCATGGCCCGGCTGCGCACGAAGCTGGAGTGCCCGTTCACGCGCTCGGCGAAGGCCGCCGCGCCCACCTCTTCGCGGGGGCGTGGGCTGGCCAGAGGGCCGTACGGACAGATTACCAGCCTGGAGCATATCCCTATCCCTATGCTGGGCACCTCCTCATCACGATGCCAATCTTAGGGATTCCCTTATTGTTTGAGGGCGAATCCCTAAGCTTGTCATCGCCTTTTGGCGTGTCGATCTTAGGAATAGGGATATGTTCGAGGCTGGTAAACAGAAGAGAACCCGAGATCTGGGTGCTGCACTTCCCAGAGATATCCGACGCTCCAGACAAAACCTTGCTCGGCGGTGGACAAACCTCCCTTCAGTAAACCTCCCCTTGATGAAAACGGCCTGGGGTCGAAATCGACGGACCTGGGACCCGCAAAAATGACGGCCGCGACGCCCTCCCGCGAACCGAAAACGGCCAATCCCTTACTCCAGATTTCGTAATAGAAGGGAGGGGGTCTGGACCCTCCAAGACAAGCCATTTCAGACCCCCCCTCGTGGGAGAACCCTCCAAAACATCGTCCCCAGACCACCCCAGGCCCTCCAGGATAGCCTGGAAGAGACCCCCCCCCCGAAATGAGACCCCCCTCCCTTTCTTACGAAATCTGACGCGTCAGGGCAAGGGGCCTGCCCACCCCCGAATTTGCCGCCGAAGGACCTCGGGGCCGCTCGCGGCCTCCGCAAGGGGGCGGGCCCTCGCCGGGCCTCTCCGGCAGCGCCACAGCACAGAGCCTGTTTTTTTTAAGACTCTGGCAAGTTTACTTGCATGGACGGGGGGGGGGGGCTGAGCCTTAAGCAAGCCCGGGGGGGGGGGGGCGCGGAAATCACGCAAGTCGAAAGGCACTTGCACGATAGTATTCGCTGAAGAGGGGCGAGGGGGAGGGGGGGGGGGGGGGCCGAACGCCATGCAAGTAAACTTGCCTGAATCCAGAAAAAATCAGGCTCACACGCGTCGAGGCGAAGCACCGGGTCCCGGGGAGGTGGGTCCCGGGGAGGTGGTCCCGACCTCAGGGGGCCCACGCTTCTGTGGCATCCTCGGGGGACCTTCTCTGTCCCGTCGCGGCCTTGTCCGCGTCGAATCCGTGTCGAATCCACGTCGGACTCGTCGGATCCGTGTCGAATCCGTGTCGAATCCGCGTCGAATCCACGCCAAAACCGCGTCGAGTCCGCATCGAGCCCGCGTCGGGTACAAGAAAAGACGCAAATTTTGGGGACAGGCCAGGTCCCCCGAAGATGCAACGTAACCACGCGTCGCAGAGACCGGAGCAGCCGACGTCGGGGTTCGCTCACCCTCTGAGCAGGGACCGACCGTACCAGCATGCCTATAGTCCTACGGTCGGGGCGCTGACCTGAGGAGCCCTAGATAAGGAACGAGGCCCCCTGTTTCCATAAGTTGACCTTCGATCTCCTGTCGAACACATAAGGGAAGCCTGAGGCAAGCTGTGAAACACTTAAAGGAACGCGGAGCCCCTTCCCAACGAAAAGGGTTCCTTCTTCAGGGCCCCGACTCTACCACGAAATGTTCTTAGAACCCCGAAATGTTCTAGGAACAAAGACAAGGTTTTATAATCTAAACCCGATGTGTTCAAACAAGGCAGACTCCGCCAGACATGTTCCAAGAACAGTTCGTGGCAACCACGACAGGTCCTCAGAACATGGTTTGGTAGGGCTGAAGGCGAGCCAGGACGCTTCGCCACTGCTTGACCACGCGTCGCAAACATTGGAGCAGCCGATGTCTGGGTCTGTGCACCCTGGGCGTTCTCGCCTGCCTGCGCGGGCCCCGGGCATGGGCCATCACAGAGCGATCGCCGGCGCGGAAGGTGCGTCGGAAAGATGGGGTCTGGGCCTCCGGCCGCCGTTGTTTTAAGGAGGCTTTTTTTAAACAAGCAATTTCTATACATATATATATATATATAAAAATATGTGCCGTAGCATCAGGTCCGGCCTGTGACCCTACCGGGGGATGTAAGACCAAAAAAACTAAAACTAGCCCAGAAATATTCAAACATATTCAAAAATGGTCAAAAGATCGTCTCCACAGGAAATGTTGGACTATTTTGGAATAATTCCCCTGTGGAGGAACAGGCCCGACTTAACCGTAGCACCCCCGCAGATGCAGATCAGAGTGAGGGGGCGGTGGGGAGGGACGTCGGCAGTCTGCGAGACTCTGGAGAAACCCGCCGCAGGCGCCAAAGTTTCACAAGTAATCCAGCGAGCCCGCCGCAGGCGCTGACTTTTTCTTGAAACCAATGTGGGTAGGTCGCGGGTGGGTTGCGGGTGGGTCGCGGCTGGGTCGCGGGAAGGTCGCTGTTTGGTCGCTGTTGGGTCGCGGGTGTGTCGCGGGTGGGTCGTGGATGGGTCGCGGGCTGGGTCGCGGGTGGGTCGCGGGGTGGGTCGCGGGTGGGTCACAAATGGCTCGCGGGGTGGGGTGGGTCGCGGGGTGGGTCGCGGGTGGGTCGCGGGTGGGTCGCGGGTCGGACGACGACAACAAAAACAAACAAGCAATAACGCAACAAGCAGAATCCTCACCACGGATCCCCACTTCAGCCACGCACCAAGGGACAATGAATGACCGTTTGGCCCCCTCACTCTGATTTTATATATATATATATATACTAGAACCACGCGCGCGTTTCGCGCGCGCTGAGGTTCTAGCGCAGACGCTGGCGACTGCAATTGTCCCCCTGTCCTTGGCCTCCTCCTCCTCCTCCTCCTCCTCCTCCTCCTCCTCCTCCTCCTCCTCCTCCTCTCCGTGGCAGCGACGGTGCACTCGTTCCCCCCTCCCCCCTCCCCCACTCGCCAGAACGCGCTGGAATGATCACGCGCTGCGGTTTCCCATGCCAACGTCCTCGGACGTGGGCGCCCTGCCACGAGCGCGTTCCGGGAAGATGCTCCCGGAACGCGCTGAAAAGATATGGCCACATCTCGGGGACGCTCCCGGCACCGCTCCCCCAGCCTTTCCGGGGAGCGTCCACAGCGCTCCAGGAGGGCCCAGGACGCCCCCCAGGAGCCCCCAGAATGCGAAAGGATGGCCCAAGACGCTCCCGAGCAGCCCAAGTCAGTCTTCCGACGTCTCTCGAGGCTCCCAGGTGGCCTCCAAGAGACCCCAAGAAGTCTGATAGGTATCACGGTACGGCCCGAAGAGGCCAAAGTCGTATATGTTCAATGGTCTTTTCAATGTTTTTGGCTTCTCGCGATTTCGAGCTTCCAACGGTCCAAGAGCGCCGAAGAGCCTCCCAAGACCGGCCCAAGACCACCCAAGAGACCCTCAGGACGGCCCCAAGACGGGCCAAGAAGGCTCCAAGACTGCCGAAGAGGCGCCCAGCACAGCCCCAGACCACCCCAGAACAGGCCCAAGAGCGGGAGCAGGAGGCTTCCAGAGACCTCCGAGAGGCCTCTGGGACCCCCCAGAGGCTCCCAACACACACACCATCCTTGAGAGGGCCCAAAGAGACCCCGACGAGGCTCCAAGAACAGCCCAAGAGAGCTGCGAGAGCTGTCCCGAGAGAGCCCAAAAAGGGTAAAATCGCTAATTTTCAGTTGTTTCTCCTATGTTTTTCGCCTTCTCACGTTTTCCCGCTTCCAGCCCTCAAAGATCGAGGATTTGGGAAAAAAGAAAGGGAATTCCAAGAAATCCATTTTTTCATCAAAATGGAACTCCTACTCGGGGGTCCTACATATCCCCTGACATCTGGCCGGTACCGCGTCTCCCGGCTTCTTAATGTTTCGCGGAGTCTCCGAAGGCCCAAAGGAATCCGGGAATTGTGGATTTCAATTAGATTCTCATCCATTCAGGACTCAGGACAATATGGCCGGGCCCGGGCATACTGTCCAGGCCATCCTGAGCGCGCGCTCAGGTTCTAGCCCAGGCCGGGGGGGCGCTGGACGATCTTGGACAACGCTATCAAGCACAGGCGCGCGACGGCATCTGAGGAGCTTCTGGAGTGTTCCGCATGCTTCGTCAACTGGCTGTTGGAGGCACCTCTTGGGTGTTTCGTGGTGGTCCCTTGGGGGCATCGGTTCTGCAATCTGAAGCCGTCATTGGCCGTCTTGGCTGCGCGGAGGCCCGACTTAAAGCCACCTGCGGCCAGATTGAGGCAATCTGGAAGCCTCCCGGGGGCCTCCTGGAAGCAGTTTTGACGCATCGAGGGCACTCTTGGGCTATTTTAAAGCCTCTTGGACGTCTCCTATGGGCCTTTAAGGCCCTCGGGAAGCTTTTGGGGTCCTCGTCGGACCACTTGGGGCCTCTTGCAGCCTCCTGTGGGCCTTTTGGGGGGAACGCTCTGCTGTTGGGTCGCGTTCCCCTTCTTGGGCCTCTCTTGGGGCTCTTGGGGCCCTCTCGGGCCGTCTTGGGCGCCTCAAGCACCTTCTTGGGGCCCTCGCGGGCCGTCTTGGGGCCCTCTTGGAGGCCTCTTCCTCTATATGGGAGCGGTATTGGGAGCCTCTTGGGCCGTCTTGGAGCATCGGGATGCCCAAAGGCCGAAAAATTCAAACCCGTCAAAGCCCAATCGTAAAACAATGAGTTGTGCCTCTTGGGGCCACCTTGGGAGATCTCTTGGAACCTCATCGGCCCTCTTGGGAGCTTCTTGGGGGCCTCGTGGATCCGATTGGGGGCCTCTTGGGACTTCCCGAGAACCTCTCGGGGTAAGAAGCGCGGATTCTCGGTTCGTGTTTCCCTTCTTGGGCCTCTCTTGGGGCCGTCGTGGGGTACTCTCGGGCTGTCGTGGGCGCCTCAGGCACCGCCTTGGGGCCCTCGTGGGCCGCCCAGGGCCCTCTTGGAAGCCTCTTCGGCTATCTTGGAGCTGTCTTTGAGGCCTCTTCCTCCTCCTCGTCCCCCTCCTCCTCCTCCTCCTCCCACTCCAGCTCTCTCTACTCCTGATTTTCCTCCTACTCCTGCAGCGTGTTCCGGAAGGCTCCCGCCAGAACATGCTGTGCACAAGTGCTGTCACTGCTCCCGCCACCGTGCCCTGGGTGGTGGGTCAGAGGCCTCATGGGTGTTGGTTTGGATATCGTGGTTGGCCTGTTTCGCAGCTTCTCGGTAGCCGTTTTGGGACCGTTGTGGGGCCTCCTCGGGGCTGTTTTGTGGCCTCTTTAGGCCTCGTTTGGGCCTCCTGGGTGCCTCTTGGGGGCCTCCTGGGGCCTCTTCGGGCCTCCTTGGGGCCTCCTGGAGCAATTTTCAAGCGGGAGGGTAGAATTTTAGAGTCGTGGTCCCCCTCTTGGGCGCATCTTGGGGCCGTCTTGGGGCTCTGTTGGGCTGTCTTGGGCGACTCTGGGGCCATCTTGGGGCCCTCTTGGGCCGTCTTGGGGCGCTCTTGGGGGCCTATTGAGCTGTCTTGGAACGTCGGACAGCCGGAAAGGCTGGAAGGCCAAAATCGTTCGAAAACCATCGTAAAATTGACGATTTCGGCCTCTTGAAGCTCTCTGAAGAGGCGTCTTGCAGCGTCGTGGAGTGCCTTGGGGGGCCTCTCAGGCCGTCTTGGGCCTATCTTGGACGTCCTGGAGCGGTCGTTCGGCGACTATTTTGGAGGCTCTGGGGAGCCTCTGGAGGCCCTCCTGGACTATTTTGGACCTCCCCGGCCGCCCCGTCCTCCCATGGGGGGTCGGAGGCGGCGGCCTCCGAGGCCCAGGCCGCGGAAACCCTGCAAAAAACATAAGGAACATGAGCCCCGGTCCCCCCATGGAGGGTCGAGGCAGCTGTTTTCGGGACCGGGGCCTGCCCCCCCGGGATATATATATATATATATATACATACATACATAGATATATATACATAGATGTATGTGTGTATGTGTGTGTGTGTGTTGATGCTTGCTGATTTGTTTTAAGGGGTGTGTATTTTTGTTCGCAAGGTCGGATCTCAGGGGAACCACGAGGCCCCGGGAGGGCGCCCTGCGCCGGGGGCACCGCTGCTTCGGCATCCCCTCTGCCGCGCGGCGCCCGGGGCGGGCCCCTCCCTTCCGCGTGCCCAGAGTTCCGACGATCTCTTTTGTCCAATCCGGGGGCTGTTCCTCGAGCTCGGCCTCCAGGGCTCCTTGTCGGGGCTGGGCCCGAGCGCTGTTCTCCGTGCTGTTCTCGTTCTGTGTGGCGTGTTGCTCTGCCTGCTGTGTTCCTGTACGTACCTCCCTCCCACCACGAGAAGCAAGACACGCAGCCCGGAGTCCAGCAACACAGCGTGCGGGTCCAGCCCTGCCCCGGGCCCCGAGACTGGCACGCGTGGCTGCGGCGCGATGCGCTCGACCCTGCTGGGAGGGGGTCGGGGCCGCCGGGGCCGCGGACTGAAGCAATCACACGGTGAGGGCGTTGGACAATCGGGCGGGTGGTACAGTCATCGGCCCGACCTAAGGAACGATACATAAGGAACGAAGCTCTTTTTTTATCCCAAGGAGTATAACCCAAGGAACGATACATAAGGAACGAAGCCCCTTTTTTATCCCAAGGAAGAACGCATCAGGAACGATGAAGAATCCATAACGCATGAGGAACTGTAAATAACGCATGCAAGCCTAAGGAACGACCGAGCCCCTTTTGGAAAATAAGCGTTCCTTATGCAAGCCGCTCACTGTAATGGGGGGGGGCCGAATGGGGGGTGGAGAACAAGGGCCCCTCCTCCTCCTCCTCCTCCTCCTCCTCCTCCCCCTCCTCCTCCTCCTCCTCCTCCTCCTCCTCCTCCTCCTCCTCCTCCTCCTCCTCCTCCTCCTCCTCCCGACAGGGGGCCCTCCGAGGCCCCTTTCGGAGCCGGCAGGGGCCCCAAAGAGGGGCCCCGAAGGGCCCCTCCGTCGGTGCCCTTCTGCTCCACCCCCCATTGTAGGCAGCCCACAGAGGACGTACGCGCCCAGCTATGCACATGAACACGGCCCTTCGATCCGCGAGACGGGCCGCGTTATACGAACATTTGCGCAATGCGTACTCTCGAAACCCGCGTGGATTCATGTACGTGGACGCCCTTCTGTCGCTCCTGACATTAAGGCCACCCCCCATCATCACCCGCCCGAAGTAGGGAGCCGGAGTCTCGGAGCAGGTGGAGCTCCAGTCGTGGATTGGTCATGGATGCAGTCGGGGCGTTGACCTGAGGAACCCTAGACAAGGAACGAGGCCCCTTTTTTCCATAAGTTAACCTTCGATTTCCCGTCGAAAACCTGAGGAAAGCCTGAGGCAAGCTGTGAAAAACTTATAGGAACGCGGAGCCCCTCCCCAACGAAAAGGTTTCCTTTTTCAGCGCTCCGACTGTAGGGAGCCGGAATCTCGGAGCAGGTGGAGCTCAAATCGTGGACTGGTCATGGATCCCACCGCCACCCTCATCGGCGAAGGAGGCCCTCCGGGATCTGGAGCCTCCTGGGCACATTCCTGACCGAGCGCCCCCACCGTACAGTCGGGGCCTTGACCTAAGGAACCCAAAATAAGGAACGAGGCCCATTTTTCCCATAAGTTAAACTTCGATTTCCGATCGAAAACGTAGGGAAAGCCTGAGGCAAGCTGCGAAACACTTACGGAACGCGGAGCCCCTCCCCAACGAAAAGGGTTCCTTCTTCAGGGCCCCGACTGTATAGGCGGAAGTCAGAAGCCCCCCTGCTAGGAGACGGCCATCTGCCGCCCTCCTTCGCCTCGCCGCACTCGTCCTTCCCCTGGTCCTCTCCGATCCTCCTCCCTCCCATCCTCCTCGTCCCCCTCCTTCTGCGTCCGGCCCCCTCAATTCCTCCCCCGTCCCCCTTCAGGAGAAGAGGAAGCACTGGCATCAGACATCAATTGTTGGAGGTCCGCGCGGCCCTCCGACAATTCACGTTACTGCACAAATTGCGCAAGTTCCATTATTCGATCCTCCTTCCTCATCCCGCCTGCTCCCTCCCCACAGGCTCCACAGACCGAAGAGCCTGCATACTCGCGCAGGTGTGCGGGAGACCGCTAAATCACCCCAGCAGAAAAACATCAGGTAGTGCGGTGGAGTTGCTGATTTTCGAGTCCGAGTCCGAGTGTGCGCGAGGGCACACGTGGGGGTTCTGCGGACGTAGCTGGGCCCCCAAGTAGCGCCAAGAGCGGGCGAACACTTCCCAAGAGTCTCCTAAGAGCGGGGCCTCATGCTGGCCCCAAAATGACTCCAAGATACTGCCCCGAGACAGGTCAGGATGGCCCAAGCCAGCCTAGCGGACACCAAGACGGTCCCAAATGGCAGAATCCCACCAGCCCTCTGGGCGGAGGTGGTTTAGCGGGTTTACTCTTCAATGTTCCTTCCTCCCCTTCGGGGAGGAGCTCATCACTGCTCCTTATAAATGAACAACCCCTCCCCCGCCCGACGGGCGGCAAACTAGGGGCACTGCCCCCCAACCCCCACCATCCTTGGCCAAAACCACAGCTACACACCATGCTCGGTGAAAATCAGTGCAACATGATCACTTTGCATTGGTTTCGACAGGGACGCCGGGGGGGGCGGCATGTTGCATGCTGTGTGCAGTGCCAGCACCCCCACCATTCCTGGCCAGAACATATGCGATGGCAACTTTTCACCAGAATCTGGGTCCTGCGCGGGCGCCACGCGATCACTCTGCGTGGGTTTGGACAGGGACAGCAGACAGCCCAGCACATTGCCTGCTGCGCGCAGGCCCACCTTCCTTTTCCCAAACAAATGCACAATGATTGCGCGTGCACGCGCACACCCCCAAACACACACACAAACATACACACAATACACA
>CAUYUJ010013558.1:603578-606078 GCA_963575745.1 Prorocentrum cordatum
CGCGCCATGACACCTAGGCCTCCTAATGTGAGATCAACAGCAATAAACATTAAATATGGAAGCCAAAGTTATCAATGCTTGAGCGGCCCAAGATCGCTGGAGCCACGTCACTCGATATCACACGAATCATAGCAGGCAACAACACCTGAAACGCTGGCGCGGTGTCAGAATACAGAGGGGGGGGATCGCCGCCGGGACCGCTGTTCCCCCCCCCTCCCCTGAGAGAGGACGGGTGGGGAGCTTCCTTTTTCCGCCACCGCGACTCGAGGTACGTAATGGAGTGCCCCAAGGCTGCTGCGGCCCCGAAAGGGAAAGGGTCTGTTTGAGTCCCTAAGGGGCCGGGCCCCTGCTTCCCCAGGCGCTTTTGCGGCGATTCCTCTGTGTTTCGCGTAGGCCTCCAGGACGGTGGCCCTGCCCAAAACGACACAGAGAACCTTTCCTGAGAAGTGCCTGAGAGGGTCCAACAGCGCCCAGGAACGACTCCAGAGTCCCAAAACTGCCTGCCCACGATGCTCTCCAGACGGCCCGCGAGGCTCCCAAGAAACCCCACGAGGACTCCGAGAGACCCCCCCATGAGGGCCCACAGAGGCTAGAATCCGCTGTTCCCCGTGGTTTTGCAATAATCCCCGATTTCCATATAGTTTTTGCAAAGTTTTTAGCGCTCTCGCCTCTTCAAGCTGCCGACGCTCCATGACCGCCCAAGAGGCCTGCAAGATCGCCCCAAGGCGACCCAAGAGAGGCCCAAGAGGCCCCCAAGAGGCTCCCAAAAAGGTGGAACTCGAACAGATATTTCGCGCTCCCGCCTCAAGATGTCATGAGGCCCCCGAATGCCCCCCCAAATGCCCCCAAAACAACCTCCACGAGGCCCCAGGGAGGCCTCCCACGAGATCCCCGCAAGCATCCAAGAGGTCTCTGACCTACAACCTAGGCGCGGTGGCGCGATGGGCCGAAGGCCGTTTGACCTGGGCAGACATAAGAACAGAAAGAGCGCTTCAGGAACTTGCCCGAGATAGCTCATGGCACCCTTCGCTCTTGGGAGCCTGGGTACTAAGAGTTTGTTGCGTCAGCGCTCTCTGTTGGGAACCTTGGTGCTCAGAGACAGACTTCTACGTTGCCGCTCACTCTGGGGACCCCTGCAGTTCAGAGTTGTTGTTAGTCACGGCGCTCTGGGATGCCTTGGTGTTTAGAGCTTGTTGCGTATCCGCTCGCTGTTGGGAGCCATGGTGTCACGTGGCTGCCGTAGAACTGCCGCCGCTTGAGGTCCCTGTGGACTGTCCCTGAACCTGATGATCCGTGCCCAAGGAAACATGTGTAAGCGATTGGGTACGGTATGGAGGATGTTTTTGTCTATCCCTTATCTCTTGATATGCGTGATCCGCCGAATCGACTGCGGAGGCAGGGCCGTCCAGTGCCGGCGTGGCCGGGACCTGCCGCGACTGCCCCTCGCCCGAGAGCTCGCCGCCTCTCCTGCGCAGGCGCCCGACAGCTTCCCGCGCCCGCGGCGCGAGGCCCCGCGCCTGCCACGCGACAGGCGGCTGCCGCTCGCGCAGCAGCGCGCCGCGGTGGCCGCGTCGAGGCCTCCGCCTCAAAGGGGCGGACGGGCGAGGCGGGAAGCTCTCGCGCCCGCGGCGCGAGGCCCCGCGCCTGCCACGCGACAGGCGGCTGCCGCTCGCGCAGCAGCGCGCCGCGGTGGCCGCGTCGAGGCCTCCGCCTCAAAGGGGCGGACGGGCGAGGCGGACAGCGCCCGTTTCTCTGGGCAGCGCCCGCAGGAGCAGAAGGATGGCGACTGGGCGGCACGGGCTCCCCTTGCAGACATCAGGCAAAGGCCAACGCCATCGCCAATCATATCATGCAACCGCTTGCGGGAAGTGAACATCACGGCGGGCTTCAAAGACGGACACGGCGCCAGCTGGGGCCCACTGCAAGCGCCGCACGTTCTGTTCCCAATTCGCTGCGCCCGCTGGGCAGGGACAATCAGGGTCAAGCAACCGAGGGAACGGACACCAGCCGCTAGGACTGAAGAGGCCGTGCCTCAGGGCAGCACTGGCAAGGCCAGCGCCGCCCCCTTAAACAGCGCACACGGGTGCGCGCGAGCCGCTGCGTCACCTCTGATAGAGCAGCTCCGACGCTGAGCGCCGAACCTACCCTATACGAGGAGGTGGACGCGGCTCGCGTCCAGGGAGGACCCTGTCCCTGAACCGAGCCTGGCTCGCGGACGCAGCACCTTCAAAAGAGGCAAGAAACCTGCGCCAGGACAGGGCCTCGATCTGACAGTGCGCCGCGCAACGGCGGCAGGCAAGGTACCGACCTCTGGCTACAGGATGTGACCCTCAAGCTCAGAAGCGGCAGGGGCCCCATCGGGGTCTAAGCGGAGGCCTCGATCCCCAACTCCCAGAGGGCAACCTGAACGGCATGACTACCTACCAGACCACCCCAACCCAACCCGAAGACCCGAATTTCGGGTTGGGGGGGTCAGGGTTCCCCATGTGTTGTTTCGGTG
>CAUYUJ010013558.1:611078-648578 GCA_963575745.1 Prorocentrum cordatum
TCGTAGCATATTGGTCGTCGGTAGGATAGAAGTGGCAGTCGTAGTGGAAGTAGTACTAGCAGTAGTAGTCGAAGTGGTAGTAGTAGTAGTAGTAGTAGTAGTGGTTGTCACCAGAATAATAAATAGTAGCAGTTAGTAGTTGTAGTAGTGGTAGTAGTAGCAGTAGTAGTAGTAGTAGTAGTACTAGTCGTAGTAGTAGGTAGTGGTAGTAGTAGTCGTCGTCTTCGTTGTAGTAGTAGCAGTAGTCGTAGTAATGGTAGTAGTAGTCGTAGTCGTAGTAGTAGTAGCCGCAGCACTAGTAGTAACAGTAGCCGTAGAAGTAGTAGTACTAGTAGTAATAATAGTAGTAGTCGTCGTAGCATTAATAGTAACCGTCGTAGCTGTAGTCGTAGTGGTAGTACTAGTAGTGATAGAAATAATACTAGTAGTCGTAATGGTAGTAGAAGTAAAAGTAGTGGTAGTAGTAGTAGTAGTAGTAGTGGTAGTAGTAGTAATAGTAGTAGTAGTAGTAGTAGTAATAGTAGTGGTAGTAGTAGTAGTAGTAGTAGTAGTAGTAGTAGTCGTAGTAGTCGTAGTAGTAGTAGTAGTAGTAGTAGGAGTAGTAGTGGTAGTAGTCGTCGTCGTGGTAGTAGTCGTGATAAAGAAGTAGTAGAGTCGTAGTAGTCGTAGTGGCAGTAATACTCATACTAGTACTAGCAGTAATCGTAGTACTATTACGGCTGGTAGTAGTAGTAGTAGTACTAGTACTAGTACGAGTACTAGTACTACTAGTAGTAGTAGTAGTAGTAGTAGTAGTAGTAGTAGTAGTAGTAGTAGTCGGGCTAGTAGTAGTAGTAGTAGTAGTAGTAGTAGTAGTAGTAGTAGTAGTAGTAGTAGTAGTAGTAGTAGTAGTAGTAGTGGTATGAGTAGTAGTAGTAACAGTAGTAATATTTGTAGAAGGGGTCAAGGGGCTCCAGCGGCCAGTGGGCGCCAAGTGCTAGGCTAACGCTTCAGGGTGCGGACTGCGGTATCGTTGCACCCGAAGGACGGGGGGGGGGGTTCGCTTCCCACGGTTAGTGTTATCTGTTTACCGAAAACAGGCTCCCGCACAGCGGGCCTTCCAAGGTTGCCGCTGCGCGGGAGCAAAGATGCCTCGGATTCTTCTCCACCAAGTGGCCTTCGGCCGACGCTGTGGCTAATACTAGGGCGGCGCAGACCGAGCTCGGACCAATCGTGGGCTCGCGCTCTCAGCGGACGGGTGGACGTGCGGGCAGGCGCCGATGTCCGCGGAGCACACCGCCATTGATCTCGAGTCCTGCTGCGACCCCGCCCCCAGCCCCGCGACCAGGACCATGTGCCGGTCGGGCTGCTGCACCACAAGGTGCACCCATCCGAGCGTGCTCCCCGCCTCTGGCTGCCGCGACACCTCCTTGACCGCGACGGGCGCCGCCGCCACCCTGTGCACCACAACGCGGTCCACTCCTGGGGACAAGTCCGCAGCCCGAACCACCTCTGTCCGGTCTGCAGGCTGCACTGGCTGGTCCGCATGCATCGCCAGCTGCGTCCCGTCGTCGAGGACGACACTGACCCACCCCGCGGCCAGGAACTGGACCCGCTTCTCGAGCACCCGGGCGTACCTGGTCGACCGCCCCAGCATGTCGTAGCACAGCACCCGCTGGCCTTGCTCGAGGTCCCGGAGCAGGCAGGCGCCGGCCTGGCCCTCGACCCCCACGCTGGCCTCCAACGGCAGGCCCCCCGACCCCCGCGGGGCAGCGCCCCGGCCGGGCTGCGCGGGCGCCGCGGCGGCGGGCTCGCTGGAGGCAGAGCGCGCGGAGGCGGGGCGGAGCGGCGCGGCGCCGCCGCCGAGCAGGTGCGAGGAGGCCGCCGCGAAGGAGCTTCCCAGCTGCGGCACGAGGTCCGAGCGGTCCTGCAGGCACTCCAGGGAGAACTCGGCCCGGACGCGCATGCCCTTCTCCCGCAGGTACGCCAGGTGGAGCAGGCGGGCCTGGAACTCGGAGCTCCGCTTCCCGCTGCAGGTCACCAGCGCGACGCAGGCGAAGAAGAGCAGGTTGGTGGATACCAGCCGCATGTCCGGGCCGCCGAGAAGGTGGGCTGCGGCCGCATACCCGAGCACGGATGCCAACGCAACGGGCACGAGCAACTTCCATCTGACCATCACGCCTGACCCTGCGACACACAAGGTGAGGCCCAGCAGGAAGGGGGCGTCTGAGCCGGCAAGGTCCACCCCGAACAAATAACTCGGATCTTCGTAGCCAAACGCCCGTGCAATGTAATGCCTCATGTTGATGCAGGCATGAACCTCGCACACTACTATAGCAACAATAGCCCCAGCCTCCATGCCACGTGTTTTTATCAGGCCGTGGCCCGACAATGCGATGGCTGCGAGCAGCGCCGACACTTCAACGCAGAAGCACCCAACCTGGAGAGCAAACTGCCACCTCTTCAAATCGTAGGCTTCCTGCGTCTGACTCTCGCTCTCCATGTCACCTGACACGTGGAAGTACAGCGCGCAGGCCAGCCCGAGGAAAAAGACCACGACCACGCGCCGGAAAGAGGACCGCAGCTGCTCGCGGCTGCTGCTCAGGAAACCGCTCTCCACCCGCGGGTCCGCGAACGAGAGCGTCCAGGCGTCGATCTCGCCGTCCGGTCCCAGCCTCGCCGCCGCCGCCCGTGCCAGCCCGCGCCGCAGCCTGCGCACGGTGCCCCGCCGCGGTGGCGTGCCCGCATCCATTGTGACCGGCCGTGGCGGCCCTCCCTCGGGGGATCTCTGTGGGGCCCGCTCCCAGGAGCGAAAAAGGGCGCGAGAGAGTGCAGCTGCGGAGCGTCTCCGGGCCTTCCTGGGTGGTCCTCTTGGAGCTCCTCTGGGCCGTCTCGGGGCCCTCTCGTGTCGTCCTGGAGCCCTCTTGGGCAGCCTTGGGGGGCTTGGGCCGTCCTGGGTCCCTCTCTTGGGCCCTCTGGGGCCCTCTTGGGGACCTCTCTCGGGAAGCTTGTGGGACCCTCAAGGGCCTCTCTCGGGCCGTCTTGAGGCTCTCTTGGGCCGTCCTGGGGCCCTGTTGGGCAGTGTTGAGGCCGTTTTGGGCCGTCTTGAGAGGCCTCTAGTGCCGTCTTGGGGCAATCCTTGGGGCCTCTTGTGCCGTCGTAAGCGCTGCCGAAACCAGAGAAGCGGATACGTAACAAATGCACGTTTTCTAAAAAGGGAATGGGACGATGTTTGCTTATTGGGCATCCTTTTCAATGCCTCTTGGAGCGTTTGGAGGGCATATGTGGCCGTCTTAAGGCCGTCTTGGGCACTCTTCGAGCACTCTTGGGTCGTCTTGGGATCATCTTGGGCCGTTCTGAGGCCGTTTTGGAAGTATATTGGGCGCTCTTATGGCTGTCTTGGGCCGTCTTGGAGCTCTCTGAGGCGCTCTTGGGGCTGACTTGGGCCGTCTAGGGCCGAACATGGCCGAACATTTGGCGATTAGACCTTCTCGGCACGGGGACGGAAAGCGCATGTACTCCTTGAGGGTGCGCGATCGCGTGCTCAGGGTCTTGGAGCCCTGCTGGTGTTAAGACTTTGGTTCGACAAACAACAATCTAGCCTGGAATAATATGAAATTCAATGCGTATTGCATTCCTGGGACTTCCTGAAGGTCAATATGGTGCTCTTTTGGGCAATCTTGGAGTACTTTGGGCCGTCCCTGGGCCCTTTTGAGCCGTCTTGGGGGGCTTGGGCCGTCGTGGGGCCCTCTTAAGGGCCCGTCGTAGGGCCCTCTGGGGGACCTCCGAAGGCCATCTTGGGGGTCTCTTGGGAACCTTCTGGGGCTCTCCGGGGCCCGTCTTGGAGCTCTGTTGGGCTGTGTTCGAGCCCACTGGGGCCGTCTTGGGACCCTCCTGGGGGACTCTTGGGCCGTCTTGGGGCGGTCTCGGGGGCGTCTCGGGCCGTGTTGGATGGCATGAAAGCCGAAAGCCAGCGAGTGCGCCAAAAATGCACGTCCATCTAAATAGATGGGAAGATGCGTGCCTCTTGTCGGCGGCGGGCGCGGGGGGGAAATGAGAAGGGGCGGGACTTCCGAGGCTTCTGAGAAGTTTCCGGACTTCTGAGAGGGCTTCTGAGAAGTTCAGTCTGTATTCGAAAAAGGCTAAGGAGACCTCTCAGAAGTCCCCCGGACTTCTAAGAAGTCCCGCGGCCTTCTGAGAAGGCCTGCTCCTTCTCATTTCCCCCCTGGGCCCGCCGCCGATCTCGGGGATCCTCTTGAATGCCTCTTGGAGCGTCTGGAGGTTCGCTTTGGCCGTCTCGAGACCGCCTTGGGCCGCCTTGGAGCGCTGTTGGGCCGTCCTGGGGTCCTTCTGGGCCTCCTCGGGCCGTCTTGAACGTGTCTTCAGCCGTCTTGGGAGCCTTTTGGGCCGTCTTGGGCGCTCTTGGGGCTGACTTGGGCCGTCTGGGGCCGACCATGACCGACAATTGTGGCGATTAGGTCTGGGACTGGACCTGTCAACCCCATCACACTCCCCCTTGTTGTTTCACCCAACTGACGGTTCGCGACGCAACGCGCGCTTTGCGTCACCTGGGGCCCCGAGGCATGCTCCCTCACACTCCCCCTGGTTATTTTCCCACCAACGGATCGCGACGCTACGCGCGCTTTCCGTCATCTGGGCGTCCGGCTGCCCCAGCTTCCCGAAATTTTCCCTCCCGACAAGCGGATCGCACGAAGGGCGCTTTCCATTATCCTCCGCCCCCTGTTGGCTTGCCATAGGGGTGCACTGTGCGCCAGACGTTCGGTAAGTTTGATAATCTCGTTCTCTGAATTCCTGGAAGGCCTTCTGCCCAGCCGAAGGACGCGCGAAGTCGCAGAAAGACCTCAACTTTCAAACAGATCGCCCCAAGACGGTCAAGATGGCCTGGTATGGCCGCCGAGATGCCTCCAAGACGGCCAAGATGGCCAAAGATGGTTTCCAACACGGTCCCAAGATGTCTCCAAGACGGGCCGAGATGCCCCCAAGATGGCTTCAAGATCCCACCGCGGTCGCGTCGGTCGCGCCGCACAAGGTGGTCGCTGCGCGCGCGAGCGTGCGCGGGCTAGCGCGTCCGCAGAGATGCACCAGCCAACGCCAAGAACTCATCACAATCGCCGCCGCATGGGTTCTTCAAACCAAGTTGCGGGTGGGCGGGTGGGATATTTGCGCGAGCAGTGGAGTTGGCAACTTCAAATTCAGCAGGGCGACCTTTACAACATAGACTGCAGCACACACACACACACACACGCCGCCACATGGATTGCTCAACGTAGATCCCACAACACATATTGCACTGAACAGGTTGCACCACATAGGCTGCACCACATAGATCAATTGCACCACACATCTTGCACAGCATATATTCTCCAATCCACAATAGAAATCAGACCCCCGCGAAGGCGGGAATAGCCGCCCCCCTTAGCATGTGCAATCTACAAGTCTGCCCCACCGCTCATTCAAAATATGACTTCAAGCCGCCCCATCAAAACCAAATTCGCCTCCACCACCATCCCCTGCAATGAACACCATGCGCGCACACTCGTTGATCAAAGATCATCACCTGAATGTACTGCAACCTATGGGATGCAGTGTACATGCGCGCGCGTCGTCGCGCGAAAATGCAGAAACCTTCAAACACCTTCGGTTATGCAAGCATGCCAAATTCGAGCGTCCCGAAACCATTAGCATGGCGAAGGACCCAACCGTATGTAGTTGTGAATACCGCAATTATAGGTATCGAATTCGGTGGAGTTCCCTATGGGGCCACAAAGCGCTGCACTGGGTGGGGGAGACGCATGCGAAGTTTGCCACTGGGGCCTTCGGTGGAGGCACTGGGTGGGGGAGACGCATGCAGACTTTGCCACTGGGGCCTCCGGTGGAGCTCCCTATGGGCCACGAAACGTTGTGCTCGGTGGGGGAGACGCATGCGGACTTTGCCACTCGGCCCTTCGGTGGAGCTTCGCCTGGGCCGCGAAACGTTGTGCTGGGTGGGGGAGACGCATGCGGACTTTGCCACTCGGGCTTTCGGTGGGGCTCCCTATGGGCCACGAAACGTTGTGCTGGGCGGGGGAAACCCATGCGGACTTTGCCACTGAGGCCTTCGGCGGAGCTCCCTATGGGCCACGAAACGTTGTGCTGTGTGGGGGAAACGCATGTGGACTTTGCCAGTGTGGCCTTCGGTGGAGCTCTCTATTGGGCCACGGATCGGTGGGGTTCCCTATGGGGCCACGAAGCGCCGTACAAGGTGGCGCGTGACGCATGCGGACGGTGGCACTGGGGCCGTCGGTGGAGCTCCCTATGAGGCCTCGAAGCGCTGTACTGGGTGTGCGGGACGCATGGGGGTGGTCCCACTGGACCTTCAGTGGGGCATGCGGACGGTCCCACTGGGACCTTCGGTGGGGCTCCCTATGGGGCCACGCGCTGCTGTACTGGGTGGTGCGTGACGCATGCGGGCGGTCCCACTGGGACTTTTGGTGGGGTTCCACATGGGGCCACGAAGCGCTGTACTGGGTGGTGCGTGACGCATGCGGGCGGTCCCAGTGGGGCCGTCGGTGGAGCTCCCTATGGGGTCACGAAACGCTGTACTGGGTGGTGCGTGACGCATGCGGGCGGTCCCATTGGGGCCTTCGGTGGAGCTCCCTATGGGCCACGAAACGCTGTACTGGGTGGTGCGTGACGCACGCGGCCTGTTCCACTGACTGGGGCCGTCGGTGGAGCTCCCTATGGGGCACGAAACGCTGTGCTGGGTGGTGCGTGACACATGCGGGCAGTCCCACTGAGACCTAAGGTGAAGCTCTATATAGGGCAACGAAACGCTGTACTGGGTGGTGCGTGGCGCATGCGGGCGGTGGCACTGGGGCCGTCGGTGGAGGTCCCTATGGGGCCACGCAGCGCTGTACTGGGTGGTGCGTGACGCACGTGGCCGGTTCCACTGGGACCTTCGGTGGAGCTCCATATAAGGCGACGAAGCGATGTACTGGGTGGTGCGTGACGCATGCGGGCGGTCCCAGTGGGGCCGTCTGTGGAGCTCCCTATGGGGCCACGAAGCGCTGTACTGGGTGGTGCGTGACGCCTGCGGGCGGTGCCTTTGGGGCTTTCGGTGGAGCTCCATATAGGGCCACGAAGCGCTGTACTGGGTGGTGCGTGACGCATGCGGGCGGTCCCACTGGGGCCTTCGGTGGAGCTCCCTATGGGGCCACAAATCGCTGTACTGGGTGGTGCGTGACGCATGCGGGCGGTCCCATTTGGGCCTCCAGTGGAGCTCCCTGTGGGGCCACGAAGCGCTGTACTGGGTGGTGCGTGACGCATGCGGGCGGTCCCACTGGGGCCGTCTGTGGAGCTCCCTATGGGGCCACGAAACGCTGTACTGGGTGGTGCGTGACGCATGCGGGCGGTGGCGCCGGGGCCGTCGGTGGAGGTCCCTATGGGACCACGAAGCGTGTGAGGGGTGTGCTGAAAAGGGCGGTGATGATGACGACGACGACGACGACGATGATGATGATGATGGTGATGATGATGACGATGATGGTGGGAGGAGGGAGGAGGTAGGAGGGGGAGGAGGAGGAGAGGAGAGGAACGCGGGGTACCGCCTCTTCAAAACGAGGACCCAACACCACAGGATGGTTGGGAATGAAAAAACACACATGGCTTGCAGCATGAATTTGTCCCCGAAAAACTCGGCGCGTACATTGGCGAATACTAAACAGAAGACAATCGTTTGTTTCAGCATGTTCACCAATTGTGAGCTAACGGACCTCCTGCGCGCGCATGCGGGCGAGCTGGGAGGGTGGGCGCGAGCCCTGTTAAACAATACCATGCGGGCCACTCGCGCCCGTCGGCCGTGCGCGCATGTCGAAATCTGTTTCGGAACCTTCATTGTTGGCACGGGGACACCACCGTCGTAACCGGCGTGCTCAGCATCGGCGCCGACATTGGCCTCGCCGTCGTCATTGTCATCGTCGTCACCAGAATCGCTACTATCATCATGTCTGCCGTTGTCGACGTCACCAGAATCGCTAATATCATCATCGTGTCTACCGTCGGTCGCTTCAGACCGGCTGGCCGCTTTGAGCGCGAGCCTGCGCGCGCTAGCGCGCCGCAGCGATGCGCCAGCCAGCGCCGAGCAGTCATCGCAATCGCCGCCGCATGGGTTCTGCAAGCCAAGTTGCAGATGGGTGGGTGCGTTGAGGTGGGTGGATGGGATGATTGTGCGAGCAGTGGGGTGCCACCAGCCCACTGGGCGTAGGTGGTCTAGGGAGCTTCCTCTCCCAACCCCCCTTCTTCCCCCTCGGGGAGGGGTTTACCCCTCCCCCTACCTCTGGACCTGGACGGGCCGTTCCGCAACGCGATGGGGCGTCCAAGATGGTCCAAGATGGCTCCAAGAGGGCCTCAGAGAGCCCCAAAGAACCTCCAAGATGGCAAGGTAGCGCAAGATCGCTCAAGATGGCTCCCAACATGCTCCAAGAGGCCCCTCAGACCGCCCCAAGACGGCTCCAAGTGGCCAAAAAGCTAATTACCCAAGGAGGCCCCGAAGAAGCCAACAATCCGTCCCAAACCCAAGGAACAGCAATGTTGTTTGCATTCTCGCCTTTTCGCTTCCGATGGCCTTCCGAGGCCTCAATACAATTCCAAGAGGGCCCATGAGGGCCCCAAGAGAGGCCCAAGAGAGCCCCAAGACGGCCTCAAGAGCGCCCAAGACCGCTCCAAGATCGCCTCACGAGGGGCCCAAGATGTGATGTTTGGGGCTGCCGAGGGGGGGGCGCTAATTAAGGAACCCACCTTCGTTGATCGATGTCCTCCAAGATGGCCCCAAGAAGCGCCCAGGAGGCCCCAAGAGGCCCCAAGATGGCCCTAATATTGCCCCAAGTGGCCCCCGAGAGGCCCCCAGGAGGCCCCCAAGAGGACACCAAGCGGCCCCAAGAACAGACGTCCCAAGAGGCCAGCAAGAAACGCTCAAGATGTACCCCAAGAGGCTCCGAGATGCATCCAAGAGACCTCTGGCCCGTTTGCTTGCCCTCCTCATCCTGCTCATCAGTCCTCCTACTCCTTCTCTTCCTCCTCCTCCTCCTCGTCGTCCTCCTCCTCCTCCTCCTCCTCCTCCTACATCTCATCCTAAGCATCTCCAATCTCCCCACAATCTCATCCATCCATCCAGCCTCCTTCTTCTCCTGCTCCCTCCTTCGCACGGTTCGGCCGCCCCCCTCTTTGCTCCCGCACTTCCCCAATCACCTCAACTCGCCTGGACATCGTTTCTGGATGGGCTGGTGGGCTGGTGGGGATACTTTTTAGTCAGCGGCCGCGGGCGAGCGCGCCGGCGGCGAGTCAGGTCAAAGCGGGCTACGCGGGGACGAATTAAGCGAATCTGGTGGGGATACTTTTTAGTCGCGGCCGCAAGCGAAAAGCGCAAGCGGCGAACAGGGTGTCCGGGCCGACGGGCAAACCTAATCAGCTGCAGGGCGCAGCGCGAGCCGGCCGGGCCAGCCCTCAGAGGCAGCAGCTGAGGCAGCGGCGGCGGGGGGCTGGCTGGGTGAGCTGCAACGCCCAGAGAAGCTCGAGCATCGTGCAGACCTGTGGCAAAATGCTAGGGAGTTCTGTGTTTCGCGCCGCGGCGCCAGTCCACCGCGGTGACCTGGTGGGGATACGCGAAGCGTCTAGAATTGTCAACTTCAAGTTCGGCAGGGCGATTTGCACCACGTAAATTGCACCACATCGACTGCACAGCACATACTGCGGGAAACCAACTGTTTGGTGTCCACGCTGGCTTACATATTAAATGTTTGGTTTCTGGATTCGGCATTTGCTCAGTCTCGGCGTTCCAGCGACCCAAGACGGCCCCTGAGGCCACCAAGATGGTCCCAGACGTGGACCTCAAAGGCGCGCAAGATGGCTTCAATGATGACCCTTAAGCGCCCCAAGAGGGCCCCAAGTCGCCCAAGAGAGGCCGCCTAGACGGCTTCCGACGGGCCAGGCACGCCCTCAGACGGACAAAGATGAAGGGGCCCTGGGACACTCAAATAAATAGACACAAATAACAGGATTCCTCATATGTTCAAACATATTTTCCAGGTTTGCGTCTGCCCCCCATGTCCCATATTATCCGATGTTGTTTTGCGAATCGATGAGAAATTGTGTCTGTGTGTTTTTCCCTCCTGGGAAGAGCCTGCCAAGGAGCCTCAAGAGGCCCCCAAGAGGCACAACAGAAGCCCCCAGGAGGGCTCCGCGGGGCCCCCAGGAGGCCCCGAGAGTGCCCCAAAGGGCTCCCGAGAGTCCTTTTCCTCCTCCTTCTCCCTTTGATCAGGGACCGACCGTCCTGAACCACGAAATGTTCTTAGAACCCCAAAACGTTCTAAGAACAAAATCAATGTTCTTATAACATGAGGCTCATGCGTTAAAACAAGACAGTCCCAACCAGAAGTGTTCTCAGAACATTTCGTGGAAACCACAAAAGGTTCTTAGAACATTGTTTGGTAGGGCTATAGGCACGCCGGGACACTTCGCCACTGCTTGCTTCCTTCCTCGTCCTCTTCATCTTCCCCTAAGCATTCCCCAAGAGGTTCCCACAACCGCTGGGAGGAAACACGCAGTCCGATAGCGCGGCCGAGCTCTGTCCACAACATTCGGCCGCATCGGCGCTTCCAAAAAACAGGGGGCGGCGGCGGTTCGCCGTGGGGTGCGCGGCATGCCAGATGTTGGGTAAGCTTTGTTTTTTTTAATGGCCTTCGGCCGATCCCGCCGGCCACCGGGAGATCCTTGATTTGTAAGAGCTGTCTGCCAAATTTAGGCGTTCGTTCACTTTTGGCCTTCCGATGGCTCTGAGGCTACTCGGATGGCCAAAGAGGCCTCCAGGATGGCCCCCAAGCGGCCCCAGAGGCCCCCAAGACGGCCCCAAGACGGCCCAGGAGACCTCCAAGGCACGGACCTCAAGTGCCCCAAGAGTGCCCCAAGTCGCCCCAGAGAGGCCCTCAATACGGCATCCGACGGCGTCAGACGGGCCAGGCACGCCCTCAGACGGACAAAGAGCCTGCCAAGGATCCTGAAAAGGCCCCCGAGAGGCCTAAGGAAGCCCCCAAGAGGGCTCCAAGAGGCCTCCAGGAAGCACCCAGGAGGCCCAGAGAGTGCCCCAAGTGGATCCCAAGAGACATCTCCCTCCTCCTCCTCCTCCTCCTCCTCCTCCTCCTCCTCCTCCTCCTCCTCCTCCTCTCCTCCTCCTCCTCCTCCTCCTCCTCCTCCTCCTCCTCCTCCTCCTCCTCCTCCTCCTCCTCCTCCTCCTCCATTTTCCTCCTCCTGGTCTTCCCCATCGTGCTCCCCCAAAGGCTTCCACACTGGCTTGGGGAACGCATAGTCCGGCACCTGTGCCGAGGCCCGGCCAAAACGTTCGGCGGCGCTTCCAAAACGCAGGAGGAGGAGGAGGAGGGAGGAGGAGGAGGAGGAGGACGAGGAGGAGGAGGGAGAAGGAGGGAGGAGGAGGAGGAGGAGGAGAGGAGGAGGAGGAGGAGAGAGGAGGAGGAGGAGGAGGAGGAGGAGGAGGAGGGAGGAGGAGGAGGAGGAGGGAGGAGGAGGCGGAGGAGGAGGAGGAGGAAGAGGAGGAGGGGGAGGGCGCCGGCGGCCCGGGGCTGCCCTCGGTGGTGCGGCGTGCCGGGGGGAGGGAGGAGAGGGGAATGGAGGGGAGGGGAGGGGAGGAGGAGGGAGGTGAGGGGAGGGGAGGAGAGGGGAAGGGAGGGGAGGGGAGGGAGGGAGGAGGGGAGGGGAGGAGAGGGGAGGGGGGGGAGGGGAGGGGAGGGGAGGGGAGGAGGAGGAGGAAAAGGAGGAGGAGGAGGAGGAGGAGGAGGAGGAGGAGAAGAAAGACGACGACGAGGGAGAGTCGAGGAGAGGCCGGGACAGGCAGGAGCCAGGAGCGAGGAGGAGAGGCGGAGGGGAAGGGGCAAGGGGGGCCAGAGAGGGAGTTCTGGCTTGCCCGGGCTGCCATCTAGACAGCACCACCGTGGCCATGGTCACGGCGCCGCCGCCGCCGCGCATCCTGGCGCGGGCCGTCGCGCGTCGCAGCTGGAACCGTACTGCTACTGGGGCACGTCGCAGGGGCGAGGTACGCAGCTGGAAACGTACTGCTACTGGAACTGACACTGCTGCTGCTGCTGAAACTGCCGCTGCCACTGCCACCAATATGGACATCTCCGATTGCATCGTGAATCATGCGGAGGCAGCCCGCTTTTGCCGTATTGGCGAACTTTGCCACAAGGCGCTGCGATCTCACAACAGTCTTACAACGGTCGACAACTTTCGGCGCGCAAGACTGCAATGACAACATTGCGGCAGAATGCCCTAAACAGCTTCACACATTCACGATGGTGAAGCACGATTTCAGGCCTGGGGGGTCACGATGGTAAAACTGGGGAGCCTGATTGCGCGTCAGAAGCATTGTACGGAACTCTTGCGCTGTCTAGGCAAACAATCCTCATGACTGGAATGGACGGGGTCGAACCAGGAGTGCCCGAGTCAAAAGAATCATGGCTTCGGCTCCCCACCACTCTCAAGCAGAGACCTGGACGGCCCAGGGGCTGCCCTGGCCGCACGGACGACGAGCCCATCCATCTCCATGCCCTCGTCATCCTGACGTCGCGGCGCTGTCCCGTGGATGCGCAGTGCCGTGGATGCGCTCCGCTCGGGGCAGCCGCGCAACGCCGCCCCATATCCGTTGGGCTGCGGCCGAGGAGCCCGAACAGCGAGGCCGTAGATGCAGGTGTCTCTCCCCCGCTCGCGAGAACTGGCCGGCGTCCCGTAAGGCAGCGGAGCCAGGCCCGCGGAGTAGGGCCCCGAGATGGGCCCCAGGGCTGCTCGGAGACCTTCGAGGCGTCCCCGAGAGCCTATAGGAGACAACTGCTGGAAGGTTTTCGTCGGAGAGATTAAAGAGGATTACGCCCCATTTGGGAGCTGTTGCTCCGGAGTGGGCCTCGGATGAAGGGGATTGCGCGGGATTAAGCGGGATTAAGCCCGGATCTCGGAGCAGGGCCACATCAGAACTTGACCTCCCAGGAGCTGCATCCGAGCAGAACTGGCCCCGGGACCCCGCCGAGCAGCCCCGAAGACGCACAGGGAGCGCCAGCGGGCCCTCCGACCCCGAGTGGCCCAAGACCATCCCACGAGGGGCGGGTCCCCCGCGAGGTCCCCGAGTGTTCGGCCGCGCGCGCGCGAAACCCCGGATCGGCGGCGCGCGAGGGTGGAGGGGGGGATCGAGAAGGAGAGGGCCTGGTCAGAAGGCGGCGGGACTTCTCGCGGAGGCCCCCGCGTCTCCTGGTATAAAAGGGGCCCTGGGACACACACACACACACACACACACATATATATATATATATATATACACACACAAATAGCAGGAGTCCCCATATTCTCCAATATTTTCTGGGTTTTCGCCTTCCCCCGAATTGCCCATATTTCCCACTATTTTCCTGGGGATCGACGATTTCTTGTGTCTGTGAGTTTTTGTCCCCTCCTGATGCTAGGTCTTCTGCGTCTTCGGGGAAGGCTTCGAAGACTTCGCAGAAGGCCGGGGGACTTCCGGGCCTTCCGAGGAGGCCCGCCTCGTCTCGCTCCCCCCCCCCGCTCGCCGCCGACCAGAGGCCCCCGTGGTCAGGACTCTGCGCGGGATGCGAAGTTGTGGGGTCGCCGTGGCCCCCCGCCACACGGGGGGGTCCTACGGCGGCCCCCCCCCGAAGCGGGCAACTCGTGCCTGGGTGCAAGAGACCAGGGGGGCCAGAGCTCGCCGCCGCTCGAGCGCCCCTTCCCCGTGCACTCCTGCGGGTTTCGTGCCTGCTCTTTTGGCTTGGCGAGGTGGTCCTCCTTCTCGTCTTCCTCCAGCTCATTTTCCTTGCCGGCTTCCTCATCGCTCTCCCTCTGACTCATTGCCTTCCTTCCCACTTCCCGTCCTCCAACTCCTCCGCCTCCTCCTCCTCCTCCTCCTCCTCCTCCTCCTCCTCCTCCTCCTCCTCCTCCTCCTCCTCCCCCACCCTCGTACCTGGATGCGCCTCGATGATCCTCGCCTGGGAAAACAAAGACACACGTCCGAGAGGGCTTCGAGTGTTCGGTAACCAGCGTGACACGGCCACGGCGCCGCACACCCGCTCGGCCCAGTGGGCTCCTTGCTTGGTCAGCCGGCGTCGTGCTGGCATCCCCATATGAGAGTCGGCTACTGCTGCTGATCGAGACTCCTGCAGCGGAGCCTCCCTGCGTGCCCAGGAACCTGCTGGGCTGGCTCCGCCGGGGCTTCAGGGAGGGCAGGACAGCAGGCTGGCCTCAGGCCGCCTCAACTCTGGCAGGCTCCCAGAAGAGAGCGACCTCCCGAACGACCGAATGCGTTCCGATTGAACGGGCACGCGCCCAGGGAAGCGGCGCGAAGCGGGAGGAAGGCGCCGCGCGGGAGTGTTAGGATCCCTCAGGGTGAGAAGATACACGAAAACTATACGAGACCTATGTTGCTTCACATCAGCCATTTGGCCCCTGCTAACTTTTTTCAAAATAATATATTGGGATGAAACGCTGCCGCTGGATATATCGAGCACAGTTGATCACAACACAAACGCTCTTGCGATCCCCGCCAAAATGGCAAGAAATGGTAAGCTCAGATCCGCATGGCTACATTGCAACCGAACCGCTTGACCACCATCTCGACCGAACTGGCGGAATTCGACCACGCGTCCGACAAAATACGTTCGACGAGGGATGCGCTGCACAATGCCCCGGCCACGGGCAGCGCTACGAGGGAAAGCGGGCCCTTCGATGTGTCACTTTCAGCGCCCGTGAAAGTGACACCTCCCAGGGCCCACTTAAAGAGCACCAGAAAGGCTCCAAGAAGGCCCCGAGAAGGCCCCAGGGCGGCACCAAGAGGGCTCCCAGAGGGACCCAAGAGAGGCCCCAAGAAGGGCCCAAGAGGGCCCTCCGCGGTGTCACTTTCAACGCCCGTGAAAATGACACCTCCCAGGGCCCACTTAGGGCCTCAGAAAAGCTCTAAGAAGGCCCCGAAAGGGCCATAGAGAGCCGCCCTGGGTTCAACTCCGCGTGGCGGAGTTGGAAGCGATAACTTCAATACCCTACTGGAGGCCTCTTAGGGGCCCTAAGACGGCACTGAAGAACCCCATCGGGGCTTTTTCAAAGGCAGAGGAGGGCGCAAAAAAGGGCCTCAGTGAGCCCCTGGTCTAACTCCACCTGGCGGAATTGGAAGCGATATCGCCCGGCGCCTTCATGGAGCCGCTCGGAGCTTCCAAGACGGCTCCAGAAGGCCCCAGGAGGGCCCCAAGAGGATCGAACGACGATTCCTGGAAGTGCAACAGTGAGACCCTTGTTGACCTCCGCCTGGCGGAGTTGGAAGCGACAATTTCCAGTGCCCTCTTGGGGCCTCTGGGGGGCCCCTCAGAAAGCTTTGGGGAGCACAGTGAAGGCCTTCGCAGGGCCGCGTGAGAGCCGTACCAGGGCCGCATGTGTGCGCGGATGGGGGCGACGAGTGCTGACGCTGACGAATATGAGAATGATGAGGGCGATCAAGGCTGGCCCGAAACAAATCCTGGCGCCATTGCAGGCCGCCGATTATCGGCCACGCCGCCAGGACGACGCCAAGCAACAAAACGACACCAACCAACAAACCGACACCAACCAACAAATCGAACCGGCCAACAAACAAAAGGACACCAAGCAACAAAACGACACCAAGCAACAAAACGACACCAACCAACGAAACGACACCAACCAACAAAACGGCACGAATCAACAAAACGGCACTGACCAACCAAACGACACATCACTTCACGACACCAATGAACAACGCGAAATCCACCGACCGCCAACCAAGCATAAAATCAACCGACACAACGAAACCAACTCATAGAGCCAGACCAACCACTGGATTCGTGAGTCGGGGTAGTCATGGAAGTGAGCCGCTGCAGCCCGCGGAAGCCATTAACAGTGACCAGAGCACCGCAATGCAGCAACGTCCCCGGGCGGCGGCGGGAGTCTTGGATCTCCCGCGGGACTGGAGCGTAGCGAGTTCGTCCTGGGTCCGGTTTAGTGAAGTGAAGAATTTCGGGGTGCTTGCATGGCAAAAACCTTCACTTCACTAATCTGGGGCCCCTGGAGCCCCAGGGCGTTTCAGGTCCCCTCGCTGTCTGGGTAGTCCAGGGGGCGCAGTGGCGGCTTACCAGAGGCCCTGTTCCCTAGCCTCACTTGCTTTCACCCGTGGTGCTCGACGGCCGTCTCGGAGCTGTCTTGTGGCGGTCTGGGGCAATCCCGAAGCCTCTTGGAGCCATCCCAAGGCCCCAAGGCGCCACCAATGGGGGCCCCAAGAGAGCTCCCAGAGGGCCCCGAAAGGCCTACAACAGATTGCACGTTCGCGCGAATTCTTTGTACCACTTTGGGGGGTCCCTCTTGGGGCCCTCGGGGAACGTTCTTGGGGCCCTCCGAGGGCCCACTGGGGCCCCGGGAAGGCCCCAAGAACGCTCCCAGAGGGCCCCAAGAATGCTCCAAGAGGGCCCCAAGAGGACCCCCACAAGTGACAAAAACTATTTGCATGAGGGTGCAACTTACTCGGCGCCTCTTGGGGCGCTCTTGGAGCCGTGCTGGGCGCCACTCGTGGACGACATGGGCTGGGCGACGGCATGTGGACCCTGTCGCTTGGGCCATCGGGGGTGCTCCCCAATGGGGCCACGAAGCTTGTGAGCGTATGACGGAATGGGCTGGGCGGCGGCCTGTGGGCCCTGCCTGTGGGGCCGTCGGTGTAGCTCCCCGTGGGGCCACGAAGCGTGTGAAACGTATGCCGAAATATGCTGGGCGGCGGCCTGGGAAACCTGCCGCTGGGACTTTTTTTTGGTGGAGCTGCCTATAGGGGCACGAAATGTTGGAGGGTGTCATCAATGTGGCCTGGGCGACGGCATGTGGACCTTGCCGCCGGGACCTCCGATGAACTCCTCATGGGGGCACGAAGCGTCTGAGGGGCGTGCCGACATGGGCTGGGCGGCGCACTAAAGACCCTGCCGATGGGGCCTTCGGTGGAGCACCTCACAAGGCCACGAGATTTGCGGGGGATGTGGCGAAGCAGAGACGCGGGGGAACAAGGGGGGTGTTTTGATGATGTTGATGAAGATGGTGGTGGTATTGATGATGGAGACGGCGAGAATGCTGATGATGCTGATGATGATGGTGATGGCGACGATGACGATGGACGATGACGACGGAGACACGCGGAGAGCAGGGGCAGATACGCGAAGAGGGAGGACGAGGGAGGGGGCCGGAAGGAATGACGCGGGGCGGTGTCTCTTCAAAACGAAGAACCAACACTGCAATATGGTAGGAAATTTCTGGACGACCCCCCCCCGTGGCGCGGTCAATGTCCGCGACAGCATCGCTGGCACTACGAACGAAATGATCGAACTCTTCCTGCGACGTTACCCGCGGGGTGGATCAGCCAGGGATGGGGGTCGAAACCGCCCCAGCGCAAAGCAAATGTACAATCCTGAGAAACCCCAGCCCACATCAACCGATCCGCAACAAGCACGCAAGCCTTTGACGACCCCAACGCCGTGACATCGCATAACGCGACGCGCCATCGAAAACGTTCGACGCGCGGCCTCGGAATGACATCGGGCTTCATGGAACGTCGAATGGAAAACATGAAAAACCGCCCTGTGGGCTCCGAGACCCAAAATTACTGATGTGAAGGATTTCGGCTCGTCGAAACTACATGTACCTGAGCTTCCGAAGGTCCGCACCACCCGCCCTGTCGCGCGGAGCACGCAAGGGGCGGCGCCAAGGACTGTGCCGGGGATCTCGCCATCGCTCGGACGTCCATTCCCTGTTTGTTTGGTTTTGTGCGTGGTTTTTTCGCCAAATGATCAAGGATGCTCCTCGATGGTCCTCGCCGAAGGAAAAATGCACACGTCCGAGCGATGCCAAGGGATGTTGAGGACCCCAAGTCGGTTCCGAGCGCAGCAGAGTGATCCCCAAGGCGGCCCCAAGTGGTCCCAGGACGTTCCGAGATGCTTGGAGGATGGCCTGACGGCCCGGGGAAGCATCGCCCGAAGCCCTGGAGCTCAGGTGGCTCCTTAGACGCAACACCGTTTGTCTTCTCAACAACTTGTGTTGCAACATATCGCCGTTTCGCTGAGAGCGTCTAAGACGGCCAAGATGACTCCCAAATATCACCTCAAGCTGGTTCAAGAGAGCACCACGGAGTCCACAGCCGTCCCCGAGGGTGCCCAAAGAGGACTCCGAAACTGCACGAGCGGGCTCCACGACAGTCCAAGACGGCGCAGAGGTCGCTCCAAGACGGCCACGAGACATCCCCCCAAGACGGCCGGCCTCGAGGGGGCCCAGAGGGCCCAAGAGAACCAACCCCAGGGCAGCCCAAGAGGGCCCCAAGACTGCCCAAGAGAGCTCCAAGCGGGTCCCAGAAAGCAAAGGAAAGCCCACCGAAGAGCCACGAGGCAGCCTGAGACGGCCAAAGTCCAAGCGGCCCTCCTTTAGAATTCCACCAGCCCTTGGGGCTACGATGGTCCAACGAGCTCGCTCTTTCCTCTTCCAAAACACTCTTCTGTTCGGGGAGGGGTGTCCCCCCTCCCCCTCCCGATGGTTTTCCCAACCATCCTGTGAAATTTGACCCGCGTCCCTCATCCTCCTCCTCGCCCTCCTCCCTCCTCCTATCCCTGCCTCTGCCCTCTGCATGTCCATGTCGGCACTCCCTCACACATTTCGTGGCCCCATGGGGAGCTCCACCGAAGGCCCCAGTGGCGCAGCCCGCATGCGGTCATGCCACCCATTTCGGCACACCCCTCACACACTGCGTGGCCTCACACGGAGCTCCACCGAAGGCCCCGGCGGCGCAGCCCGCATGCGATCCCGCGCCCATTTCAGAATACCAATCATATGTTTCGTTGCCGCATCGGGGGCTCCTCCGAAGGTGCCAGTGGCGCAGGCCGCATGCGATCCCGCGCCCATTCATATCGATACACCCCTCGCACGTTTCGTGGCCTCATAGGGATCTCCACCGAAAGTCCCAGTGGCGCAGCCCGCATGCGGTCCCGCACTTATTTCAGCACACCCGTCACACATTTCGTGGCGCCATACAGAACTCCGCAGAAAGTCCCAGTGGCGAGCCCGCATGCGTTCCCGTACCCATTTCTGCATACAACTCCCACGTTTCGTAGCCCCTCCATTGAAGGTCCCAATAGCGCAGCCCGCATGCGGACCCGCATAACCCTCACACGTCTCGTGGCCCCACTGGAGCTCCACCGAAGGCCCCAGTGACGCAGCCCGCATGCGGTCAGGCACCTACTTCGGCACACCTCTCACACCCTTCGTGGCCCCATAGGTCCCAATGGCGCAGCCCGCATGCGGTCCCGCACCCGTGCCGGCACACCCCTCATACGTGTCGTGGCCACATGGGGCGCTCCACCGAAGGTCCCAATGGCGCAGCCTGCATGCGCTCCCGCACCCATGTCGGCACACCCCTTCACACGACTCGCGGCCCCATAAGGAGCTTCGCCGAGGGTCCCAGTGGCGCAGCCCGCATGCGGTACCGCACCAATTTCGGCGCACCACTCGCTCGCTTCGTGGTCCAATAAGGAGCTCCATTGAAGGTCCCAATGGCGCAGCCCGCATGCGGTCCCGCACACATTTCAGCACACCCCTCACACATTTCGTGGCCTCACACGGAGCTCCACCGAAGGCCCCAGTGGCGCAGCCCGCATCCCGCATGCGATCCCGCTACCCATGTCGGCACACCCTTATACGTTTCGTGGCCTCATGGGGAGCTCCACCGAAGGTCCTAGTGGCGCAGCTTGCATGCGGTCCCGCACCCATTTCAACACATCCTTCACACGTATCGTGGCCCCCACTGAAGGTCCCAGTGGCGCAGCCTGCATGCGGTACCGCCATTACAGGTCCCACCATTGAAGGTCCCACCATTGAAGGTCCCACCATTGAAGGCCGTCACAAGTTTCGTAGTCCCACCATTGAAGGTCCCAATGGCGCAGCCCGCATGAGGTCCCGCGCCCATGCCGGCACACCCCTTACACGTCCCTTGGCTTATGTTGCTCCCACCGTACTTCAGGAACATATCCCAGAAATAATTTCGAGCACCCAGAAAAGTGTCGACATAGTGTCGAAATAGTGTCGAAACAGTGTCGGACGAGTGTCTCCCAGAGTTTCGGTACTTTTTTGGTGCTCAAAACTCTTTCTGGTGATCAAGGCTAAAATAGATTGGAACATCATAACGCCCCATTGGAGCTCCACCGAAAGTCCCAGTGGCGCAGCCCGCATGCGATCCTGCTACCCATGTCGGCACACCCCTTGTACGCTTCGTGGCCCCATGGGGAGCTCCACCGAAGGCCCCAGTGACGCAGCCCGCATGCAGTCCCGCACCCATTTCAACACATCCGTCATCGTGGCCCCCAATGAGCTTCCCCGAGTGTCCGAGTGGCGCAGCCCGCATGCGGTCCCGCACCCATGTCAGCACAACTCTCACACGCATCGTGGCCCCCGTAGGGGGCTCCACCGAAGGTCCCAATGGCGCAGCCCGCATGCGGTCCGGCACCCATTTCAGCACACCCCTCACACATTTCGTGGCCCTACACGGAGCTCCACCGAAGGCTCCAGTGGCGCAGTCCAAATGCGGTCCCGCACCCATGTCGGCACACCCCTTGTACGTCTCGTGGCCCCATGGGGAGTTCCATCGAAGGTCCCAGTGGCGCAGTCAACATGCGGTCCCGCACCTATTTCAGTACCCTCCTCGTACGCTTCGTGGCCCCGTAGGGAGCTCCAGCGAAGGTCCCAGTGGCGCAGCTCGCATGCGGTCCCGCTGCCCATGTTGGCGCACCCCCCTCACACGCTTCGTGGCCCCCGTAGGGAGCTCCACCGAAGGTCCCAATGGCGCAGCCCGCATGCGGTTCCGCCAGCCATATTGGCACAACCCTCACGCGTTTCGTGGCCCCACATGGAGCTCCACCGAAGGCACCAGTGGCGTAGTCCGAATGCGTCCCCCCGTTCATTTCGGCACCCCCCCTCGCACGCTTCGTGGCCCCACAGAGAACTCCAACGAAGGCGCCAGTGGCCATGAGCGTAAGTGGCAACCCCACCCATTTCGGCACACCCCTCACGCGTTGAATGGCCCCCAGAGGAGCTCCACCGGAGGCGACACTCACAAGAACGGCACTCGCAACTGCACATGCTTGGGCCCTTCCCTGGCCTCATTCGTGGGGCTCCGCCCCAGCAGGCTCCACAAAGGACGTCCGATGCTCCAGAGGATGCCCTCCCAGAGGGCTCCTGGCCAGCAGCCGGCCACGGTTCGAGGTGGCTCCACCGGTCGTTCAGGAGAGACGAATGTACCACTACCACCAGCTAGGGGGGTGGCCGTTCCCTCCCATAGAGCTGGTGGCACCTCCTCCCGGGAACTCTTTGGAGGCATGCCCGGAACGAGGTGCCACCAACTCGAGAGGGTGGGGCAGCCACCCCCCTGGATGGTGGCAGCGGTACTTTTGTCTCTGGTGAAGCGTGGGCCCCGCGCGGGCAGTCCCGTGCGCCGCGTGGGCCCGCCGGGGCCTCGCCCAGTGCCCCGCCGCTGGTGGTCGGGGCGCCGCGTGCGCCGGGCCCCTTGCTGTCCTTCAATCCGTACGCACATCCATGCAAAGCTGTCTTGACAAACTCTAACCCCCTCATGAATTCTTTGACCTGAAGATCCCTCCAAGAAGTACACTGAGTCGGCCACTCAATGCAAACGGTGCCCCCCGTTTTGTGCACAGCACGGGCAATCTCGCGGAAATTCCAAAACAGATGGGTCCGCCGGGGTTCGGCCCGACGCCCGCGCCGTGGGGGGCTCGCGGCGTGTCGGGCGCCCCGCGGGCGCCCCGCCGCCGGTGGTCGGTCGGGGCGCCCCGTTGGGGCGCCCCGTGGGCGGCCGAGCTCGAGCCGCGCAGCCTTCGCGTCGTGGGTTTACGTAGGGCGTGCCCCCCTGCAGGGGGATTTCCGGCGAAGAATAGACAATTCACAAGAAATACTCCAACATGTTCAATTGATACTTCCAAAATCGTCCCCAGACTGTTTCTTGACTATGTTTGAATCTTCCTCCTGTTGAGGGACGGGCCCGACTTAATCGTAGTGTTTCCCACACTGCTTACCACCTGATTCAAGCCACACGGCTTGCGTCGCGCAGCCTGCCCCCATCTTTGTGTACCGTACGACCACCCTGCCTGGTGACACGGAGGTTCGGAGGGAGGAACAAGCGTCGGATTCCACATATGTATATATATATATATATATATCAATATCAATATCGATAGCGCGATCGAAACAATTATCGACATCACCTTCAATCTAACTATCGGTATCACTACCGATCTCACTGTCGATCTCACTGCCGATCTCAATCTCGATATCGCTATCAGCCTGACTACTGGTCCAACTATCGATCTCACTCGATCGATGTCACTGTCGACCTCTCTCGATCGATCTGACGATCGATCTCACCATCGATCTCACAATCGATCTCACTATCAGTCCCGCAATCGGCCTCACTATCCTCCTCACCACCGATCGCACGATCGACCACATCATCCGTTTCACTATCGGCTTCACTATCCTTCTCGCGATCGATATCATCATCGATCTCACCATACATATCATTCTCATTCTCACCATACAGATCTCACCATCGAACTCGCTACAGGACACCGCAAAGACAACGGCGACACACCGGCGGGGCACCCGCGGGACAGCCTCGGGCCACCGCCGGGCGACCCACGGGGGAGGGTCCACGGGCCCGGCGGCGCCTCTCGCCCGCCCACGCAACCGCGCTGCGCCCGCACGCACGGCGCGAACACGAAGCCGAAACCGAATTCCCGAGTGGGGGGCTGTCCGTCTTAACTACTGCGATCTCACCCCCTCGCCGCCGAGATGTACATACACAGAGATGTGTGCGCGTGTGTGTATAGATATACACATGCATACATCTGTTTTTAGGTGAGCGTCCTTACTCAAGATGCTTGGTGAAATGACCAAGCCACTCACTCGCAAGATTGCCGGCAAAGTTGCACTGCGTACTCCAAACCACGAAGTGCCATGTCAAAGGCAGTTTTGGCATCAACGGCAAATCCAGAATGATACCCTACCATCATCATCTCTGGACGTTGCTGTCTCATGCATGTGCAATCAGCTGCACGCCGAAAGCCCCTCCGACATCAGGCACGAGCCGACTGAATAAAATTGCAACGTTGCCGCTTATTCGATATGTTCCTTGACGACGTGTGTTCCCAAAGTGTCTCCACTACTCCGGGTCGAGGTTGCAAACTTTACCAGCTCATCTGCGCCTGTCTTCCACTCGCGGGATCTAAAAATTTACAAGATCCAAGCAATTCGCTTTGTAATCGTACAGCCGCTCGTAGATCCAGCGCATGTTTCTCCGCATTACTCCCACGCTCGCCTCGTACACAATACTGCCGATTTTCAATGTGGCGTTGGCCAATCCGCATTCCGTGGAACCGTCCACCACGAATTCTGTCTGCACGCGGTTGGAGAAACGCGTGCCAAAACATAGCGTCTCTCCCAAGCAGACCGGGCATGGACAGACCTCCAAGGTGTGTGCTCGCGGGGCACCCCCGGACCAGTGACGTAGAATCGCGGTGGCTTGGGCAGCGACAGTGCCTCGCGTACCACAGAGACAGAGCTTGTCCCTGCCAACTGCGCGGTCGTGCTGCTTGACGCGGTCGGCAAAACATCCCCTCAAGTGCTGTGGATGCCACGACCATGGACACCCGAACAGTCCTATCCTTGAGTTTCACATGTGTCTAAGTTGCCGGAGAAGAAAGTGTCCTGAACATGGTCTGGACATGTCTGTGTGCTCACATGTCCTGAACATGTGTGACACATGCTCTAGACATCGGGATATGACTTGGCAACATGCTTCCTCTCCACCGATCGTCCCCCACACCTCCAGGTGTAGAACCCAGACCTGCACCATGCCAGTCGCCGACGGGAACCTGCCGGGCCTCGGCGGCCGCGGCCTGGGTCCGCCGCCTCCCTCTCCCGCTCGTTTCCTCCTCCTCCTCGCCCCTCTCGCCCTCCTCGCCAGCCTCCTCCTCCTCCTCCTCCTCCTCCTCCTCTTCCTCCTGCTCCTCCTCCTCCTCCTCACACCTCGCGTAACCTCACGCCAGGCTACATCGCGCTCCCGGCGCACCAGTGCAGCCATCTCCCCGTATCCGCCCTCTGTCAACATCGCGTTGCAAAGGCGTTCCACTATGACTGTGTGAGTGGGCTTGAACTTGCAAACAAAGATACCACCGCTCCAGCTTTGATACCGCACGTCTAGTCTATTGCATTGGCCCCTCGTCTGGAGCACGCTTCATTTGAAAAATTCGTCTCAAGCGGTTTCGCTCCCATCTGACGACCTCCATGAACAGGCTTCTCGTCCAATGTGTCATCGGACTCACAAATACGGCTGAAGCTCGGGGCCTAATGCTCCAAAAGCGCAGCTTCAAACTGACGGGGGCTTTTCCTACCAACTGCCGGCGAACCTTCTGGAAACTCTGCTCACCCATTTGGGTGGTCTGAGTTGATCGGGGTGGTAGGTGTCCAACTTCTCCCCCAAAGCTTCCATGGCCGTGACCACTGTAAAACTCAAAGCTTGGTGTCCAATTGGAACCAAACACACTTTTTGGGGCCCATCCGCGTTGACAACAAGTATTTCCAATAATACCGCTTTCCAGCTGCAGCCATACCTGTGCTCTACCGTCCCGGTCGAACTTGTGCCCATGAAGCTGTACTCATCGAAAGACCTGGCCAAACTAAAACTGGTGCCCGCTCATGTGGCTGAAGAGATCCGTCGGCCCGAGTCTGGCAGGGCAAATCCCAGACCTAAATCTCCCCGCTCGCCCTCAATGTGGTCCACCACTTCGTCGAACATACGGCTGAATATCTATGGGTCGACGCGTCCTCCAGGTCTGAGGGCTCTGCTCACGTGTATCGTATCGCTCGTCGCCACCCTTGAAGTGCTCAGGTTTACACGCTTCCTTTGCATGCCCCTCGCCATGGCCAACACCTGGTGTGGAGAGGCGTGGGAATCATGAAGCGCTGCGAATGCATGTGAATGCTCAGCAGAATCGAATGCCGTCTGGACATCCTGGCCTCCACAAGCCAGCGACATCCCCACTTCGACGCAAAACATGAACTTTCGAAGAACACTCCAAAACAATCGTCGACCGCAGCTCCGCGACGGTATCCATAGCGTCGGGCCTTTGGCAACGGTCGAATGACTGGCAATGCGGCAGCATAGACGGTAACACTGTAAAGCTTGAACTCATGGTCCATTATGCCTAACCACCGGGAGCCCCTAAAAAAAATAGGGAGTGGGATCTTGCGAATTCAAGATGAAGTGAAATCGTCACAAGAAGAAACTGCATCGTGGTTCCCAAGAGCATAGCGTCGCCCCATATATATACATATATATCTATGTGTGCATACATAAACACGTGTAGACGTACCTACAAACATGCATCTATGCACACATGCATGCACACCTCAACATGTGCATACATACATACATACGTACATACATACATCCGACATACATACATACACACATACATATATATAGAAATATATATATGCACCCAAACAAAGAATCATGACGGGATACATACATGTATATACACATTTATGTATTTATAATGAACATATGTATACAGATATATCAGAGTGAGGGGGCTGAATCGAACGGTCATGCACTGTCCCTGGGTGCGTGGCTGAAATGGAATTCCGCGATGCGGAGACTTGGTGTTGTTGTTGTTGCTGCTGCTGTTGTTGTTGTTGGTGTTGTTGTTGTTGTTGTTGTTGTTGTTGTTGTTGTTGTTGTTGTTGTTTGTTGTTGTAATCGTCGCCCCACCCGCGACCCGCCCCGCGACCCACCCGCGACCCGCCCCGCGAGCCACCCGCGACCCACCCACGACCCACCCCGCGACCCACCCGCGACCCACCTCGCGACCCACCCGCGACCCACCCGCGACCCACCCGCGACCCACCCCGCGACCCACCAACAATTGTCGGCGCCTGCGGCGGGTTTCTTTTGCATTCGTTCCAGGTGGAGAACCTGCGACCCACCCGCGACCCACCCCGCGCCCGCGACCCACCCGCGACCCACCGCGACCCACCCGCGACCCACCCCGCGACCCACCCAAAATGTTCGGCGCCTGCGGCGGGTTTCTTTTTCATTCGTTCCAGGTGGAAAACCTGCGACCCACCCGCGAAACAAACCGCGTTCAGCGTACAAATCTAAAGTTTCGGCGCCTGCGGCAAGCTGTGTTTTAATTCTTTCCAGGTGGGGGCGTCGCCCGCGCCCGCCCCCTCACTCTTATCCGCAATTGCGGGGTGCTACGTAAAGATTACTTATCCGCCACCGTGCCGGTGGGAACGGGATGGGCGTGTCCTCAGGTTCTGTGCCTCATCCTTTTTAGGCCCCAGTCTTCAATGCTGAAGAGCCTTTTAGGGGCCCAAACTCAACATTGTCAAAGTCTCTCAGGGCTTCCCGCGTGCCTGAGGCGTCGCGCCTTCCCGAATAACTTTCTCGGACCCAAGATGGCGCCAGGACGGACAAAGAGGGCACGAAGAGGCCTCCCAGATGGTCCCAGAAGCGTCCAAGACGCGCCAAGAGGCCTGCAAGGGACCTCACAAGAGGGCCAGGAGAGGCAAAATGCAGTAATGTTCGTAGGTTGTTGAAGTTTTTGGCGTTTTCGCCTTTTCGGCTTCCCGACGTTCCACGACGGCCCAAGAAGCCCCCAAGATCGCCCCAAAACGGCCCAAGAGGCCTCAAAGAGGGCCCCAAAACGGCCCAAGAGGGCCCCAAAGACGGCTCCATGAGGGGGCCCATCTAACCCGAACGTGCATTTCGAGCCCTCGGCACCGAGGGCCCCCCAGGAGGCCCCAATAGGCCACAAAGAGGCCCCAGGAGCTAGCCAAGAGGCCCCCTGAGGCCCCCGAGAGGCTCCGACGAGGCCCCTAAGCGGGCCCCAAACTGCCCCAAAGAGGCCCCCGAGAGAGCCCGAAGAGACCCCAAGAAGCATCCCTGATAACTCTGACCCACAACCCATGTACGGTGGCGGGATGGGCCGAAGGCCATTTTAGATACGTGTATGTATGTGTACACATATATGTACACGTCCATCCATGCATCCATCCATCCATCCACCCATCCATTCTCCATCCATCCATCCGTGCATGCATGCATGCACGCATCCACCTATACATACATTCATTCACACATACAGACCGACATACACACATATATACATATATACATACATACATACACACATACATACATACAGACAGGCAGACAAACATGCAGACAGACAGACAGACATAACTACGTACCTATACGACCACCCTTCGGGTGATAAGAAGCTTCGGGGGGAACCAGCGTCTCACTCGATCGGTCTCACTGTCGATCATACGATCGATCTTACTATCGGTCTCGCTCGATCGATCTCATAATCGGTATCACTCGATCTATTTCATTCGAACGACCTCACAATCGATCTCACTATCGATCTAACTATCGATCTCCCAGTATACCTCACATTCGGTCTCACTATCGATATCACTACCGATACACAATCGATCTCACAATCAACATCGTCATCACCATCGACATCATCGTCATCAATGTTACCAACATCACTATCACCATCATCATCGGGACACCATCATCATCATCACCTCATCACCATCATCATCAAAATCATCATCATCACCATCAACATCATCGGGACTCCATCATCGTCACCATCATCTTCATCACCATCATCATCATCAGGACACCATCATCATCATCGGGACACCATCATCATCAGCCCATCATCATCGTGGACACGCTCGTCAACACCATCATCATCGGGGCATCATCATCATCATCACCATCATCTGCAACATCATCATTATCAACATCACCATCCTCGGGGCACCATCATCATCGTTACAATCATCACCACCATCATAAACATCATCAGGGCACCATCATCATCATCAACATCAGCTTCATCATCATCATCGGACCACAATTATCAAACACCGCATCACCTCATCATCATCCTCATCATCAACATCATCATCACCATCGAACACCATCATCGTCATCATCATCAGCATCATCATCATCGGGCCACCATTATCATCATCACCATCAGCATCATCATCACCAGCATCATCAACCTCATCACCATCGGGACACCATCATCAACATTATCTTCATGCTCATCATCTCATCATCTCATGACCATCATCAACATCACAAGGATCATCAACACCATCATCATCGGGACACCATCATCATCATCACTAGCCACATCAGCATCATCAAAATCATATCATCGGGGCACCATCATCATCACCAACATGGCCATCAACATCAACATGACCATCATCACCATCATCGGGACATCATCATCGGCACCATCAGCATCATCATTAACATCATCATCATAACCAGGACACCATCGTCATAATCGAAACACCACCATCATCATGATCATCTCATCGTCATCATCATGAACAACAGCATCAACATCAGCAGCATCGGACACCATCAGCATCAGCAGCATCAGCAACATCTTTATAACCAAAATGATCATCATCGGGACACCACCATCATCGTCACCACCACCATCACCATCATCAGCATCATCACCATCGGAACAACATCATCATTGTCAACATCAGCATCATCATCACCATCATTGGGCCACCATCAACAAACTCATCATCATAAACTCATCATCATCCTCATCATCAACATCATCATCGGGACACCATCATCGTCATCATCAGCAACATCAGTATCATTAACATCATCACCATCATCGGGGCACCATAACCATTACCATTATCATCATCAACAACATCATTTTCAACCTCATCCTCATCATCACGGGGACACCATCATCATGATCATCATCTTCATCATCATCACCATCATCAAATCATCAAATCATCATCATCAACATCCTCATGATCATCAGCATCAGCGTCATCATCATCGGGACACCATCGTCATCATCATCATCAGCAACATCAGCATCATAAGCATCATCATCATCATCGGGACACCATCATCATCACCACCATGGCTATCATCATCATCAGCAGCATCAGCATCATCAACATCGCCATCATCATCATCATCATCATCATCATCATCATTATCATCATCATCGGGACACAGACGGGACACCGGCGGGACACCGCGCGGCACCTGTTGCCGGAAGGGAGACTTTTGGTCCGGCCGCGCCTCAGCCAGAGGCCGGACATTTCTCGCCCGCCCACGCAGCTTCGCCTCGCCCGCACGCACGGCACGCACGAACACGAAACCGAAACCGATTTCCCGGTAGGGAGGCTCTCCGTTCCACTTCGTTCTCACTCCCTCACCTCCGACATACATACATACATATCGAGAGAGGAATAACAAACACATACTGCAACCCACCGAACAGCTTACACCAGCTAGCTTACACCACATACTTTGCACCACATGGCGTGCACCACATAACTTGCACCACATAGCTTGCACCGCATAGCGTACACCGCGTAGCCTCCATCACATCATAGCTTACACCGCATAGCTTACAACACATAGCTTACACCGTACAGCTTAGCTCACCGCTCACCCCGCACAGCGTGCACCACATAGTCTGCACCACAAGGAACGCACCACATAGCTCACACTACATAGCTTGCGCCGCGTGGGGTCCACGCTGGCAGGCAATCCTGTTCTAAGAGCATACTCGCCGGCATCCTGCAGGAATGCCGGGCCGGCCGGTCCTTGCTCGAGGGCCTCCTCCCTCCTGCCCCCGCTGGCCCCGCCCTCGCGCGGGGTCTCCTCCGCGATTGGTCGCGCCAGCAGCGCGCACGCACTGGCACGGTCAATGCCGTATATCGGCGGCGCGCCGAGTCGGGACGTAGGAGGGAGCAGGCCTTCCCAGGAGGCGGCGGTGCTTGTCAGAAGCCCTCCGGGCTGCTGAAGAGCTGTCCGCGTCTTCGGAGAAGGCTCAGGAAGTTTCTGAGTTTAGCCGCCCCGATACGCAACACGCAACACGTAGCGCACTGATACGGAGCTCAACACGTATCCTGAAAACGTGCGTCAGACGCAATGCATTCGCCAAAACGTGGTCCGATAGGTGGAGCCAACACGCGACGTAGTGGCACGGACGTCTCGAGCACGGCACGTCTTGCGCATCAGCGCGTGCGCATCGAGGCCGCTGAAGCTTCTGAGCAGACCCGCGCCCCCCCTGCCCTCCCCACAGGGGCGCGCCGCCGAGGCTATGAAATGGTGAGAAAAATGTGCACGAAGGGAGAAAGCACTCACATGTGAGTGTCTCGAGGCGAAAGGCGGCCGCGGGGCGCGCGAGGCGTGCGGCGCGGGCGGGCGCGGCCGCGGGCGGGGCGCGGCACGCGGAGGGCGGGTGGCGATGGCGCCGGGAGGAGGGGCAGGAGCGGAGCGGAGAGGGAGTGGCGGGACCGACGCCGAAGCGGGAGGCGGGATCGGAGCGGAGCCTCCCCGTCGCCTCGGGCGTGCGTGCCCTGTCCGTGGATTCGGTCTCGTGCGTGGTCTGTTGTCGCAGGATGCTCCAGGAGGCTCCTTACGAATCCCATGCCAAGAACAAAAGGCACACGTCCGAGCGATGCCAAGGCACGGAATCGGAGTCGACTCGGATCGTCGGCATGTGCGCGGCCCAGCGGGGGGGCCAGGGACGTAATGAAACAAGAAGAGGCGCCATGAAATCTGGGGAAATACCATGGCCCCCGCCATGATATCCACCCCCCCCCTAGTCATCACCCCCCCCCTAGTCATCACCCCCCTCTCTTCCGCCCCCGAGATCGGCCGCGCCAGGATGCGCAGCAGCGCTGTGCAGGCAGCGGGCCGCAGCGGGTCGCCGGGAGAGCGAGCTCGGGTCGAGGTGACAGGAGCCGACGTCGAACCAGATCGAATCGGATCGAAACGGACCCTGAACAGCACACAGACTGGCGAAGGGAAGAGCATGGATGCCAGCGAGGCGCTTGACCTGAACGAACACCCATACAGCAGCCACGCAGGTCGATACCGCCGAAACTTCACGCCAACACCCCCCCCTCACACACACAAACACACACACACACACACACACACAAACACTTGTTGCTCACACGCACAGGCACACACACACACACTTGTGCGTCGGCGGCTAGGGACGGGTCGCCTGCGCTGGCGGACGAGGCAAGCTAAACCGAGGCGCCGTTGTAGCGAATTGGCCAGCATGCAGAAAGGAGGAGGGATGGAGCGGGCGGTCGCGTCGCTGGGGGGGGGAAAGCGAGGGCCACTCAGGGGGGACGGACGACTCCCTGGGTGAGCTGGCGACAAGCACACGCACGGGCACCCGCAGACACGCACGAACACACGCGCGCAAACCCGAGCGGCCAACGCTGACTGGACCAACAACGGCCAGGTCGAAGCACAAAAGGCTGCCTGCTAGCACGCATTAGAACCTGTGAAACGGGCGCCTGATCACACGAGGTGTAGCCGCGACCCCACAGCTTCCGACCCCTTCCCCGGGGCCTCATTGCAACTCGGATCCGTCATCTATGGTCCGGGAGCCCGATGACGGCCCCAAGGTGCCGAAACCGAGGACGAATAGACATACAAAAACATGTCGTCGGAGATGGGGGTCTCCAGCCCGCAGCTCGGGTCTCCAGCGGCAGTCCAGGAGGACCCCGGCACCCCCGAAAGAAGCCCTCGGCGAGGCGCAGCCGCTGAAATGAGGCCCGAGGCTGGGAAACCCTCCTGGAACCAACGCACCTGTCAGAAAACAACTGCCTCACAACCGATCGAGTCCTCCTCCTCCTCCTCCTCCTCCTCCTCCTCCTCCTGGCAAAACGCCCGGATTGAAGAGATCGTCTCGCAGGAGATCTGGGGGCTGAGAACGCACGCGCGGCTCGGAGGGACGCGGCCGCGACGCGCACGCCAGGACGCGCAGGCAGGGGCGCACCGTAGCGGTGCGCGAAGGCGTGCCCCTCCTCGTAGGACACCTGCCGCTCTGCTACCTCGCGACGCGCGGGGGCGGGAGACACCAGACAGAGCAGCAGCCCACACGAGAGGCAGCGGCCGAAAGGGCCGCGGGGGTGGACGGGGCCGGGGGAGGGGAGGGGAGGGGAGGGGACGGAGAAAGGAGAAGGGGCAGAGGGGAACGGAGGAGCTGGGAGGGAGGAGGACGGAGAGGGCGGGGAGAAGGGAGGGTGCGGAGGCGCAGGGGGAAGGGGGAGGGGGAAAGGCGCGGGCGCAGAAGCGAGGCATTGCCGAGTGGGCAGAGGCAGCCCCTCCAGTCTCCGGCCCCTCGCGCCGCCGCGCGAGCCGCGCCGCTCCCCGGCGAGGGCCCCGCGGGAGGCCCCTCCCTCGGGCTCCCAGGGCTCGTCGCGCAGTCCTCTGCCGACGGCGACGGCGGCGGCGGCGACGGCAGGGGCGACGGCGGCGACGGCAGGGGCGACGGCGGCGGCGGCGACGGCGGCGGCGGCGACGGCGGCGGCGACGACGGCGGCGACGGCGGCAGCGCTGGCGGCGGCAACCACGGCGGCGGCAGCGACGGCGGCAGCGACCACATGGGCAGAGAGAAGCTCAGCACCACCACCAAAGCTTGAGGCCTCCTAAATTGGTCGAAGCAGGTGGGGTCGGATGGTCGCGCCACATCGCCGATGCATCGTCGAGGCATCGGCGACGCCGGCGATGCATCAGCGACGTCTGCAAGGCGAAACTGGGGCTCAACATCGAGCCCCATCGCCGATGGATCGGCGATGCGGCGCGATCCTCCGACCCCATCTGCTCCGACCCCAGAGTGGGGAGAGAAGCTCAGCAGCACCACCACCACCTCCAGCCCCAGGAAGGCTGCTCCTGGTGGCGCGGCCCCCATGTTCTGCGCCTCATCCTCCTCCTCCTCCTCCTCCTCCTCCTCCTCCTCCTCCTCCTCCCTCCTCCTCCTCTCCTCCTCCTCTCCTCCCCCCCCCTCCCCCCCCCCCCTCCTCCTCCTCCTCCTCCTCCTCCTCTTCTTCCTCCTCCTCCTCCTCCTCCTCCTCCTCCTCCTCCTCCTCCTCCTCGGACGGCGGGGCATCGTGCACCTCCGCCCGGCCCGAGGTGGCCTGGTGGCCGTGGCGGTGTCGTCGCCTCTCTCCGATGCACCCGGCGACCAGGGCGAGACCGCGCCGGGCCAGACCAGACCAGCCGCCGCCGCCGCCGCCGCCGCTGAGGCGCGCCCTCCGCTGGCACAGAGGCACAGAAACAATTGTGAAGGGGCCCAGGGGCACACACACACACACACACGAATACACACTAATCCCAGGATTTCCTATGTTCCTCGATACCTTCTGGAGGTTCGCCGTCCCCCCCACTTCCTATACTTTCCCATCTTGTTCTGGGAATCGCCGATTCATTGCGTCTGTGTGTGTTTTCCCCTCCTGAAAATGGTGCTTCTGGCGACCTCCACCCAGGAGGGCGAGGCGGGCTGAACGAGGAGCACCGCGCACTTTTGGGCCCATCGGCCGCGACATGCTGTCGTCGTTCGTCGAAGGGCCGAGGCAACGTGCCCAAGGCTTGCACCGGCACGCGTTGGGGCCTGGCGCCCGGGGCGTGCAGTCGTCCTCCGCCGGAGGCTCAAGATACAGTCGGGGCGTTGACCTAAGGGACCCTAAGTGAGGAACGAGGCCCCTTTTTCCCATAAGTAAACTTCGATTCCCCATCGAAACCCTAAGCAAAACCAGAGGAGAACTGCAAAACAACTAAGGAACACCGAGCCCCTCCCCAACGAAAAGGGTTCCTTCCTCAGCGCCCCGACTGTACCCAAGGAACACCGGCAGACTTTGGGGCTGGCGGCCGCGGTATGTGAGGTGTGCGTGCGAGGCGGGCGGGTCGGGAACTCCCTCTACAAATCTAACAGGGCTGAACCTAAACAGTGTGTTTTTCGTTTTCGTGTTGTTTTCGGTTTCCCTCGCTTTTTCCTCGAATCCGCCTCTGCCGCAAAACGAAGTCGAAACGAAAACGGCCCAGGAAATCACCAACAACACCGCTTAGGTCCAGCCCTGAAATCTGACCGCCCCGAACTGTCGGGGGAGGAGCAAAACGGAGCATACACGCACACCGTTCGCGCAGATTTCCTGGGTCGGCGCAGGACCCCGTCCAGGGCTGAACCTAAACGGTGATGTTCGTTTTCGTTTTGTTTTCGTTTTCCCTCGCTGTTGTCTCGAATCCGCCTCTACCGCAAAACGAAGTCGAAACGAAAACGGCACACGAAATCACCAAAAAGACATGTCCAGGCCTGAAATCTGACAGCCCCGAATTGTCGGGGGAGGAACAAAACACAGCAAACACACATGGTTCGCGCAGATTTCCTGGGTCGGCGCAGGACCCCGTCCGGCGCCCCCGGCGCCCCTGGCGCGCTGCGCGAACCAATACAGTCGGACTTGATTGGAGGGGAGGACACGCGAGAGGACACAAGACCCTCCCGAAGGCCACATCGCCACAGGAGTGTAAGAAGGCACGCGTCGCGAGGCACAGGACACAAGGGTACCCTTGAGCTGGCAGGGTCGACCTACTCATCTGGGCCGCCTGTCATGGGGGCGCAGCGGTCGTGCTTGCATCCATCGTGGGAACGCGGAACGAGGAACGGAGGGGCCTGCCCTTGCCACGGCGAGCCCCACCCACGATTCGCACTTCCGTCCTAGAGATAGGTCTACTCCCCGTCGCTCGGACGTCCATTCCCTGTTTTTTTTGGTTTCGTGCGTGTTTTTGTTTCGCAGGATGATCCAGCACGCTCCTTAACAATCCCCGCCGAGAAAAAAAAGTGCACACGTCCGAGCGATACCAAGTACACGTATATACGGAGCGGGCTGGGAACCAGAGCCCCTCCTGAAGCTGAAGCTCGTTACTGCATGCACGGCCGGACCTAGGACAGAAGAACATCCTTCAAGAACATGAGACCCTCCGCCGGCCAAACTGGAATTCATTTTTGGTGTCCGTTCCATGGGAGCCTGCGTGGCCCCCGGCGCTGTGCGATTTGGGCCTGACTTGGACCGGATTTCGAACACATTTGGACCAGATTTGGGCAAGGTTTGGAGTGGATTCGCGGGGACTAGAAGAACGAGGAGGAAGAGGGGGAACAGGAGGGGAGAGGAGGAGCAAGAGGACGGGCCAAATGCGGTCCCTGCGCGGTCCAGATGCAGGAAAAGCTGACTTCAATGTCGCCGCCCAAGGCTCCCATGAACAGACATCGAGTTCATTCGAGCGCACCCTCCCCCAGGATGCACAAGAACCTTGGAGTACCCTGCCCAATCCGACCTCGGCCTCACACCCCCCGTCGTCAGACCGTGTGCCGTGCCCCCTTCTCCGCAGCAAGCGCGCGACGCACGCCCACACGCGCGCAGCCGGCCCCCCTCGACGCGTGTCGCGCGTCGCGCGTCGCGCCCCCGCTGCGGGCCCCCTCGCGCGCGCGCAGCTCAGGCGGCGCAGTTCTGCTTCCACGCCGCGTCGTCTGCGAGGGGGGGGGGAGGGGGAGGGAGGAAGGGAGGGGGGAGGGGGGGAGAGGAGAAAGGAGGGTGGCGATCGAGCGTGGCCGAGGAAGGAAGGAGGAGGAGGAGGAAAAGGAGGAGGAGAACGTGGTGGCGTCTTGCCGCAGAAGACGTGGACCGCCCAGGCAGCCCCCAGCAACTGCATCACAGCGCGCGACCCGGCGGGGGGGCCGCGACTCTTAATCCATGATGAATAGATGATTAAATGTATGTATGAATTCATCGCTGCTTTCAATACTAAACCCCTGCATTTCTAATACATGATCCGCACGCGGAGCATGTATAACAACGGCGCTGTACAGTCAACCTGTATAACAAGGACGCACGATAAGGATGCAAGGGCCTTGGAAAGGACATGCCGACACTTTTGCGAGCGGCGCGCGACCTGCGAAAGCGGCCAAGGATGGGTCGAAGGGGACGGATGCAAGGGCAACCTTTGAAAGTCGCTCTTCCAAGAGGGCCTCCGATGCTCCAAGGTGGCCTCCAAGATGGCTCAAGAAAGCCGGTTCTAGTTCAAGATGGCCTCCATCATGCCTCCAAGAGGCCCCAAAAGAGTCACAATATAGTTCCACATGCTTCCGGAGCCCCACGGACCCCCCCTAATAAGCCCAAATCCTTCAACACCGCACGAACATCCTCTGATTATTGCGTTCTTGTTTTTCGCTTATGGTGGGCTTCTGAAGCCTCAGTATGTCCCCAGGATGGCCCAAGAGAGCCCTAAGAGGGGCCCAAAAAGCCTCCAAGGCGGCCCAAAGAGTGCCGAATAGCGCACCAAGACTTATGAGTCTTCTTGAAGGTGGACGGAAATCAGGCGGCCCCTCGTTAGATCGACGCCCTGCGAAATGGCCCCAAGAGGTCCCCCAGATCCCCCCAAAGGCCCCCAAGAGGGTTCCCAGAGGGCCCCAAGCGGGCCCCAAGGCACCTCAGCCCCATGAGGACCCCAGAGCTTTCAACAAGGGCCCCAGGACGGACCCGAGAAGACCCAAAGAACACCTCAAGAGAACCCCAATACTCTTCAGTAGTAAGAGTTCAACGACACGCGCGAGGGGAAGGCCGCCGCGCGCGCGGCGGCCTTCGGCGTTCGTGTTGGGAAACGCCACGCGCGCGAGGAACGGTGCCGCCGCGCGCGCAACGGCCTTGGCGTATTCTCTCTGGGAGCACACATGGTGCGCGAGGGGCAAGGCCGCCGCCGCCCGCGGCGGCCCCGGGGCATTCCGAGCCACCCTGTGCGGGAATGCGCGTTACGCGCGAGGCGCAAGACCGCAGCGCGGGTGGCGGCCTTGGCCCATTCTGCGCTGGAGCACAAAATTCGCGCGAGGAGCAGGGCCGCCGGGACCGCGACGGCCTTGGGGCCAACTCTGCATGGGAAACACACTGCGCGCGAGGGGCAGGGCCGCAGCGCGCGCGGCTGCCCTGGGGCGGCCGCCCTGCGTTGGCAAAAACACCATGCGCGCGATGGGCAGGGCCGCAGCGCGCGGCTGCCCTGAGCCCGTTCTGCGCGGGAAACCCCAGTATGCGCGAGGGGCAAGGCTGCGCGGCGCGCGAGGCGGCCTCGGCTTATTTGTTGCCCCGCGCGACACGGCCGCCGCGCGCGAAAGCTTTGGCCCATTCTGCAAAGGGAAGCACATGACGCGCGAAGGGGCAGGGCCGCCACGCGCGCGGCCAGTCTGCCTGTTGGGAAATCTGCATTCTGCGTGAGAAGCATGGCCGCCGCGCGCGCGGCGGCCTTGGCACATTCTGTGCACGAAAGCACAATGCACGCGAAAGGCAGGGCCACCGCGCTCGCGGAGGCCTATGCCAATATTTTGGGGGCTCCCAGGAGTACGGTTATCACTGGCTGGGTGGGAAAATCCATCTCTGCGGGTCGACGACAAGGCCCCGCAGGGGCAAACGCCAAGCATGGGAATG
>CAUYUJ010013558.1:653578-666078 GCA_963575745.1 Prorocentrum cordatum
GGGCCCCCGCCCCGCACCGCACTGGCTCACTGGGGCCGCTGGCGCAGGGCCGCCCGCAGGACCAGCACCTCCGCCATCAGGCGGCTCTGCTCCGCGTCCAGCTCCCCCACCTCGGGAAGCGACCACGGGGGCGGCGACGTGCCGAAGGGCCCCTCACCTCCCCTCGTCTTGCAGGAACCGCGCCGGGAAGCTCTCGACCAGTATGCGGCCCCGGGAAAACCGGCGAGGCCCTGGGCGCGTCACAGAACGACTCGTGATGGAAAACTGGTCCTGGGAACGACGGTCAGGAACGCTTGCTTGGCGAGTCGCGGCGGCGGCCCCGGCGACACGATAATAGCATGTCGCCCCGCTCCTCCAGGGGAGGCTGGAAGAGGCTCGGGACGTTGACGCTCGGGGGCTGAGGCTTGGTTAGCGTGTCGCGCCGAAGCGCGGCGGGCTAGAACTGGCGGCGCGACACGCTAAGCCAAAGTTCCTGACCGCCCGGTGAAACGATAGGAGGATAGAAAACGATAGGATGTTCATGGTTTTCGGTCGTACGCTTCTCGGCGTCTTTCCTGCCTCAGGATGCTCTCTAGCAGCTGCGCTAGCACCGGATCGACGAATCGGATCGTCCTCCTCTCCATCCCCTCTCCGAGATAGGGGTTCGAGGTTCGGCTGTTCTGGCGCGTTCGTCGTTTCTCGCCGACTCTCCAGCCTCGGGATGCGTTCCTGCAGCTGCGCCTCGCCCAGAAGCGTCTGGGGGGGCCTGGATCATCCCGAACGGCCGCCAGAGACCCGAGCTATGATCCGAAGAACAGACGACGATGATCATTGAGGGGGCAGACCTTCTCAGAAGTGAAGAGCAACAGTACCGGCTACACTGAAGGGGCCCCAGGACACAAAAAAAAATACACACAAATAAAAGGAACCCCCATACTTTCCTATATTTTCAGGGTTTCTGTCTTCCCCCCCAATTCCAATATTTTCTTACATTTTCTGGGGAATCGCCGATTAATTGTGTCCGTGTGTTTTTTTCCTCCTGATACACGCAAGAGCGACCCTGGGTAAGAGTGACCTTTGGTGTACACGACTCTTTAGGGGGCCGCGGGGGGACCAAACCCGGGCGCGCAAGCAGCCGCGACTGCCACGTTTTTTAGCCATCCGGGGACCCGTCTGTGCCCGCACGAGAGGTCACTCTGGCGAGATGTCACTCTCGCGTCTGGTCGACACTAGGGAGGGGCTGGCTCAGAGGGGGGAACACCGACCTGGAATCGGCGAGGCAGGTCGGCGATGAGCTTCCGACAGTTGGCGACACCTGTGAGGTCCTGGGCGGGCTGTGCTGCCTCACCATGCTATCAGAGGCCCCCGTCGGCGATGATTGGGCCATTCGGGGTCGACACAACCCCCCCCCCCTGAGCCTATCCCCCTCCGACGTTGCCCCCGAGGCCAGCACTGAGTCGACGAATCGGACCGGACGGGAAAATGCGCCAGATGGGCGCCGAACCGGCACGGAGCTTGGATCGGATCGCACGCCTGCCGCGCCAAAGATGTACGCAGAAGGGCCCTGCGAGCACTGGGCCGCATACAGTGGGATTCCGAACTGCGTCTCCCCCTACGTAAGGGGTGCTAAATCCTTCAGTGGGATTTTGAACTGCGTCTCCCCCTACGTAAGGGGTGCTAAACCCTTCATCCCCAGGCCGAACGTTTTTTCTTCTTGGGCTAAAATATGAAAACATCAATGGATCCAATTGGATTCGTTTTCGGGTGTGGGAGAAGTTCGTGGATCCTATTTCTGTGTTGCGCGGATCAAAATTCCTGTGTGTGATAAACGATATATCCATTTATTTCCCGGGAATAAATATGTAATAATAATTAACATCCGGGACCCAGGGGAAATGGGATCTGCGGAGCACCGCAAGTGAAGCATCATGCTATCCACGGAGCTGTGGATATACAGACCAATGCTATGATTCTACGGGGGAGGGGGGTCTTCCCAGGGCGGAGGGGGGAAGGATGAGGGAGGAGGCAAGGGGAGGTTGGAGGAGAACAGAGGGGGTGCAGGAGGGTAGAGAGAAGAAATTATCAGGGAAGAGGGGGGAGGAGGAAGGAAGAGCATCTCCAACCATAACAGATCTAGCCCACCTCGAAAGGAGCACTACATGTATCAACTCACCTGAACGGCGCCTCGCTTCCGACATGTGGGGCTAGAGAGGAAAATCTTTCGGCCTGCGGAAGTATCGGGCCCTCGGGATGTCTGAATCCCACCAGCACTTCAGGGCGTGAATGGCTTGGAGAGATTCCTCTTCCGACCCCCTTCTTCCCTTTCGGGGAAGGGTTTATCACCGTTCCCTTCCCCCAGGCGACCGGCAGCCAACCAGGAACCATGAGGACACCATGAGGACCCTCCCCCCACCGTCTCGGTCAACAAAAATACAATACACACTCTGCCTGTACATGCGGAGCATGCGCGGCCAACCCGATGCGCCCCCCTCCGCCCACAATACCTTTCAAAAACAATGCAGAGTAAACTTTGGGGCAAAGTCTTCAATCATGTTCGTGAGGCCCGCGAACACTTTGTAGTGTTTTTGACAGGGGCGGCGGATGTGGTGGCGTATGGCCTGCTGTGTGCAGGCTCACCGGACACAATGATGGGCATTGCTTTTTGACAAGGATGTTGGGGGCCGACATGTTTCCCGATCTGTGCTATCACATGCGCAGGCGCACCTGACACCCTCCGCACGTGCCCCGAACGTGGCGCACCTGGCGCGGCTAGAGTATGCGACACACCTGGCGCACGCGGAGCACGTGGCGCGTCTGGCGTACCAGGAGTGCCTGTCACGCTCGGGGGCCTTAGGGGTGCCTGGCGCGCGTGGTGCACGCTGGCACGCGTGGCGCACCTCGCCCCAGCGTCGCGCACATGGGGTCGGTTTTGGTTCCCAGTAGCTGCCCATCCAAAGACGATCGCTGAACATGCTCAGGCTCGGGTGTTTGAAGGGACACTGGGACACGCAAGTTAAGTACACACAGGTAACAGGCTTCCCTACATTTTCAAGTATGTTCTGTGCTTTTGTCTTCCCCCCCGGTTCCCAAATTTTCCAATATTTTCTGGGAACCGACGATGAATTGTGTCTGTGTGTTTTTGTTCCCTCCTGAATGTTCCTTATGTGTTGGCAGGGCCGGTGGGAGTGAGCTCGAGGGCTTGCTGTCGAGGAGGGCGTCTTGGCCCGTCCCCCCTCCCCCCTCCCCCTGGGTCTGGGCGGGGGGGGCGCGAGGAGTCAGAGGGTCTTTCTCTGGCCTCGGCGAGGCCCAAAGCATATTCATGTGAAGCGTACGGTCTCGGCAACAGTTCGGCCTCCTAGAGGGGGAGGACTCTAATTGAGGAGCCCCCCTCCTTTGATCGATCTCCTCCAAGATGGCCCTCGACACTCTCAAGGATGCCCCTAGACAGCCTCAAGAGGTGCCCAGGAGGCCTCAAGAGGCCTCCAAGAGGCCCTAGGATGCCCCCAAAGAGTCGGCCCAAGAGGTTCCGTAGAGACCCCCACGAGGCCCCCCAGAGGCACCCAAGACGACCCAAGAGGCCTCGGTGGGAATATCAAAATCACTGTTTTTACAAAAAGGTTTTGGCCACGTTTTGGCCTCCTGGTGCGGGACTCTAATGTACTAGGGCCCCTCCTTCGAACGATCTCCTCCAAGATGACCCCAAGATGGCCCCCGAAGCTCCCAAGGTTTCCCCGAGACGGCCCCGAGAGGTGCCAAGGAGGCCCCAACAGACTCCCCAAAGGCCCCTAAGGTGACCCCAAGAGGCTCCCAAGAAACCCCCAAGAAGGCCCAAGAGGCTACCCAGAGGCACCCAAGACGCCCCAAGAGGCCTCCGGGACTGCCAGGAGACCCCCAACACACTTCGAGAGGACTCGGAAGAAGTCCGAAGACACTCCGAGATCCACATCCCTGAATAGGGCAAGTCGTCTAGACATCGTTTCTGCATTGGCTGGTGGGGTTACGGGAAGCGTCTAGAAAATCGCCGTGTGGCAACTCATGGGAGCCTCCTATATCACCGTGCTGGCCCATGCAAATCGACGCTGATCGACGCGTGTTCGACGCTAATCGAGGCGATTCGAGGCTAGTCGACGCTAAATCGGTGCGACCTCATTGATTACCAGGCGCTGAACGACGCTGCTGCACGCCACGGACAGAATTACAAGGGTACTCAATGCTCCCATGATTTGCCACCGAAATGTCGTATCCAGTTTGGACGCCCGAAATGTGTACGAAAGATTTGGGTACGATGTCCAACCGCAAGTATTGTCCAAAACCGACAGTGGTTGTTGTTGGGCAGGCGGCCTTCTGTCTCACATGAGCAACCACCGCCGCGCGGCCGACAGCCAATCCTGCTCCGAATGAACAACAACTGCGGTTTGGCGTTGTACCCATCCGTTTGAGCAGGGACCGACCGACCCGGCATTCCTCCAGGCCTACCATGACATGTTCTTAGAACCCAAAAATATCCTAACAACAACGGTGTTCTTAGAACATAAACTCGATGTGGTGAAACAAAACCGTCCCAGCCACAAACGTTCTAAAAACATTCGCGGACACCACAACAGGTTCTCAGAACATTGCTTGGCAGGCCTAGGTGCACGCCGAGACGCTTCGCCACTGCTTGATCCGCACCCATTCCAAGCTCCGCCGCCTCGGCGTACCGCCTCTCCACCTCCGCCCGCATCTCGCCCGCGTCGGCCGGCGCCTGCGCGGCCTCGGGCCCGCCCGCGCCGGGCAGCGCTGCCGCCGCCGGGCGCGCCCCCTGCAGCTGCGCGCGCAGCGCCTCGCCGGCCGGCCACAGACTGGGAGAGTGAAAGCCCCACCCCCCCCCTGGATTCGAAAAAAAAATATCGCGACGGAAAGCTTTTGGCAACTCTCGGCCTCCGGAGGCCCTATCCCGTGGCCCGGGGCCGTCCAAAGACGAGTCATAAAGGAAAAGGAGCCGGTCCCGGAGAACCGACCGAGACTGGGATCCGGATCTCGGATGAGTTGTTTCGGCAGTTCGAACTTGAAGTTCGAAGCTCGTTGTGTGATCCGACATTTCGTTGGCCCCCGAAGGGTTTCCAGCCTCGGCGGCACTCCGCAGCCCCGGTGGGCGCCAGGGTCGTCCCACTGGGGTAGCGACTTCGGGCTAGCAAAGTTGAACTTTTTAAACAGAATTACGGTTTTAGTTGTCGCAAACGAAGGTGAACTTACAGAAGCCGCAACTATACTTATACGGAGCCCGCAAATACAGTTATACACCAACTTAGAACGAACATCTAGTCGTGTTATAACGGGCATAACTTCCATAACTTCTATGACCCCACCGATGCGGATTTGGGTCAAGCATTTGAGATATCGCACCCCGCGTGCGACAATACATTGTCTGAGCGATCTAATCGCCAGGGTGGGGAACAGGAGAGAGGGGGGCAGGAGGGATTTGTCTGAGCGATCTCATCGCTAGGGATAGGGCACAAGAGGGAATTGTGTGAGCGATCGAATCGCTAGGGACAGCAGGGTGGAACATGGTGATGATAGCGATGTATTCGCTAAGGGATGCTAACACATGAGCGGTGAATGCGCTATGCAACTCACCAATGGCTGCCCAGAACGACCTCCATGCGCCAGTTATCGAAGCCGTTTGCTTGCGCAAGCTCGTGCAAGGTTTGTTCCCAACCATCCTGTGGTGTTGGGTCCTCGTTTTGAAGAGACGGTGCCCCGCGTTCCTCTTCTCCTCCTCCTCCCCCCCCTCCCACCTCCCATCATCATCATCATCATCATCATCATCATCATCATCATCATCATCATCATCATCATCATCATCATCATCATCATCATCACCAACGATTTCGGCACGCCCCTCACACGCTTCGTGGCCCCATAGGGAGCTCCACCGAAGGCCCCAGTGGCAGGGTCCGCATGCCTCCCCACCACCCATTTCGGCACACCCCTCACACGTTTCGTGGCCCCATAGGGAGCTCCACCGAAGGCCCCAGTGGCAGGGTCCGCATGCCTCCCACCACCAATTTCGGCACCCCTTTCATTTACGTTTCGTGGCCCATAGGGAGCTCCACCGAAGGCCCCAGTTGGCAGGGGTCTGCTGCCTCACCACCACCCATTTCGGACACCCGTCACCTCGTTTCGTGGCCATAGGGATTTTCCACCCCGATGGCACAGTGGCAGGGTCCGCATGCCTCCACACCATTTCGCACACCCATACACGTTTCGTGGCCCCATAGGGAGCTCCACCGAAGGCACCCAGTGGAGGTCCGCATGCCTCCCACCACACAATCTCGGCACACACGGCTCACACGGATCGTGGCCCCATAGGGAGCTCACCAGAACGCCACAGTGGCAGCGCGCTCACGCATGCCTCCCCACCACCCATCTCGGCACACCCCTCACACGTTTCGTGGCCCCATAGGGAGCTCCACCGAAGGCCCCAGTGGCAGGGTCGCATGCCCCCCCACCACCCATTTCGGCACACCCCTCACACGGTTCGTGGCCCCATAGGGAGCTCCACCGAAGGCCCCAGTGGCAGGGTCCGCATGCCTCCCCACCACCCATTTCGGCACACCGCTCACACGTTTCGTGGCCCCACAGGGAGCTCCACCGAAGGCCCCAGTGCAGGGTCCGCATGCCTCCCCACCACCATTTCGGCACACCCCTCACACGTTTCGTGGCCCCATAGGGAGCTCCACCGAAGGCCCCAGTGGCTGCGTTCGCATGCTCCCGCACCCATTTCGGCACACCCCTCACACGTTTCGTGGCCCCATAGGGAGCTCCACCGAAGGCCCCAGTGGCCAGGGTCCGCATGCCTCCTCACCACCCATTTCGGCACACCCCTCACACGTTTCGTGGCCCCATAGGGAGCTCCACCGAAGGCCCCAGTGGCCTGGTTCGTATGCCTCCCCAACACCCATTTCGGCACATCCCTCACACGTTTCGTGGCCCCATGGGGATTTCCACTGAAGGCCCCAGTGACTGGGTTCGCATGCGCCCCCACACCCATTTCGGCACACCCCTCACACGTTTCGTGGCACCATAGGGAGCTCCACCGAAGGCCCAGTGGCTGCGTTCGCATGCCGCCCCCACACCAATTTCGGCACACCCCTCACACGTTTCGTGGCCCCACAGGGAGCTCCACCGAAGGCCCCAGTGGCTGCGTTCGCATGCCGCCCCCACACCAACTTCGGTGCACCCCTCACACGTTTCGTGGCCCCATAAGGAGCTCCACCGAAGGCCCCAGTGGCAACGTTCGCATGCCGCCCCCACACCCATTTCGGCACACCCCTCAAACGGTTCGTGGCCCCATAGGGAAATCCACAGAAGACGGTACTCACACCGGCATTGCTCACAACTGCATATGGTCGGGCCCTTCGCCAGGCTAATTTTTGATGGGGGGGCGGCGCCGTGGACATGGCTGCCCAGCGCTTGCGCGACCAAGTCGAAGACGTCGGGCAGTTGCCTGGGGCAATGCAGGGGCAGCCCTGTTTCGAGACGGTGGCGGCCGCGCAGGACAGGATGCCCGCGCGTGCTTTCGGGGGCGCGAGGCTGCAACCCACGCAGATGACCGCCCTCTCGGCCCTCGTCGCAGCGCAGCCGTGACCCGGTGCTTCTAAGGGGGGGCCGTTGGAGAAGCTCGGCAACGTCGCGGCTTCAGGCGAGGCCATTGGCCTACGGGTGCCTCTGCAGGACTACGAGCGCATCTTCCGGCACCTTGCAGCGGGCTCGCGGCATCAGTTGGCGAGGGCCGACGCGCGCGAGGAAGCGAAGCTCAACCTGCTGGTAGTTGCGGCGATTAACCTAGGGCTCCGCAGCCCAGCCGAAGGCGCGCATCATGACGACAATGTGGCGCATGGCCGCGGACGGAGCCGAGGCCGCGAAATCGCCGGCGCGGGGCTCGAAGCGCGCGTGCCTCCAGCAAGCCATGCCCGTGTTCAAACGCCAGGCTGCGGGTGAAAGCGCGGCCTTCCTCACCGCCTGTCCCGTCGCGACCCCCCCGCATGTCAACATGTCCCTCCCAAGCCGCAAGTTCGCCCACGAAGGTTGAGGCTTCCTGCGCCCCCTGGTCGGCTGACCGATCTGTGCGCGGCCCCCTCGACGTTCTGCGAAAACCGCCCTGCTCTCTTAAGGCAAGTGCATGGCGACAAGCTACCGGCGGCATGCCCTGTGACAGAGGCGGCGATGCGCTCCGCCCAGGCCACGGCCCCATGCTGCAACACACAGCAGCAGGCCACGGCGGCGGAGGCGTCGAGCGCCTCGGCGTCGCAGCCCGACGTGCCGCAGATGACGCAGCTCATGTTCGACGACTTGCGGCAGGCAGATGTCGGTGCTGGGGCAATCCCCTTGAACGTCGAGATCCTAGGGGGCGGCGGCGCGAAGCACGCCTCGGCCTCGCCCTCGGCGTTCCCGGCCCTGGAGGACGCTGCCGCGGGCCCTCTTCCCGCTTCCGCTCCAGAAGAGGCACCGCCGCCTGCGCCGGCGCCAGCGCCGCCAGCAACAGCCACCGTCGCCAAGGGGGGCATGGCAGCTCCGAAGCAGGAGTCCGTCGCCTCGCGACCAAGAAGAAGGGCAATCCTGCTCGTGCTCGCGACCGAGGGGCAGGGCGGGGGGGGCCCAGCGCCGAAGGAAAAAGGAGAGGCCGCGGTGAAGGGCGCCGCGGGGAAGAGCAGCAAGGCTAAGACGACGGGCAAGGGCAGCGGCAAGAGCGTCACCGTGTCACCGCTGTTGAAGCCCATCAAAAAGGTCGGGCGTTCGAAGTGCCGTTGCGCCAAGACGGGGTGCTCGAGTTGCAAAGAGCGGCTCAGGATTTCAAAGCTGTTGGGTCAGTAGCCTATCATGTGTGTAGTTTCTCTCTGACACGTTTTCGGTTTTCAGTCGCGCTTGATCAGCCGCGCGTCTCGCCTGCTTATGGGTGATCCTGCTGCGGCGTTCAAGACAATTTGTCCGATCATGCGTAGCATTGGTTGCCGTGCTTCTTTCCGGGGCCCTGGATAGCGCATTCTAGCGTATGAGTCAGCCGCGCGAGCGTCCCAAGGAGCCCTGCCGCCGTCTCTCCGATTCTCGCGGGATGCCCTGGCGCTGTTTGCGAACAGAAAAAAAAGCGAATCTATCGCTAAGCGATTCAATCGCTCGGGGACCAGACAAGGCGGGACGGGGCGAAAAGGAGAGGGGGATGAGGAGGGCAAGGGGGAGAGGGGCAACTGGCAAGCAAACGGTCCAGAACCCTGCGTCGGCGATGCACTCGCTTGCCTCAGCCCTCTGCCAGCGATGCACTCGCTTGCACTGGGGGAACTCTTCGAGGCCGCTTTCCCTGAGCCCTGTGTCAACCATGCACTCGCTTGCCTGCGCTTGCTATCTCGCGGGGCGCCCCTGCGACCGCGCTTTCGCATTGCTATTTCAGCCCGAGACCTCTGCGGCCGCGACGGCGGCAATGGCCGACGAAGCGGAAGGGCCACTGCAATCGCCGCTGGCCTTGGGCGACCCGTTTTTGCAGTTCCAGTCTGGGGGCCAGGGGGCGGGCAAGAACGAGGGCGCTGGCGGGCCGAAAGGCAAGGGCATGGGGCGCGACGCTGACCGCCATGCGGACCTCGCCAGAGGCTCTTCGGGAGGAGCCGGGGATGGCAAAGGCGTTCGCCGCGCCGTGGGCCCTGCGCGGCCCGCCCGAGGAGGGGCCGTCGACGCGGCGCTGCAATTCCTGGTCAGACGGCGAGCAGCGCGGGGAGAAAAGAGGCGGCACGCCCAGGCAGTTTTTCGCTGAGAAGCACGGCGCAGGCGGCCGGGGATGGCAGGAGGGGCCGCGCGCCGAGGAGGCCTTCGGAGAAGGGCAACGGCGGGGGCGGCTCCTCGAAGGGCGACGGCGACAAGGGCATCCAGGACAAGGGCGGCGCGAGCGCCAAGGGGCCCTCCTGGCAGGGCCCCGCGGGCGACACGGGCGGCGAGGCCGCTTTCTGCCAGATCGGCAAGGGCAGCAAGGGAAGCGCCGCCGGAGGCCCGCGAGCGCCGCGGGCGCCACCCCACTGGTGGGACCTCGCCTTCCTCGAGGACATATGAAAGAGAACTAGAACGATGAAATCGCTGCGCGCATCATCTCTATCAATATATTCCTTGCTATTTCTCGACGTCTTTCATGCCCCTGCGTCGTTTGAAGCGGGGTTGGGGACGCATTGTTTGTAGAGAGAGAGAGAGAGAGAGAGAGAGAGAGAGAGAGAGAGAGAGAGAGAGAGAGAGAGAGAGAGAGAGGAGGGCGGTGTCATAGAGGCGCTCTCACAGATAGGGACGGGCATCGGGCCCCCTCGCACCGCAGCCCCCCAGTCGCACACGCCAGTGCTGTACGGCATTTTAGTTACGATTGATTGCCTGGCCACTTTCCGCCCGCGCCTCTTCCCCAGGGGGCAGGGTGTTGCGTGGGGGGGCATCACTAGACAATCAGCATGATCTAAACGCTTTAAGAACATGCTCGCATGCAAACACAACAATGGGACTGATCTCCGTAGCAGGGGAGCGCCACGGCCCGACGCAAGCAAGCCCCAGTCCCTATCTTGGGAGCAGGGGAATGCATTGGCCTGACGCAAGCAAGCCTCAGTCCCTATCTTCCGCTTGGCGACTCGCTCATCGAACGGGATTGGCTGTCGTGGATGCGGCTGCAGGATCCTCATCCCCCACCCCTCCACCACTCCCCTGCCTCCTTCGTAGCCCTTTCTCCTCCCCCCCCCCCTCCCCCAGCGATTGCTTTCGCTTCGTGGGCCGGGCCGCGCGCGCTGTCATCTTCTTGCGTTTGGGCTCCATCCGCGCGGGGCGGCGGGCTTTCTTAGCGGCCAGGGCGCATGCGTCGGGTAGAAATGGCGGCGGCTTCGGCGAGCGAGGGCGAAGCGGCGCGGCTTTGGCGCCGCGTTTGCCTTCGCGGCGATTGCGCGAAGGGTGGCTCTTGCCTATTCCAGGACGCCGACAAGAACACCGCGCGGGACAAGTTAGCGATGCACGCGCATTCTTCCACCTATCACAACTAGGACAACGGTCTTGAGTGGGAGGCGGCGCAGCGGGAGGCAGATAACGATGCGCACATTCTCTCCGATGTGTGCCATCAAAGGTGCAAGAAACGCCCTGCCCCCCCACCGACTTCGCCCCCGCGCGCCGCCAACGCGCGCTCTTCAGGATCCGTCGACCAGCACCAGTCGAAGACAGTGGTGACGAACGACATCGCGGTGCGCAAGGGCGAGCTGCAACAGATAATGGGCTGCCTCGGCAGGTCTCCGTCTGCGACCGAACACACCGCGTCTATCGCGCGCAGCGAAGCGAAGGCGTTCGAGGACAGCGCCGCCGCGACCTCCGGCACCTGGAAGACGCTCGAGAGCATCTGCGCGCGCCGCGTCGGCTGCGCCGTTCCCAAGCGCGGCCTGTCGCCGCGCGCTCGGCCAACTTGCTTCGTCTGCCTCGGAAGCCCACGGCTGCTTGGATAAGGGACGCCGACAAGAACACCGCGCGGGACAAGTTAGCGATGCACGCGCACTCTTCCACCTATCACAACTAGGACAACGGTCTTGAGTGGGAGGCGGCGCAGCGGGAGGCAGATAACGATGCGCACATTCTCTCCGATGTGTGCCATCAGAGGTGCAAGAAACGCCCTGCCCCCCCACCGACTTCGCCCCCGCGCGCCGCCAGCGCGCGCTCTTCAGGATCCGTCGACCAGCACCAGTCGAAGACAGTGGTGACGAACGACATCGCGGTGCGCAAGGGCGAGCTGCAACAGATAATGGGCTGCCTCGGCAGGTCTCCGTCTGCGACCGAACACACCGCGTCTATCGCGCGCAGCGAAGCGAAGGCGTTCGAGGACAGCGCCGCCGCGACCTCCGCACCAGGAAGACGCTCGAGTAAAAATAAAAAAAAAAAAAAAGAGAAAAAAGAAAAAAAAAAAAAAAAAAAAAAAGAAAAAAAAAAAAAAAAAAAAAAAAGGAAAAAAAAAAAAAAAAGAAAAAAAAAAAACAGAAAGAAGAAAAAAAGAAAAAAAGAAAATGAAAAAAAAAAAAAAAAAAAAAAAAAAAGGCGCATCTGCGCGCGCCGCGTCGGCTGCGCCGTTCCCAAGCGCGGCCTGTCGCCGCGCGCTCGGCCAACTTGCTTCGTCTGCCTCGGAAGCCCACGGCTGCTTTGATAAGGAAGTACACCACCGTCGCAATCGAATCCGAGCGATGGAAACGCTGGCGTCTATTCGATGAAGTCGCTCAGATTTGAGCATCGAATCGACCGATCCAATTTTCGATCGGATTTGAGCGTCGAACCGATCGAACCGTTCGGATTGGATTTCGATCGATCGATCGGAATCAAATCTCAGCGATCGATCAAATCTCAGCGATCGATCAAGTGTCGCATTGTCTTTGCTGCCCGTGTTCCTGTAGTTTACTTGCCGCGTGTTGGTGGGAATGCGGTCTCAGCTCCGTATCCCCCCGCAGGGCTCAATGGCGATCGGCGGCCCAACGGTGGTTCAACGGTGGTCCAACATG
>CAUYUJ010013558.1:673578-683578 GCA_963575745.1 Prorocentrum cordatum
ATCGCAGCCCCCCAGGGATGGCGAGGTCTAATTTGAAACCGCGCGTGGCCCTCACTGTGCTGGGCCCCCCAGCAGGCCTCGAAAGTGGCGACAGTTTCACAGATCGCAGCCCCCCAGGGATGGCGAGGTCTAATTTGAATCCGCGCGTGGCCCTCACTGCGCTGGGCCCCCCAACAGGCCTCGAAAGTGGCGACAGTTTCGCAGATCGCAGCCCCCCAGGGATGGCGAGGTCTAATTTGGGTCCGCCCGTGGCCCTCACTGTGCTGGGCCCCCCAGCAGGCCTCGAAAGTGGCGACAGTTTCGCATATCGCAGCCCCCCAGGGATGGCGAGGTCTAATTTGGGTCCGCCCGTGGCCCTCACTGTGCTGGGCCCCCCAGCAGGCCTCGAAAATGGCGACAGTTTCGCAGATCGCGGCCCCCCAGGGATGGCGAGGTCTAATTTGGGTCCGCCCGTGGCCCTCACTGTGCTGCCCCCCAGCAGTCCGGCCTCGAAAGTGGGCGACATTTCGCAAGATCGCAGCCCCCCAGGGATGGCGAGGTCCTAATTTGAGTCGGCGTGGCCCCCTCAACTGTGCTGGGCCCCCCAGCAGGCCTCGAAAGTGGCGACAGTTTCACAGATCGCAGCCCCCCAGGGATGGCGAGGTCTAATCTGAATCCCCGTAGGGCGTCACTCCGCTGGCCCCCCCCAGCAGCCTCGAAAGTGGCGACAGTTTCACAGATCGCAGCCCCCCAGGGATGGCGAGGTCTAATTTGGGTCCGCACGCGGCGTCACTGTGCTGGGCCCCGCAGCAGGCCTCGAAAGTGGCGACAGTTTCACAGATCGCAGCCCCCCAGGGATGGCGAGGTCTAATTTGGGTCCGCCCGTGGCCCTCCACTGTGGGGGGGGGGGGAGGGGCCCCTGGCCCCCCCAGCAGGCCTCGAAAATGGCGACGGTCGCACAGGTCGCAGCCCCCCAGGGATGGCGAGGTCAAATTTGAACATGCGCGTCGCCCTCACTGTGCTAGGCCCCCCAGCAGGCCCCGAAAATGGCGACAGTTTGACAGATCGCAGCCCCCCAGGGATGGCGAGATCTAATTTGAATCTGCGCGTCGCCCTCATTGTGCTGAGCCCCCCAGCAGGCCTCGAAAATGGCGACAGTTTCACAGATCGCAGCCCCCCGCAGCAAGACAGGAAGAAGGCGGGGGAGAAGGGCGCGACCACACCCGCGGCTATTCAAAACGAATACCCAACCAGGAGGGTTTGGGAAAAATTAACAGGGTGGACGTACCCAACCCCTGCGCAAAAGCGGGGCGCAAATAGTTTAGGATACTTATCAGGGGTGCGATAGACGGAGCGAGGTTTTACATATGTCTGCAGACGGAATTCGGGAGACTCGCAGGACACTGGCTACAGGAAAAGGGCTTGATAAAGCTGATGATTCACAATTCCTGAGCACTCCTAGCCACTTCGAAAACGGGGATCACAGCAGGCCTCGAAAGTGGCGACAGGTTCACAGATCGCAGCCCCGCAGGGATGGCGAGGTCTCATTTGAATCTGCCCGTGGCCCTCACTGTGCTGGGCCCCCCAGCAAGCCTCGAAAATGGCGACAGTTTCGCAGATCGCAGTCCCCCAGGGATGGCGAGGTCTAATTTGAATCCGCGCGTGGCCCTCACTGTGCTGGGCCCCCCAGCAGGCCTCGAAAATGGCGACAGTTTCGCAGATCGCAGCCCCCCAGGGATGGCGAGGTCTAATTTGAATCCGCGGCGATACCCTCACTGTGCTGGGCCCCCCAGCAGGCCTCGAAAATGGCGACAGTTTCGCAGATCGCAGCCCCCCCAGGGACGGCGAGGTCTAATTTGAATTTGCCCGTGGCCCTCACTGTGCTGGGCCCCCCAGCAGGCCTCGAAAACGGCGACAGTTTCGCAGATCGCAGCCCCCCAGGGATGGCGAGGTCTAATTTGAATCCGCGCGTGGCCCTCACTGTGCTGGGCCCCCCAGCAGGCCTCGAAAATGGCGACAGTTTCGCAGATCGCAGCCCCCCAGGGATGGCGAGGTCTAATTTGATCGCCCGTGGCCCTCACTGTGCTGGGCCCCCCAGCAGGCCTCGAAAATGGCGACAGTTTCGCAGATCGCAGCCCCCCAGGGATGGCGCGGTCTAATTTGAATCCGCGCGTGGCCCTCACTGTGCTGGGCCCCCCAGCAGGCCTCGAAAATGGCGACAGTTTCGCAGATCGCAGCCCCCCAGGGATGGCGAGGTCTAATTTGAATCCGCGCGTGGCCCTCACTGTGCTGGGCCCCCCAGCAGGCCTCGAAAATGGCGACAGTTTCGCAGATCGCAGCCCCCCAGGGATGGCGAGGTCTAATTTGAATCCGCCGCGTGGCCCTCACTGTGCTGGGCCCCCCAGCAGGCCTCGAAAATGGCGACAGTTTCGCAGATCGCAGCCCCCCAGGGATGGCGAGGTCTAATTTGAATCGCGCGTGGCCCTCACTGTGCTGGGGCCCCCAGCAGGGGTCGAAAATGGCGACAGGATGGCGAGGTCTAATTTGAATCTGCCGCGGTTACCCTCTATGCGGACCCCCCAGCAGGCCTCGAAAGTGGCGACAGTTTCGCAGATCGCAGCCCCCCAGGGATGGCGAGGTCTAATTTGAATCTGCCGCGGTTACCCTCTATGCAGGACCCCCCAGCAGGCCTCGAAAGTGGCGACAGTTTCACAGATCGCAGCCCCCCAGGGATGGCGAGGTCTAATTTGAATCTGCCCGTGGCCCTCTGTGCTGGGACCCCCCAGCAGGCCTCGAAAGTGGCGACAGTTTCACAGATCGCAGTCCCCCCAGGGATGGCGAGGTCTAATTTGAATCTGCCGCGATTACCCTCTATGCTGGACCCCCCAGCAGGCCTCGAAAGTGGCGACAGTTTCACAGATCGCAGCCCCCCGCAGGCAAGACAGGAAGAGGCGGGAGGCGGGAGGCGGGAGGCGGGAGAAGGGACGCGACCACACTGCTCTATTCAAAACGAATACCCAACCAAGGAGGGTTGGGAAAAAACAACAACAAAAAAACCCTGGCGACGTACCCAACCCCTGCGCAAACGCGGGGCGCACATAGTTTAGGGCACTTTATAAGGGGGGGCGATGGCGGAGCGAGGGTTACATATGTCTGCAGACGGAATTCGGGAGACTCGCAGGAAACTGGCTTCAGGACAAAGACTGGATAAAGCTGATTAGTTGCAATCCCTGAGCAACCCTAGCCACTTCGAAAGCGGAGATCTCAGATCGCAGCCCCCCAGGGATGGCGAGGTCTAGTGTGGGTCCGCGCGTGGCGTCGCTGTGCTGGACCCGCCAAGCAGGCCTCGAAAGTGGCGACAGTTTCACAGATCGCAGCCCCCCCAGCGATGGCGAGATCTAACTTGAATCTGCCCGTGGCCCTCACTGTGCTGGGCCCCCCAGCAGGCCTCGAAAGTGGCGACAGTTTCACAGATCGCAGCCCCCCGGGAATGGCGAGGTCTAATTTGAATCTGCCTGTGGCCCTCACTGTGCTGGGCCCACCAGCAGGCCTCGAAAATGACGACAGTTTCACAGATCGCAGCCCCCCAGGGATGGCGAGGTCTAGTTTGAATCTGCCCGTGGCCCTCACTGTGCTGGGCCCCCCAGCAAACCTCGAAAGTGGCGACAGTTTCACAGATCGCAGCCCCCCAGGGACGGCGAGGTCTAATTTGGGTCCGCCCGTGGCCCTTCACAGTGCTGGGCCCCCCAGCAGGCCTGGGAAGTGGCGAGCGACAGTTTCACAGATCGCAGCCCCCCAGGGATGGTGAGGTCTAATTTGGATCCGCCCGTGGACGTCACTGTGCTGGGCCCCCCAGCAGGGCTCGAAAATGGCGACAATTTCACAGGTCGCAGCCCCCAGGGATGGCGACGTCTAATTTGGGTCCGCCCGTGGCCCTCACTGCGCTTGGCCCCCAGCAGGCCTCGAAAGTGGCGACAGTTTCACAGATCGCAGCCCCCCCTCAGGGATGGCGAGGTCTAATTTGGGTCCGCCCGTGGCCCTCACTGTGCTGGGCCCCCCAGCAGGCCTCGAAAGTGGTGACAGTTTCACAGATCGCAGCCCCCCAGGGATGGCGAGGTCTAATTTGGGTCCGCCCGTGGCCATCACTGTGCTGGGCCCCCCCAGCAGGCCTCGAAAGTGGCGACAGTTTCACAGATCGCAGCCCCCCAGGGATGGCGAGGTCTAATTTGGGTCCGCCCGTGGCCCTCGCTGTGCTGGCCCCCCAGCAGGGCTCGAAAATGGCGACAATTTCACAGGTCGCAGCCCCCCAGGGATGGCGACGTCTAATTTGGGTCCGCCCGTGGCCCTCACTGCGCTTGGCCCCCAGCAGGCCTCGAAAGTGGCGACAGTTTCACAGATCGCAGCCCCCCGCGGGCAAGACAGGAAGAGGCGGGAGGAGAAGGGGCGCGACCACACTGCTCTACTCAAAACGAATACCCAACCAAGGAGGGCTGGAGAAGAAAAAAATGTTTTTTTGTTGTTGTATTTTTGTGTTGTTTTATGTTGTTGTTTTGTTGGTTTGTGCTGTTCTTGTGTGTCTGTATTGTCTGTTGGTGTTTTTTTTTTTTTTTTTTTTTTTTTTTTTTTTTTTTTTTTTTTTTTTTTTTTTTTTTTTTTTTTTTTTTTTTTTTTTTTTTTTTCCTCCCCCCCCCCCCCCCTCCCCCTCCCCCCCCCCCCTTTTTTTGTGTGTGGGGGGGGGGGGGTCTTCTTCTTTTCCTCTTCTGACTAGTGTTACCCCCCCCCGCCCTCCGCCGCCCCCCTCGTCCGTTTCCTCCTCCCTCCTCAGCGGGCCAACCGCGTGGCGTTCGCTCCCCTCCTGCCCCCCCATTCTGCTCCTCAGCGGCCCAACCGCTTTGCATGGGAGGAGGAAGAGGAGGAGGGGGAGGAGGAGGAGGAGGAGGAGGAGGAGGAGGAGGAGGAGGAGGAGGAGGAGGACAGGATAACGATTTCGTTGCAGCCGTTTTTGGCTTCAAGTTTTTTGAATTCGCCCAACCGAATTCGAGAATTCGTTCAATGGCTGCCTGGGGTCCTCGCTGCGCCACGCGCGGCGCCCTCGGCCCCTCAGCCAACATGGGCGCGATTAAAAACGGAAGTTCTGAAGCGGCCAAACCGCTGCACTGTGCAACTTGCAATGTAAAAGCGGCCTGCCGCTGCGGGAAGTCAGGAGAGAAAGGAGGAGAAGCAAGCTGGTTTGTGATTTTTCTTAGAATTTGCATATTGTTCCATTTTCACTATTTGTTTCACTATTTTTTTTAAACTATTGTAACTATTTTCGCTATTTAAAACTATTGTTTTCACTATGTTTTCACTATAATTTACTATTTTTTGAAAATATTATAGTACATGTTGATAGGGTCCTATAGTGCACAATCAATATATTTAGTGTTTTATAATATCCGCACCCATCAAAGCAGCCGGGAGACCCGCGGAAACTCCCGCCCAGTGACCACTCCAGCGAGAGGCGCGCAACAAATGCACAGTTGGAGACACGAGCTGTGTATTTCGACCGCGCACGACGCCGCCCCTGGACCAGCCGGAAGAGAAACGCGAAAGTTCCCGCCCATTCAACACCACCCGCGAGGGGCGCACTCCAAATACACAGATGGGAACGAGATCTGCGTACACAGATCACACCACGATCTGTGTAAACAGCGGGCCCACACACGAAAATACACACTTGAAGACACAAACTGTGTACACAGATCACACCTTGATCTGTGAATTTCGAAAAGGTGAACGCTCGCCACCTCGAGGGCACCCCGACTTTGCCAACCCAGAACCGAGGTCGACATGCCCAGTTGGGGGGGAATGTAAATACGCACTTCCCCGGCCCAGGGCGCCCCCGAGAGAGCCGCAAATGCGCGCTTCCCTGGCCCAGGGCGGCCGCGGTGCAACGCGGCGCCAAAGCGGCCCCCAGCGGCCCGAAGACGTCCCAAAAGGCCTCGAAGGACCCCAAAGCATGCCGCGCAGCAGTCCGAAAACACGAGAGATGTCACATGTCAATGACCTCTTAACAGTCAAAGCTCCACTCGTCGCCATATAGATCGCTGCTCTGGCAAGGGGGGCGGACCTTGCCGCAGGCACCTGAAATTTACATGTTAGCGATGCGACTGTGCTCGGCGGCCGTGCCGCCCGCATTTTTGGTGCGCCCCGCAATCTCGCATTGGCAATCCCCTCTGTTTGGTTGTGCCGCTGTGCTCGGATATCGAGAAAGCATTTACCACGGACGCGGGCACGCGGCGCCAGGGACTTCACTTTTCGAAAGAGGAGGGCGGGCGAGGTAGGACGACGGATGGCGGAGCAGGGAGGCAAAGAGGAACGAGGAATAATGAGGGAGGTGGGAAGGGGCTCTCCCCCGCCCGAGCCGCGGACGCTTTCGACACCATCCGGGGGAGGGGGGGAAGGAAGGGGAACGGAGCAAGGGCGAGGACGACGACGGGAAGCAAAGTGTCCTGGGTCCGCATATAGCCATATGTTTGCGATTCGGGTGCGCGCGCTTTCTTCGAGGCACTTCAAGCCCGACCCATACTGAATTCACTAATTCCTCAAAGCTGTGTAAACACTCTGTCCTCTGTTCCCTCTCCTATACAACGGCCTGATAACAGAGGGGCAGTGGATTCCAACCTGCTGCAGAAGATGCGCTGCCGCTCCGCTGTCGCATCGCTTGCGCCGCGCGTCGTCGCCCCGCCTAAGCACGCGGGCCCGAAGAAGCAGGTCTCGCTGCTCGAGTTCTCTCGCGCGGCGACGGCGGCTAAAGAAAATCCAAGCCAGGCGCCGAAGAAGGGGCCAGAGGAAGCCCCCGAGAAGCGTGGACATCCCCCGAGGCACCAGAGGGGGCGCCCGAGGTGGCCGCCGAAGTGGCCGCGCAAAGAGACGGCCGCGCAGGCAAGGCCCGGCGCCCGCCCAAGAGAGCCGGGACCAGGTCAGCCAAGGCACCGGCAGGCCCTGCGGCCGAGGGCGAGGACTGGCCTTCGGAGCGGGGGCCCAGACCCGCGCACCTCGACGAAGGAGACGACCGCGGCGCTGAAGGCGCGCCCCATGAGAGCGACGGGGCCCCCCCAGGTTGCGCGAGACCGCCGAGGAGGAGGAGGAAGGAGAGGGGTGCCCGCGCAGCTGGCGAGAAGAGGAGGGCGCCCGAAGACGACGACGACGCCGAGGCCGGCGCAGAGGAGGACGCAGCCGAGGTAGGCGACCCCGGCACCGAGGGCGCCGTCGACGGCCCCAGCGGGGACTTGACAAGAAGGCGAAGAAAGCGAAGCAGAAACATAGAAAGAAGGGAGGACAACGCTCGAAGACCGCAAACAAGAGCTCGGCGACGAAGATACGCAAGAAAAAACACCACCCAGGACAGCTCAGCGGCCCCAGCCGAAGACACCGAGGTGCAGCTAGAGAGCACCGGTGCCCCTGCTCTCGACATGTTGCCACGCTGCGACCGCGTCCCATATTGCAACAAATGCAGGCAGCCCGCGGGGCCGCTCGCCGCAAGGACTGTAGGCGAAAGGAAACGCGCATGGCAGTGCCCCAGGTGCAGTGCGCTGTGCGCTCAGCTCCACAGGATGTTCGGCGGGTGGCCGCCAGCGGCCTTCAAGGCCCGGACGGCCAAGGCAAAGGAAACGTTCTGGAATGATGTCAAAGGTCGCAATGGAAACGTTCGTGAAGAGGCACCGCGAAAGCCGCGCCTCAGGCAAGCAGGGGAAATACATCCCCCTGAACGAATGCAAGAAGAAGGGGTACTCTCCCAAGAGGACTGAGAGGCTGTGCGAAAACAAAAAAATACCCCATCCTCGGCGCTGTCTACCGCGTGAACCTGGACTACAACGACGACGCGAGCGTCGAGGAGGACGTGCAGGAGCCCCTCATCTGCATGAAGGAGCCCCGCGCAAGCGCCAGGCAGACCGTAGGCAAGGGCGGGCGCAAAGGCAAGAGCAAGGGGCTGCTGCTCCCGCCGACCACGGCCGCCAAGAAGGCGGCTGGCGACGCCGTCGAAATGCCGGCGAAGCTGAGCCCGCTGACCTCCAAGGCAAACATGTTTTTGAACAGCCCCGAGGCCAGCCCGCTGCACAGGGGCCACGGCAAAGCCTTGACGCAGCGTGTCAAAGACCTCGAGAGTCTCGCGGCCATGGCCCAAGAGACCATGGCCTACGAGCGCGGCGCTTCCCGTCGACGTTGCGACGGCGAAAGAGAAGGCGGGCGCGACTGAGGAAAAGTTCGCGCAGGTGGAAACTGCGCTCAGCACTGTCGACGACGGAAGCCCCCTTGGCGCAAGAGCGGGAAAAGGGGGGCGGCAAGGGCGAATGGGAAGGGGCGAGGTAAGCGGAGGGAGCGCGGTGCAACGCGCTCAGGGGAGCGTTCAGTAGGCTGCGTCGCGGCAGCGCGCCTGGCCGCCCAATGTTATTTACACCTCTGCTTGCGAGATGCCACGTGGGAAAACATCGCGCACAGATGGGCGACGGTCAAGCGATGCATTCGCTCAACCCTCAAGCGACGACATCGCTGTCGAGCGCAATGAAGAATATATATATATATAGTATTTTTTTTTATATATATAAAAAAAAAAAAAAAAAAAAAAAAAAAAAAAAAAAAAAAAACGCGATTTACTCGCTCGGCAGCGATTGCCCCGCTCAACTCGGCAGCGACGCTCTCGCTCGGCAGCGATTGATTCGCTCGGAGCCCCCGCCCCCGCTCTCCAGATGCCATCCCATGCTTTACATTCAAGCAGCACTTGGAGTGCCCGAGGCCAGCGCATCGGGGCGCCTGCGCGGCCCCCATGGAGCCCCGCGAGAAGCGCCGTCGCCTTGGGAGGCAAATGGGCATCCCAGGCTTGACGCGCGCTTGTGTGCGCCAGATCCTCCGCCGACTGAAAAGGAAGCGCCCGTTGACGAGGGCGTCGGCGCGCAGGAGGTCATGGCCGCTGCGAAGATGGAGTGCGACGGAGATGCCATGTTCTCTGGAATTGCCGCTGACTGCTGGAGGGTCCTGCGAGAGGCACATTACCAGGGCGCCGCGGGATTAGCCGAGCAGCGATTCCGATTGCCCCCCCCCCCCCCCCCCCCCCCCCCCCCCCCCCCCCCCCCCCCCACCCCCCCCCCCCCCCCCCCCCCCTCCCCTCACCCTCGGCCATCCACGCCGATCGTTCTCCCCTCCCCCTCTTCTCCCTCCGCCCCCCTTCCCAGCCGGGGGGGGGGGGGGGGCTGGCGTTGGGGGTTCGCGGCAAGCTTGTGCGGCGCATCCCGCTGAAGCACGCGCGCTCGGTTCAACGCTGCGTCGAGGTGTCCCCAGCGCTGACGCGCATGTTCGCGCGCGCTCCCAGCGCCCCAGGCAGGCCTTGGAGCGCGGTTCTCGCGCGTGACGAGGTCGCACCTGGATCTGTTCTACGCCCGCGCAACCGTAGGAATATCGTTGCCTTCTACATATCGTTCATAGAGCTTGGACGCGCCCTTCGCCGCGAATTCTCTCGGCTCCCGCTGGGCATGGTCAGGTCAGCGCAGGTGGAAAAAGTGCGCGGCGGCCTCGCGGGGGCGCACAAGTGGCTGGCGCGGCGCCTGCTCCTCGAGGACGGCAATCGCGTGGACGGCGCGGCCTCGCCGCCACCAAGCGGGCCGACCCTCTTTTTCGCAAAGTTCGCCGTGCACCTCGGAGACGAAGTCGCGCTGCCCACGGGCCTCGGCGAGAAAGGGTCAGCAGGCATCAGGCCGCGCTTGAAATACGCCATAGTTCTCAAGCACAACTCACTTAATGCCTGATGCGTTGCTTGCGGACGAAAGCCTCCGAACGCATGTCGGCCCCGCTTTATCGCTCCAGTTTGATTGGATGCACGCATACTTGTGCACTGGGATTGCGCCCCAGGACACGTTTTGTTCCATGTCGACCTGCAAAGCATTTCGTGCGCTGAAGGACGTATACCTGACGCTGGAGCGGCATTGCCAGGCAGACTGGTGCTCTCCAAAGTAACGCCGACGAAAGTCTAGGGAGGCGCACGTTG
>CAUYUJ010013558.1:688578-726030 GCA_963575745.1 Prorocentrum cordatum
GGAGGTCGTGGTGCACCGCGCCTACTGCGCTAAGGGTGGCCCTGCACGGCGGCGGTGTCGGTGGATGCCCTCTGCGCGACCCCGCCTGCTCCCAGCCCTCTGCGGCGAAGGCCCGCTGCGCCTGCGCCTCCGCGCGCGCGCGCTGCGCCGCGTCGGCCAGCTGCTGCCGCCGGGCGCGCAGCGCCGCCGCCGCGCGATGCTGTGCCGCGCCGCGGAGGCTGGAGCCACGGCACACCTCGGCGGCGGCGGCGACGCCGCCCTCCAGGCGCGCGTCCTCCTGCAGCGCCTCGCGGTGGGAGGCCTCCGCGCGGAGCAGGCGCCCGGCCATGTCCTGCACCTGCCCCTGCACGACGGCGAGGTCCGTGGAGACCTGGTCGCTCTGGGCCTGCCACTCCTCCTCGCACCGCAGCGCCCTCCGGAGGTCGGAGTCCACGGCCCCCACCGCGCTGCGCGCCAGGTCGCCCTCGGCCCTGAGCCGCTCGATGGCGGCCGACTGCGCGCGGGTCTGCTGGCAGACCTGGTGGTACAGCCGCCCCACGTCGTCCCTCTCCAGCTGCAGCGCTTGCAGCTGCTGTGCGCCGAGCTCCCGCTCCAGCGCCAGCCCGCGCGACTCGCGCGCCAGCGCGCCCACCCCATCCTCGAGGGTGCGGATCTCCTCGTGGAGCGACTGGTTCTCCCTGGTCATGTGCATCAGGTCGTCCATGATAGTGGACGCTTCGCCGGAGCCCTCGGAGGCCTCCCGCCGCAGGACGGCGCCACGGCCCTGCAGCTGCTGCAGCAGCCGTCGGCGCTCCGCCAACGCCGCGCGCGCCCCCTGCAGCTGCTCGGCCGTTGCCTCCGCCGCCGCCCGCAGGTCCTCGACCGCCTGCCGCGCCTCCGCCGCCTCGCGGCCATCGGCCGCCATGCGCCTCTCGGCCTCCGCCGCCTCCTCGGCGCCCAGGTCCGCCGCTCGCCGCCTGCCGTCGCACTCTTCGTCCAGCTCTAGCGCGGCGCGGCGGAGGGCCTCCACCTGGGCCGTCAGGGCGCGGTCCTCGTCGCCCAACCTGGCACCAGCCGCGTCCGAGGGCGGGCGCTCGCTCGCCAGCTGCTGCAGCGCCTCCTGCACTTCCGCGCCCAGCCGGTCCCGCGCAGCCTCTGCCGACGCGACCTGGGCCGTGAGCTCCCCAGCCTCCGCGCGGAGGGGCCCAGCGTGGCGGGCGTTCTCGGCGGCGAGCCGCCCGTGGGCGAGGGATGCCTCGGCGGCGCCGAGCTGCTGGCGGGAGCGGGCGCGGGCCTCGCCGAGGATCTGCAGCTGCGCCTCCGCGTCCGCGGCGCGGGCCGCCAGCGCCTGCGCCTCGGCCTCGAGCTGGTGCTGGTGAACGTCGGCCTGCTCCATCTCCTCGAGGATGCCGCCATGGCGGTGGACCACCTGCTCGAGCTCCTGCTGCATCCTGCCGAGCCGCTCCTCCGCGCGCTGCGCGCGCTCGCGCACCTGCAGGCTTCCCTCGCTGCGCAGGGCCTCGAGGCGCGCCCTCTCGACAGCGGCGGCCGCGGTGGCGCGGCGGAGCCGCGCCAGTTCCTCGCGCGCGCGACGCTCGTCTGCGGCCTCCGAGCGGCGCGCCGCGTCCGCCTCCGCGGCGGCGTCGGAAGCGGCGCCCCGCAGCGCCGCGGCGCGGTCGTGCGCCTGCAGCGTGCGCCGCGACTCCTCCCGAAGCTCGACGGCCCAGCGCGCCACCTCCTCGGCGAGGTCGTCCCGCTGCGCCGCCGCCACCTCGGCCCGCTCCTCGGCCGCGACCTCCTCCCGCTCCACCCGGGCGTGCGCCGCCGTCGCCGCCTCCAACGCGCGCTCCGCGGTGGCGAGCCCGTCGCGGCTCCGCCTCTCCGCGCCCAGGGCGCGCTCCAGCTCGGCGGAGCGCTGCCCGTGCTCGCCGTCCAGCGACTCGACCATGGCGCCCAGGCGCCGTGTGCCCTCGCGCAGCTCTGGCCAGCGCCGCCCGCTGGCCTCGAACAGCGCGCCCTGCTGGGCGTGCGCGTGCTCCAGCAGCAGCTCGTGCTCGCCGTCGAGGTCCTGCAGCGAGGCCCGCAACATGCCCACGCGCGCGCTCATCTGCCTCGCCCGCTGACGCCCGTGCGTGGCGTCCGCCTCGAAACGCTCGCAGGCGGCATCGCGCTCGCGGCAGCGGGCCAGCGCCTCGTCCAGCGAGGCCTGCGCGACATCGACCTGCGCCTCCAGCGAGGCCTGCAGCTCACCTGCCTGCAGGCACTCGGCCTCCACCTTCTGGCGGCGCGCACGAGGGGCCAACACCAGGGAGGCGGCCTTCTGATGTCAGAAGGCGGGGAGCTTCTTAGGAGGCAGAAACACTTTTGGAAGGGCCGGGGAGGGCTTCTTAGAAGCACCCCCGCCTTTTCAGACGGCCGCTCCCCCTTGCGCCACCCCCTCGAGGGCGCCGTCAGCCACCTGCTCCGCGCGCAGCTCCAGCTGCGCCGCCCTGGCCGCCTCTGCCGGATGCTCGGTGCCGCCCGCCGACTCGGCGGGGCGCTGGCCTGCCGCGGGGGCGCCCGCCGCGCCCCGCGCCTCTGCGGCCCGCGCCTCGGCGGCAGCCGCCGCGTCGCGCGCCTCCGCCTCCGCTTCCCGCACCTGCGCGGCGAGCTCGGCGTTCTCCTCCGCGAGCGCGGCGTGCTGCGCGCTCGCCTCGTCCGCGCGGCGGTCCGCCTCCGCCAGCTGCTGCTCCTCGGCAAGCACCCGCCGCGCGCCGCCGTCCGCCAGCTGCTGCGCCTGCGCCGCCGCGCGCGCCTCGTCGCCCTGCAGCGCCTCGAGCGAGGGCGCCAGCCGCGCCACCTCCAGGCGCGCGGCCTCGCGCTGTGCGGTCAGCTCGGCGCGCCGCCCGCCGAGCTGCGTCGCGGCGCGCTCCCCGCGCGCCACGGCGAGCCGCAGCTCGGCCGCCTCGCGCCTCAGCCGCGCCAGCTCGGCGCGCTTCCCCTGCGCCCCCCGGCTGGGTCCCTGCCCCGCCAGGCGGTGGGCGATCTCCGCGGCACGCTCCTCGGAGCCCCTGGCGTGGTCCTCGTGGCGCCGCGCGTCGTCCTCGAGGTCCGCCACCTGCGCCGCGCAGTCGTCGAGGGCCTCCTCCAGACTGGCGGCCTTCGCCCGCAGCGCCGCCTGCTCGCCGCGCCGCCTGCGCGTGCCTCTGGGGCGGCCCCTGACCGCCCCGTCTGCTCCCGCGTGGCCGCCGCGAGCCGCGGCCGTCGGCGCCCGCGGCTCGAAGGGCTCCAGGCATTGCAGGGCCTGCGCGCGGAGGGCGTGGAGCTCCTGCTCCCTGACATTAAGAGGACGCCACGTGTACACCTACGCCGATCCTGGCCAGGCTCGTCCTGACCAGGCCCATCCAGGCTGAACAAACATTTAACGCCGCGAACAACCACGGGGGCGAAAGTGTGCAGAAATCGCAACGCACCCATCTCAGCGTTTCCTGGGCCCAGAATCAGCCTGGCCAGGATCGGTGTAGGTGCTTAGTTGGTGCCCTCCGACCTCTCGTTGCCAACGCACTGGGCCCTTCGGAGCGCGAGCTGGGCAGCCTCGGCCTCGTCCTCCAGCCGCCGCAGGCCTTCGCGTGCCTCCTCCTCACGCCGGTCCGCCTCCTCGCCCGCGTCGATGAGCTCGAGGTGCAGGGCGTTGTTGTCCGAGGAGAGCTGGGGGTTGTCGAGCTCGAGGGCGCCCAACTCCGACCTGGTCTCGCTGAGCCGCTGGGCCTGCTGGACGGTCTCGTCCGGCCCGCCCCCCCCCCCGGACCCTCGGGCCCGCCCGCCACGACTGAGGCTCAGGCTTTGGGGGGCGGCTGGCTGGCCAACGATCGCTGAGGACCAAAAACACACACACAAACAGAAGCGCGCGGAGACCCCGCGGAGTTCTTGGACCTGCGCTGGAGCCCCCTCCCCGGCGCTCGGCGCCCGAGGCGCCGGCAGCGTGGCCCAGCGCCGATCCAAGACACTGGCACGGCCCTCCCACCGCTGATGCTCATGCCGTCTTTTCTTCCTCGAGTGATGAGCCATCGGATCCCCCCCGCGAGACCTCGGACCCGCCCACCACAGCTGCAGTCCTGGAGGGGAGTGCTTCTCTTCAGCCCTCGGCCTGCGCCTCCTCCTGGCGCCTCAGCCCCAGCAGCTTGTCGATGGACGCGACGAGGTCGCCGAGGATCCGCTCGACGAGCTCCGCGGACTCGGCGTCCACGGGCTCGCAGTAGTGGAGCTCGCGGAGCCTCTCCCGCAGGCCCTCGCAGCGAGCGTCGGCGGCACCCCTCATCGGGAGGCGGGTAAACCTGAGACCCGAGCGTTGCGCCCGGTGTCCCGGCAGAGCTGCGAGATGAGGGCGGATGGGTCACGAGGAGGGGACCGCATTGAGGTCGGGGCCTCGCCATTTTTGCGCAGCACCACAGATCGATCCCGCTCGAGAAATCACTCACAAAGATGGGGTCTCGGGGTCTGGTCGTGATTCTTCGCGAGGCTGCACTTCGGCGCAGGAGAAGCCAGCGCCTGCAGCAGCCCCTCGGGGTCGCAGGCGGCGGGTCTGAGGAGTTCAGACGCCCGAGGGGGCGAGAACCGCCGAGAGCCACTCGGGCGGGTGGCTGGCGGCTGGCTCGAGGCAAGGTGGCGGCCAAATGCCGCCGAGCCGGGATGGCATGCAGACTGCAGGACGTCAGGGGAGGAGGACGAGGAGGAGGAGGAGGAGGAGGAGGAGAAGGAGGAGGACGATGATTTTCACTATGAAACATAAGAGCATAAGCTGTGAGGATACCGCAGAAAAGCATGTCACGTGCGAGCGACACCTGTCAGTCATTGCTGGAAGCACGGCCGCGCAGCACTGCCCGACCCACCTCCTGGGCGCGTGGACGGTCGGCCCCGTCGAGCACTTGTATGGCCCGGGGAGAGTCTCCCCTGGCCACACGATAACAGCACGCGATGACAGCACTGCGCGACACGCTTTCGACCTGTAAGTATGCCACAGGATCGACTGCTGCCGCCCGCGGCGTGGAAAGCTTCTTTTGCACGCGTGGGGGGCAGCGTGCGGAAGGCCACATGCTGTCGCACAGAGATTCGTCCTGCCAGGGCTCCCGTGCTGCTGAGAGCGCAGGGCAGCCTCGCTTGCCGCGGCAAGCATCGTCTGCGCTGCGGAGGGCATAGCATGCAAGGCCAGGGACTTAGTGGGACCTGGAAACGACAGGGCCGCTTTTTTACCGGTTCCGTGTTGCCGTTTTCTTGCCGGTTCCGCTTTCAATGGGGTCTTGAGGCTTGAAGATGGCCCCAAGATGGCCCAAGAGAGCCCCAAGACAGGCCCCAGAGAGGCCCAAGATGGGCCCAAGAGCGCCAAAGAGCGCCCCAAGAGCGGCCCAAGAGGGTCCCCAAGAGGCAACTTCTCGGGTTACGAAGGGGGGACCGTAATTGACGCCGCGCTCCTGTTTGAGTCGTGGCCTCCAAGGTGGCCCTAAAAGATCTCCCGGACCCCCCAAAAGCCCACAGAGGGCCCCAAGACCCCCCAAAAGAGCTCCAAGGGTGCTCTAAGAGGCACCACCTCGACCCCAAAAGGGCCCAGAGAACTCCGCAAGATGACCAAGAAGGCCTCTGCAAAGCCACAAGATGCCTCTAAAAGGCTCTCAGAGAGAAAGACCCAGAAAATGCATTGATGGTTGACTCGTCGTCGGCGTCGTCGCGGTCGTCGCCGTCGTCGTCGTCGTCATCATCGTCGTCGTAGTCGCCGTGGTCGTCGTGGTAGTCATTGTCGTCGTCGTGGTCGTCGTCGTTGCCGTTGTTGTGGTCATCGTCGTCGTCGACGTCGTCGCCGCTATCTCCCTCTCGTCTCCACCGCCTTCTCTTCCTCCTCCTCCTCCTCCCACTCCTCCCACAAGGAAGAGCTAAGAGGGAGAGGGCGGGGTCGTCGTAGTCGCTGTCGTCGTCGTCTCGGTCGTCGTCGCGGTCATCTTCGTCGTCGTCGTCGACGTAGACGTCGTCGTCGTCGTTGTCGTCGTCGTCGTTGTTGTTGTCATCGCCGTCGTCGTCGTCGCCGCTATCAGCCTCTCGCCTCACACCGCCTTCTCTTCTTCCTCCTCCTCCGCCTCGTCCCCCACCCACTCCTCCCACAAGGAAGAGCTAAAAGGGAGCAGGTGGAATGTAGGAGGAACAGGGGGTATATGCGAGGGCAGGAGAAGGTTCGCCCGAAAACAACGGCTTTCAGCGCGCTTCGGAAAAATTGCAGTTTTGGGATGGGCTGGTGGACATACTTTTTGGTCGCGGCCACGAGACAAGGGTCAGGCGGCGAAGGCAAGCTGGTGGACATTTTTTTTTGATTAGCGGCCCGCAAGGAAAAGTCCAGAGGGCGTAAAGACCGAGGCTGGGGCACAGCGCAAGATAAGCTGGTGGACATACGCGAAACGTAAAGAATTCAAACGGGAGTTGCATCCTGGAGCTCCCTGTCTGGCGCCGCTCGGGATGGACTGCAGGGGGGCCGGTCTTCCGAGAGGGTACCGAAAGCTTCATGCAGGGCTCCTCGCGCGGCGGGGGGCCCATCTGTAAAAAGAAAAGCCCTGAGCCCCTGAGGAGGCCGCCCCAATCGAGTCTAGGGTCTAGGGGACCCGCCGCCCCAATCGAGTCTAGGGTCTAGGGACCCTGGGCCCCTCGACCGCTCCCCCAGGAGCAGTTTTCCGTCCCGAGGTGCTCTCTGACGGCCGCGGGGCTCGAGAACGGCCTGCCAGAGGCCTCCAAGGACGGAACAAGCCAAACCGGATGATCACTTCGAGTCTGCCCCATCGCGCCGCTGTCCGCGGCGAGTCCACGACGAGTCCACTCAGAATCCACGCCGGTCCCGCGCCGGGCACCCGCCATCCGAGAACACCGCCCACAGAGCATCGGGAACAGAAACAGATCTCGATGCCGCCACTCTGACCAGGACCACGAGGCGAAGCCAGCCGCAGAGGCCCTGGACAGCGGCATCCATACCTTCCCAGACATCCGGCGCGCCGAGTGCTTTGATGCGCGGATGCCAGCACGTCTGGACAGCACCGCCCCCCCCGGGGCCGTTGTGTTCATCGCGGGTCGTCTTTCGGCGTCCCTGAGGCCCGGGAAGGGCGCTGGGAGGCCGAGGATCACCTCACATCCTCCCCAGACATCTCCAGGGGTGCGGGCTGACCAGAGTTTCGAGGACACTCCAGCCTTCGAGTGGGGGATCGACTGCAAAACTGATTCACCCCAAAGTCGTAATTTCTGTCGGATCTGGAACAACTACGCGGAACTTCCGTAGATCTGCCGAACATTCTAGGTATTTTCTGGTATAGTCGACGAGCAAATCAATTCTGGGGTGCATCAATTCTGTAGCCGACCCCCTAATCGGAGCCTTGGCAACGGGGGCTCTCCAGGACGAGCAGCGGCATCCGCACCTCTTCATCCTCTGATACTGGAGGCCTGGAAATGGGCACCAACGCCAACACAGGAGGCTGCCACCGCAGGGGTAAGGTGATCCTAGGTTTAAATGTTGGTGGTCATATTTCGGCCACCTTGGAGGCCCGGTAATACTACCACCAACGCTGTGATCGGGATCATCTTCCCTCGGTGGAGGCACATCGCCGATAATGGAGGGTGACGATTCATAAATGACCGGGGGTCGTGGTCACGCGGCGGCGCCCGGGATGACGATTAGAAAAAACCGGCCGCGGGCTGGAAAACTATTTTTTTATCGTCCTCCTCCAGTCAGAAAATTATGCAGAAATAGCAGAAAACTATGTTTGCTAATCGTTCTCTCCCATTTTTTGTGTTAATCGTTTTCCCGCATTAGTGGTGTCGGTGTCGATCTCTGGGCCTCCGATCCGGTCTTCACTCCCTGGCACGGCGAGCCTCGTCTCGACCGCGGAGGAGGCGGCCCAGGCGGCGACCATGAGTGGCCCGGGCTGCGGCGCACTCCTGGGGCCCGACGCACGCACACACGGGCCTCGACTTAAGTGGGCCCCGGAAGCGGCAGGGCCAAGGGGAGGGGTAAAATACACCCTGACATCAGTACAGTCGGGGCCTTGACCCAAGGAGCCCAAAATAAGGAACGAGGCCCCTTTTTCCCATACGTTAATCTTCGATTTCCGATCGAAAACATAAGGAAAACCCGAGGCAAGCTGCGAAACACTTAAGGAACGCGGAGCCCCTCCCCAACGAAAAGGGTTCCTTCTTCAGGGCCCTCACTGTAGGAATGGAGCCGGAGCCTGAACCGGTCGAAGAACGGCGACGGAACCTGTAAAAAGACGGCGTCGGAACCGGCAACAAAAACGGCAAGACGGAACCGGTAAAAAAACGGCCCTGTCGTTTCCAGGGCCCACTAAGCTTCCGCGCACCCAGGTCTCCGACGATCTCTTTTTCCAATCCGGGGCTGTTCCTCAAGTTCGGCCTCCAGGGCTCCTCGTCAGGGCTGGGCCCAAGCGTCGTGTTTCGTGTTGCTCTCTCGTTTTGTGGTGCGTTTTGCTCTACCTGTTGTGTTTTCCTGCACCTCCCTCCCAAAACGAAAGGGAAAACACAGCCCGAAGTCCAGCAAAACAGCGTCAGTGGGGAGGGCAATGCATCCTAACCTCAAGGCAGCGTGCTCTGACTCGGCGCGCAGGGGCCTCCAGAGACACTGGCGCTCGGGCCACGGGGAGGGGTAAAATACACCCTGACGTCATTAGGGGAACGAACAATCCTCCCCCTCCTCCTCCTCCTCGCACGTAGCCCAGGGAAGTCCTCAAGTCATCATCACTCTACATCAGCCTGCTGAAGCATCTGGGCTCGGGCTGCCCGAGCAGAAATTACCAGAGCCTGAGAAGAGCAACGACGGTGGGCATTGTACAGATAGTATGCAATTACAATACGTTGGGCTGCCAGATCCCGCTCATCGTCTGTAAGCGAGCGAGCGAGGGCGAGCCGAGAGTCGAGATGCACTGGGAGGGGTTTATCAGGATGCCAGACTTGGAGAACAGCACCCCACATGCACGGGCAGCACATATAATGAGCCTGGCTATCCTCACCTTCCTCCTCAGAGCACCCGAAAATGCACATGCAGCGCTTCTGAGACATCCTCCGCTCCGTCACCCACCCACCCGCCAGAGTCTTTACAATGCACATCTGCCATGACGGTGGCGCGCTCATCATTCGATCTCGGAGCGCGGGCCAGTCTATGGCTTTCATGGCGCGGGAAGAAGGGAGCCTCGAGGCCCACGAAGATATACGCCGTTTGATGGTGTCCGAAAAGCAATCCTGATACAGACTCGCGCCCAAGGAGCGGCCAAAAACTCTCTGGACCTGGACCCGAGGGTTTCCCTCTTGGGCTTCCTTCAGGGCGATCTTGGCACGAGCCACAGGAGCCCTCAGCCAGTCGTTCTCGACAAAACCTGCTGCAGCCTCGGCCAGCTCCTGCACAAAGGCCCTACGCTGCCAGAACGGCGGTGACCAACAATTGCGGGTCCAGAGCACGATGGGGAGGGCGGTCCTAGCCTTCTTCTGCAAGCGGCAGAACAGCGGCCTCCAGTTCTTGATGGTGACGGCCGCGGCTCGCCACAGGGTCGCTGTGGCTTGCACCTTGAGCGACAAGGGACGAACCTTGGCCCAAGTCCTGAGAGCAAGGAGGTCCTGGAGCGGGAAAGTGCAGGAGGGGAGGTGAAGGACTTTGTGCAATGCCCACGACTCCCATCGCGCCACATGCTTGGGGAGAGGGGCGAGTTGGCAGAGGTAGGAGAATTTGGAGACAGCACGAGAGTTATAAAGCTGGATGGCGACCGAGGGAGCGGCCTGCTGCTTTGTTATCGCGTGCACCACCTCCACCCACTCCCGAAACATCCTCGACCACATCTCCATATTCGCAGCAGGGCCAATCCATACCCCGAGGTACTCTGCCATGGCAGCGACAGGCATGCTTTTCCAGCTCGGGACATGCACCGCTAGGAGAGCTTCGATTGACTTCTTCAATCCTGGGGAGAACTCCGCTTCCAGCGGAACGATGCAGCACTTTGGTATTTTTAATTGAAGCCCCGCCAAGACTTCGGCAGCATAAAAAACACTATGCACTCTCTTAAGAGCCTTGACTTCCGAGAGAGCAAGCCCCACATCATCCGCACACACGCCCGCCTCCGAGCCTGGCGAGAGAGAAAGGCGCTTCCTGAGGGCTCTCAGAAGGGGGTCCATCGAGAAGGCCCACAACGATCCACTGGCAGGGTCCCCCTGCATGGCGCCCGAACTCCCCCTCCTCCTCCTCCTCCTCCTCCTCCTCCTCCTCCTCCTCCTCCTCCTCCTCCTCCTCCTCCTCCCCCGGGGCACAAAAAGTGGCATAAGCATAAAAGCTGTGGGGTCCGCGCGGGTTCCTCGGAGCGGCGCTGGGGCCCCCCTGGCGGCGCCTCCGGCGCCGCCCCTGGCGCGCTCCGTGCGCCAGGCAGGGGGGTCCAGCGCCGATCCGAGAAATCCGCACGGACCTCCGCGTTTTTGTGTTTATGCCGTAATTCGCTCCCCTAATTATAAGTCGGGCACGTCCCCCTACAGGCGGATTTTGGACGAAAAATATGAAATAGTAAAAATACTCCAAAATGGTCAAACATAGTCAAAACATGGTCCCAATATTAATATTTGATAATTTTTGCATGTTCCTCCTGCAGAGGGACAGGCCCGACTCAACCCTAATTGTGTGAACGTGTTCTTTTGCGGCGATCCGACACTGGGCGAAAGGGGGGGCGAGGGGGGCTGGCTCCGGACCCCTGCTCCATGCGACTGTCTGCAGCAGTGCGTCCTGTAGGGGAGGCTCCACCTGCTTGGCCGAAAGAGACGCCAAAAAGATCCAAGATCCACTCGTTGGGGGGGGGGGAGAGGGTGAGAGAGAGCGCCCGCGCTGATCGGCCAAACAATGACAAAAAAAACGATCACCGTCGCGTCGTGAAACAAGTCATGTTCGGCCGCTGGGGCCCCTTCTGAAAGGCCCTGGCTCCATCAAGACCGATCAGGATGAAACGCCACCTCCGAGGAACGGGCCCAGACCTCGGAGGAGCCACGTGGGGAAACATCTCGGCGTCGGATGTGTGGGACAAGAGAGCGGGGGGTGCGAATCGGCCCATGTAGCGAATTCCTCCGCCACCTCCTGGCGCCACTGTGTTCAGCTAAGCGCGCAGAGGCGCTGCCGAAACTGGCTCCATGTTCGTCCCCCCCCCTCCCCGGGAGCGTCCAAGAGGGGGGTGTCCAAGAGAGGGGGGGTGCAAATCATGACCGGCGGCGTGTGCGCGGCCCAGCGGGGGGGCCAGGGACGTAATGAAATAAGAAGGGGCGCCATGAAATCTGGGGAAGTATCATGGCCCCCGCCATGATATCCACCCCCCCCTAGTCATCACCCCCCTCTTTGCCGCCCCCCCCTCTCCCTGCCCCCCCCTTCTCGGCCGACCCGACCCTGGACCCCCGGGGCCCGCCCCCAGGACAGCCCCTCCGCCCCGAGCCGATCTTTGGGAGCGGCGCCGGGGCCCGCGGAGGCCGCCAGCGCCCGGGAAGCGGCGCAGCACACCCGTCCCGAGTGATCCTCGTCGACTGGACCTTGGTTACCGTGAGGTTATTATTTCTAATTAGGCAGCATAGAGGACCACTTCGTGAAGCATTCACCTGCTCGTGATAAGTACGTATACTACACTCGAGAGCTGACAGGTCACTGGTGCCTCGCTGTCACGCCGCAGAGCGTGATCCCACAGTGGGTAGTATGCAGTCCCCCGGATGAGAACTGAGAACGGGGCTCCGAAACTCGAAAGCAAGTCACCCCCTCATTCTGGCGACTCCTGGCCAGGCGCAGGTCACCAAAGGCAAAGCCTCAAGCCTGCCAAATCATCGCACGGGATAAGGAACCCTTGGATCAGGAATCCAAGGTCTGGAAGCAGGTGGAACTCCAATCGTGGATTGGCCATGGGACCACCGCCGCCCCCACTGCACAAGGGGTCCTCCAGGGGCCTCAAGCCTCCCAGGCACATGTCTTAACGAACGCCCCCACCGTAACGGCTCGGGTCTCTGGCGGCCGCTCGGGACGCTGCGGGCACCCCAGGGAAGCTCTCGGCGAGGCGCAGCTGCCGGGGAGCACCCCGAGGCGAGAAAAACCGCCGAGAACCCACGAACACGTCCGAGGGCCCGGCTGCGTCAGGTTGGCACACCCGGAATTTTTCGGGGACAGAATAGGGACTACGCCCAACGGCAAACGTTGCCCAAAAGCGACAGCGGCCGCTGCTGGGCAGATCTTTACCTCAAGTGGTAAGCATACGCGTCCTAGTCCTGGTCAAAATGAGCAGGAACTGCGAGGCGGGGATTTCTCCAGAGCCGCCGCCTGGGGAATCGATCTTCGGGGACGTCGGCAAGCAGTGGGTATGAATGTATTTGACCCCGCTCCCCCAGGGTCCGAATATATCCGTATCCGCCGCCTGCCGAGGCCCCCGAAGATGCCCCAAGCGGAGGTTATGGACAACTCCCCGCTTCGAACTGCTCAAAACTGGCAGGAACGGCTGCCGGTCTTCTGCCGCCGCTTGTCATGCAAGAGACGGGTTCTGAGGCGAACGGGTCCTGGACCCGGGGGCCTCCCCACACGACAAGCTGTCCGTCCCGAGCCGCTCCCGAGCTTCCCCAAAAGCTCGAAAAGAGAACACGAGGGCCCGACCACGGCGAAGCACCCACTCCGGATTCCATAATAAAGTAGGGGGGGTCACATTTGGCGGGAAGTCCGATTTGAGCTGTCTTGAAGGGTTCGGGGTGGTCTGGGCAAAGTGCCGCCCTTTCATGGATGGTCTGGGGGGGTCTAAAACTTCTGGTCTGGGAGGGTTGTGACCCCCTCCCTTTCATTACGAAACCTGGAGTAGAGAGCCACCCGCCAGACCTGCTCGCCCCATGGCGGCACACTCCTTCCGCACCCACCCCGGCCGCTCCCGCCGCGGAGGCGGGCGCCGCTCCGCGAGTCGGGGACCTCTGCTGACCCGGGTCGATCCAGACCCGGGCCAGTCAGGCCAATTGCAGAACCCTGCAACAGATCCTGCCAAGCTGTCAAGTTACAGGATCATCCAGGATTGGTTGTCAAGCAGGATCTTATGCAACTGGATTGTTGCAGAACCCTGCAACAATCCACTTGCATAAGATCCTGCGCCCAAGCCCGGGCCAGCGCGAAGGACCCTGCAAGAGACACTGCAGGATCCTGCACCCAGGCCTGGGTCCATGCGACCCGGGCCCTGCAGGATCCTGCAGGATCGGGCGCTCGGGCTGACCCCCGTCTGCGTTGACCCCCGTCTCGAGGCTCCCGAGCGAGGGCGGCCCAGCTCCCGGCCGCGCGGCCGCGTGGCAGCCGCGCCGCGGAGGGCGCCGCGGGCGCCGAGGGCGGCCCGCCGCGGCGGCGGCGAGCGCGCGCGGGCGCCGCCGCCCGAGGCGCGGCGGGGCCGCCCAAGCGGTTGGCCCAAGGCTGAACCTAAGCGGCGTTTTTCGTTTTCGTTTCGTTTTCGTTGTCCCTCGTTCTGTCTTCAATCCGCCTCTGGCGCAGAACGAAATCGAAACGGAAACGGCCCACGGAATCGCCAAAACACCGTGCAGGTCCACTCCTAAGTTGCCCCACGAGGCGGCAGATCGGGGCGCAGACAGCCCCAGGTGTGGGCACGCAAGGGCCGGCGCAGGAGGCGCGCGTCGGCGCCGTCGGCCCTCGTCGGGCGCCGACGCACCGAGGACCCCTTTGCTGTCAGGGAGGAGGAGGAGGAGGAGGAGGAGGAGGAGAGGAGGAGGAGGCGGAGGAGGAGGAGGAGGAGGAGGAGGAGGAGGAGGAGGAGGGGAGGAGGAGGAGGCGGAGGAGGAGGAGGAGGAGGAGGAGGAGGAGGAGAAGGAAGCCTGGCAGCGCGGACCCACAGCAGCGAGCTCTCGCGAGAGGTGTGCAGGCCACCGCGCGGTGGGCGGCCGCGAGGCGGCCACGGGCGGCGGAGCCGCGGCGGAGCCTCGGCGGAGCCTCCCAGCGCGGCGGGCGGCGACGGGGCGGCCACGGGCGGCGGCGCGGTGAGACCTCGGCCACTCGGCCAGGCGCTGAGGGCGGAGTGCATGGAGGATAACCAGGCTGTTGTGAAGGTTTGCACGGTGGGTGGCTCCCAGAAACTCATGCGCCTGCCGCGTGCTCACCGAATCGAGGCTTCCGCCGAATGCACACACGATCAGGCCGCCCCAAGTGGGCGGCAACGGGACGGTCGCGAGACGGCCACGGGCGGCGACGCGGCGAGACCTCGGCGAGCCCATCCAAGTCCTCAGCGACACGTGTAAGAGTCCATACAGTCGGGGCTCTGACCCAAGGAACCCGACAGAAGGAACGAGGCCCCTTTTATCCATAAGTTAAAATTCGGCTTCCTATCGAAAACCGAAGGACAACCTTAGGAAAGCTATGCAACAATCAAGGAACACCGAGCACCTCCCCAACGAAAACGGTTCCTTGTTCAGCGCCCTGACTGTAGGTGCAAGCACCTGTTTGCGGAATGCAGAAGCCAGCGCTGAGCTTCCCGAGGTGGTCCGAGGCTCCTATGGCCGCCCAAAGAGGGCCATCGGGGGTGGGAAACCTCCGCGGGGCACCTGCTGGCAGGCCAGTTTCTTGCAGGCGGCGAGTGCTGCATTCGCCGAGGAGCCTCGCCGACGACATGGGCCGTCGGCGACCCTGAGCACACGGTCGAGGATCCTCAGAACGTCCGTTCGCGCAAGCGTGTGCTTGTCCGCCGGAGCGCTTCAATACGACGCAGGCGGTGTGAGTATGACCAGCACCGGATGCGTGCCCTCGGTGGAGCGAGACGGGGTCGCACACACACACACACACACACACACACACACACACACACACACACTGGGCGAACACACGTCCTTAGGATCATGGGCACGTGCCCAGACCTCCAACGCAGCGACAAAGCGAAGCTGGAATTTTTGGTGCTCGTCGTCTTCGGCATTTGGGGGGCCGTCGACGGGCCACGGGGACGTAAACAACCCTACTCGGGACGAAAAGCTGGCCCTGGGGAGAGAGGGGCAGGACTTCTGGGGACCCCGTGCCGGAGAAGTCGAGGCACCTATTCGGACGCCCGAAATGGGTACCGAATAAATGGGCACAATGCCCAACAGCAAATGTTGTCCCAAACCAACAGCGGCCGCTGTTGGGCAGGCGGCCTCCTGTCTCGAATGGACACAGGCCGCGGCGGCGCGGACAGCGAGCCCGGTTCAAAATGAACAGGAGCTGCTGTTGGGCATTGTACCCATTCTTTCAGTACCCATTTCGGGCGTCCAGACCGTAATTATGTCTGTCGGGCCCCGCCTGCGGCCGCCGGGGCTGCCGAGGAAAAGTCTGGGTGCGCTGCTCGGGCGGGTGACCCGACTTGGGGGTGCAGGGCCCTCCGAGGCTCCTGTCGGACTGTCGGAGCCGGCTGGTGCCCAGCAAAGAGGCCCCGAAGGGCCCCTTTCCGGGAACGCTTCTCCGCTCCCCCTCCGGGTCGCCCCCTGTGAGCGCCCGCCCGAGCGCCCCCACCCCCCCTGGGGCTCTTCGCCCCCCTCGTCGCCTCCGACGCCCCCCCCCCCCCCCCGGCGCCGCCCTGGCGGCGCAGGGCTGGCCGCGGCCTCGAGCCAGGAGCGGCCGCGGAGCTTCGAGGGTCGAGGGCATCGGGGCGGGGGCTCGAGGAGGAGCGAGGATCGAGGAGGGGGGATCGAGGAGGGAGGGGGTCGATATTCAGAGGGATCGAGGAGGGAGGGAGGGGATCGAGGAGCGAGGATCGAGGAGGGAGGGAGGCTCGAGGAGGAGGAACGAGGACCGGGGACGGATCATCGAGGGAGGGAGGGGATCGACACTCCGGAGGCGCCAGGGCGGCCCTCCGGGAGGGGGGGGGAGGGGCCAGCGAGCAGCAGGGCCCCCAAAAGCCCAGTGCGCGCGTTGTTTTTTTTTTTGTTGTTTTTGTTTCTGGCAGTCCCGTCAGAGGTGTCTGCAGGCCCAGAGGGCTACGCTCGCGAGGGCGCTCTGGAGTGGGCCGACGTGGCGCTGCGCCCGGCTGGTCCGAGAGCCGCCATTCGGTGAAGACGTTGCCCCTCTGTGACAAGAAGGGATCCTGTGCCGATCCACGGAGGCCCTCTGTGACAGGAGGGCTCGTCATCCCGCTCCTCCTCATCCTGCTCCTCGAATTCGCCTCGCTCCTGCTACTGCCGCGCTCATCACCTTCGCGTTCGCCATCCGCGTCGTGCTATTCTATGCAATCATGGCCAATTCGTCGCTGCACCTCGGTGACAAGATGTACCGCATCCTCCTTTGTTGCCGTCCTGCCCCGCCATCTTCCTCGTCGCCTCCTTCTCCCGCGTTTCCTCGTTCTCGTCCGCCCGTTTCTCCCCCTCTGGTTCGTCTCCCCGCTCTTCGCCCACTTCGTTCTCCCTCTTCCCGCCCCCTTCCCTCCAGCCGCTCCGCCATCCAATCACATCGCATCGACCGTCGCCGTCATGCTCGGACCATCCCGTACCCGCGGGATCGCCCGCGAGCAACGGCGCGTTCGGGCCGCTCGAGGCCTGACGCGCGCCAGCGCGATCGTCTTGCAGTGGGGAATGCAGGAGGAGACAGGCGGGGCGGCCATGATTGGTCGGCGTGGAGCTGGCGAGACCGGTCCGCGTGGGGCCGGCGGGATTGTGCACAGGACGGGAGCAACAGCAGCGCCCGCACGAAGGATTGCAAATGGCGCGATTGTTTCGCCGCCGCAGCAGCGGCGGCGGTCGCGCCTCAATGGCCGCGGCCCTTAGCCGCGCCTGGCGTCGTGAGCCCCCGCGTCCCTGGTCCCGGCATGCCCGAATGGGATAATTTCGCGAGGGCTGCCATCCGAAACTCGCCAGAACATGGGGATAGAAAGCCAGAAGACGGGTCGGGACCCCGCGCTGCGCCTGCGCCGCAGGGGCCCCGCGCCATCACAGCAGCGCTGGCGCGCAGCCCCCAGGAGCGCGAAGAGTTTGACGTCGATGATTCTTTGAATTCTGAAGAGAAGCTCGGCCAGCCGTATCCACAACGCAACCAAGCGTTGAAACGGTGGCGGTACGTGCAAGAAGACGCAGCAGCGCCGTTCCAGACGCCTGCCAAATTGTTCGACAAAGCGGAGCCCACCATGGTTGGCGTTCGCGCCCACGGTGAGAGAACGAGCTTCGATTTCAAGAGGAACGATGAAGTTTCCTGGCGGTGGCAGAAGATGGTGGTGACGCTCAGGGACGAAGGCATCATGGAGGTCGTGCTGGGGCCCCGCAGCAGCGGGGCTGCCGATGGGGAATTTCGTGCTGCATCGCGGTGACGGGGCAGGCTGCCGCTTACGGACACGGCGCAGCCGCCCCGCACGGGCTTGGGTCAGAGCGACGGGCCAGGAACGTTTTGCTATTACGCCGACCTGGGTGTAACTCGTGTGGGAAACCTCGGACAATTCCGCAACCCTGGGCTTGCTTCTCACTGTCGGCAATTGCAAATAGTGCAACCCGTCGGTGCCATCGAACTATCGTCCCATATGCCCTTTGGCAGGCGGTTACAAAATGCTCGCTGCCATGATTTTGGAGCGGCTCCGAACTGGAGGGGGTGAGAATCGCCTCCAAGACAAGCAGTTTGATTTCGCCCTGGCAGGGGAGCAGATCGTGCGATCCTCACGGTCCAGCGTATGATGGACGCCGCGCAGGACCTCAGACATGGCGAGATGTCCGTGCTGCTTTTGGAGTGGTCGAAGGCGTTCGACCGCATCGACATAAGCGCGATGCAAGTGGCTCTACGCAGATTTGGCCTTCCAGAGCCATACATCGATATGGTTGCGGCCGTATGCAGGTGCAGACCTTTACGCTGTTAGAGATGCCGGGAGAACGTCCGCCGTTCACACGCAAGCAGCTGGTATTGCACAGGGGTGACCGCTGTCCCCGTATTTGCTCATCAATGTTCTTACCGTCATCTTGGCAGACGCTCAGAGGGAGAAGGATGGCTTTGGAAACTGACGACGTCGAGCATGCCGACGACACTGCGCCAATGTCCGCATCATCGGTATGGGTGCAGGCTTCTCTGGACAGTTTGTTGGCCCGAACGGCGCCGTGCGGTTTGCCTCCGAACTGGGACAAAGACGTCGTCTTCCGCATCGGCAGCCCTGCGCCGATGCATGATCTGAGCGGGCGGCCTACCCCCAGCACGGAACAACACGTGTACCCTGGCTGTCTTCTGACAACCACTGGCTCCACAAGGTGCGCGGTGTCCTGGAGGCTGGTGGAGGCGCGAGGCACCTCCACCCTACCGAGGGCAGAGTGGAGCCATTCCTCACTGAGCAGAGCCAGGAAGCAGCGGGTGTGTGAAGCATGTGCCGTTACTAAGTCTTTGTACAGTCTAGAGACAGAGCGACTAAACAAGGCTGAATACGTTCGAAATGGTTATTGTCATGCTTCTTGTTCAAAAAAGACCTGGGGGATACCGAACCGTATGGTTTCAAGAGTGTCCGACGAGAGAGTTCTCGGCATTGCTTCGGCGCGCCCGTTGGAAGAACAATTGATCGCTAAGCAATTGCTCCTGTTCGGAGAAGTAGCCCTGATTCCAGACACCAGCATCGTGCGAAAAGCTATTTTCCGACCCTCGTCTACGCAACTGGTCAAACCGGCTGGTGTGCGAACGCGTGGGCGCCCAAGAGCTTCTTGGGGGTGAAAAGCCCAGAGCGCATGTGCTCAGGGCGGCGGGCGGGGACGAACACCGTCTGACCACCGCCTCGGATAGGAGCAATGGCTGTCTCAGAGAAAGGAGAGCCACTGCCCGGCAATATTCGAATTTTGCACTCTGAACTGTCTGCACTGTTGCCGATGTGCCGTCATGGCGCGGCTTTTGACCTGACCTGCGTGTAGAGCGAAAGTTTCGGTTCGAGACCCGCAAAGAGAAGCAAAGTTCGACGCTTTCCCGGGGGGCCCGCAGCAGCGGGGCCTCGGCGTCCAGCAGCGGCGGGGCCTCGGCGTCCAGCACTGGGGCCTCGGCGTCCACGGCGGCGCGGCGCAGCGCTTCTACCGGCAAAAGCGCGCGATTCGCCCTGGAGGGCAAAGTTCCCGAGAGGGGCTCCGCGGCAGCCAGCTCCGCTGCAGGGAGCGGCTCCGGAGCAAGTGGTTCCGCAGCAGCAGGGCTCTCGTGAGGATCTGTGGTGCAAGGCGACTCGCAGCAGCGGTGCGCCAATGAGGGGCGCGCGCGCGCCGCGTCGGCCGTTGAGCTCGGGAGCGCGCGTGCAGGCGCCGTTGCGCGCTCCTCGTTGTGAAGTCGTCCCTCCCCCCTCTCCCCTCCCGCCGCCGCCGCCCGTCCATCCGTCCCTCGCCGCCGCTCCGCGCCTGTTCCTTTTCCTCCTACCTCCTCTCCCAGCCCTTCGCTCCTAAGAACTCCGCAAGTGGGCTTCTTGCCCGAGGGCGCGGCACTGCATGAGTGCGGGGTGTTGCACGCGTGTCAGACACCCCCGGGTAAGTGCCCTTCGAAGGATTTGGCTGGCCCAGGGGGAAGGCGCTCCACGTTTAAGTTTGTTTGGTTTGCGCGCGCGGTGTGCTGCACTCTCCTGTCTCCCTTCTCTTCTCTGTCTGTGTGAGGCGCATCACGACGACTACGACGACGACGCCGACGACGACGACAACGACGACGAGCGACGAGCGACGATGACGACCACGAGCGACGACGACGACGACGACGACGACGACGAGCGACGACGACGAGCGACGACACGCGACGACGAGCGACGATGTCCAGCGACGACGACGACGACGAGCGGCGACGACGACGACGACGAGCGACGACGAGCGACGGCGACGACGAGAACGACAAAGGTTCGAAGGTCGAAGTTCGAACCTTCTGCCGACTTCGAACTTCAAACTTCAAACTTCCAACTTCGAACTTCGAGCTTCGAACTTCACAATTCGAACTTCGAACTTCGAAGTGCGAACTCACAGCTTCGAAATTTCGAACTTCGAACTTCGAATTTCAAACCTCGAACTTCTAACGACGACGACGACGACGAGGAAGGCGACGACTCAATCACGAGGCGTTTCACTCTCTCTCGCTCACGAGATGCTCCCCTCTCTCCTTTCTCCCTCTCGTCGCCGTCTCTGCATCTCTCTCTCTCTCCCTCTCTCTCTCCTTCCCTCACACCCTCTGTCCCTCTCTCTCTCTCTCAATTTCTCTCTGTACTCCTTCCCCTGCCCCCTCCTTGAGTGGGGGTGGTACGGATCAGGAGGAGGCGGCGGAGCAAGGAAATCAGATGGCAAAACAGGGCTAGGATCGGGATAAATCGCTCCAGAGAGTTCCGGAGCGCTCTCAGAGCGTTCCGGAACGCTCTGGAGCGGCCGCGGCGCCCAATACATCCTCCAAACCCGCCGATTCTCAGAGATTTCGAGTTATCCCGATCCGATTTTGTCCCGATCTTCCCGTCGTTTTAGTGGGAGGGAGAGATGGAGACGCGGGCAGGTCAAACGCACTTCAATCCGCAGCCGTTGCGGCGGTGCCTCCCCGCCCGGCCAACCGGCGCCACCGCGACGACGCGCGGCGCGGGGCAATGGCCCCCCCCGGAGCGCCAGCGGCACCCCGCGGGAGCCCCCTGCCGCAGAGCCTCCGCGGCAGCGGGGGCCGTCGCGGGAGGCCCCTGCAGAACGCCCGCAGGCCCTGGCAGGGCCTCCGCGCGCTTCCGTAGGGGGCCACCTGCGAACCCTACCCCTACCCCCCACGATTTTTGAGGGGGAGGGTGGGGTTCACTTCGCTCGTGACCTCCCGAACGAAGTGAACCCCACCCTCCCCCTCAGAGTTCGTGGGGAGTAGGGACAGGGTTCGCATGTGGCCCAATATTCCGAGGCACCGGGGGACCCCGCAGCAGTGGCGTAGGGACCTTCGCAGGGCTCTGGGGCAGCGGCCTCCGCGGCAGCGGGGTCCAGGGCTGCAGGGGATGCTGAGAGTGCGCGCGCGCGCGTGCCAAGTGCTGACGATTCGTCAGCACTTGGCCGCGTCGAGCAGGCGCCGCGGCTGATGGTCGGCGCACACGCCGCGCTAATCAGAAGCATGGCGGTCACCGGAACGACGAGCAAGGCGTCGTCGCCAGCGCCTCGCCCAGCGCCTCGCGCGCCACCTCTCAGGGAGCGTTCGAGCGCGCCTCCGCAGGCGGCCTCCGCAGCAGCGGGGGCATGCGTGGACCCACCCGCCGCAAGCCACGCCAAAGTGGTTATCCAGGCTGGACAGGACACCCCCCGCGCACAGGACCCGAGACCGCGGCGCCCGTCAGAAAGCCAGGATGCGAAGACGCCGTCTGCACGACGAATCGGAGAAGACGGCCGCGTCTCCCCGCGCAAGACGCAGGGTGGGACTTGCGAGCGCTTGGGCGCGAGAGCCCCCCTCGCAGCAGGGGGGGGCCGCGCCCGGACAAGGCTCCCATTGACCAGCAAGGCGTCGGCACCAGCGCCTCCTGAGCGCCGCGGCGGCTCCGCAGCAGCGGAGCCGCCCAACGAAGAAGCCTCGTGTCTTCTCCGCGGGGACGGCCGCCCGCAATCCCCAGAAGGAAGGCGCAGCCCGAGCAATGCCTGGCCTCTTGTGGAGGCGCTCTGCGGCGAGGCAGGTGAGGCGCGCGATGGGGCAGCCCCAGGCGCGCGCGCGTGGAGTTCTGCTTCCCTCGTCCTGGGGGGCGGACGCTGCCATGCCTGGGAGGAGGCAGGAAGGGGTCCTCCTTTACCAGCCTCGAACGTATCCCTATCCCCAAGAGTGGCACGCCAAAAGGCGATGACGATCTTAGGGATGCGCCCTCAAAAAATAAGGGAATCCCTAAGATTGGCATCGTGATGAGGAGGTGCCCAGCATAGGGATAGGGATATGTTCCAGGCTGGTAACTCCTGGTCTATGTCGAGCCCGGGGCGGATGCCCGCCGCGAGAAGCAGAAGGTACAGCTCGACGCGCTGATCCGCCACGGCGGTTTCTGGGGCGCGGTCGCGGACGAGTGCGTCGGGGCTCTCCTCTGGAGCCCCGCCCGCGCCGAGAAGTGCGAGGACCTGGGCGCACACAGCCACGGGAAGCTCTTGTGCCAGGCCTGGGCGTATCGCCTGGCAGAGGGGAACTACAGTCCTGACTTGAAGAGAGGCGAGCTCTCCATAGCAGTGGGGGCGCGTCTTTCGGTGCGAGACGAGCCGCATTGGTGGCGCGTGGCCCCAAGGCCTCCGCGACGGGGTCCGTGACCTGGTGTCGCAGCATCGCCTGCGCGTCCCCGCGAGGATGTTCGACGGAGACGCGGGCGATCTGTCGGAGCTGCTCCGCAGCAGCAGGACGGCTTGGACAGGCCCGCTCGGGTCGGGCTTCTGGTCCGAGGAAGCACGCACTCGCGTGACGCACTGCATCGTGATTCTGGGCCCCGGTCGGGCTCGCGAGTGCCCTCCGCGAGCGAGCAACCGGTTCTGCCAGATTGGTTGAATCTGCCGTCGAAGCCCCCGCGACAGCGGGGGATCGCCAACAGTCTGCGACATCGCCAGTTGGATTGGGCAGCGAGGCTGGCCTTGGCCAAGATGACGGACGAGGAGCGCAAGCAACGAGGCACTGACTTTTAGAAGCGCTTGCACAGGATCATCTTCAGGCGCCAGACGGAGAACCGCCTCACGAAACACTGCCATGCTTTGTTTGCCCTCACAGAGAGCAGAGGCAGGAATTCTGGCAAAGGGGCCTCTACAAGAAAGAGGGCGCGGAAGGGGGCTGACAAGAAAGACCAAACATGGAGGGACGAGGAGGAACCCGAGGCTGCCTCCGCAGCAGTGGGGGCGCACGGAGCCCAGGAGGAGCTGGAGGAGGATGGGGGTGACGAGCACGTGACCGAGGACGAGGAACAGAAAGGGCGGCTCCTAAGCGAGAAGAAGGAAAGAGAAGGAGAGTAAAAAGGAGAATCTTAATGATAATGATAATAAGAAAAAGAAAAATATGAGGACACAAAAAGGAGCGAAGACCGAAGGAGGCACAAGCCCTCGCAGCAGCGGGGGCGCAGCCTTTCTGGAACCAGAAGGCCCGAGGAGGGCGGCGTCCGAAAGAAAGTTGCGCTTCGCCCCAGGCGGGGTTCTGGGTTCTGGTTCGTCTCCATCTCAACGGTCAGATTTTGATTGGTTTCGGCGGGAATGGGACGCTGCAGGCATGGAAAACTTCGGTGGAAAGTGTACGGAGACGTTTGCCACGTGGTTGCAGAACGTCATCGACGAGTACTTGGGTGGCAACGCGAGCCTTCAGCGTGTTCATGCACAGTGAGACGCGCCGCCGTCTTTCTGGCTCCCTGGCGCTTGCGCTCCCTACAGCCGGGGGCGTCTGAAGAAGCGTGAACCGCCGAAGCAGCGGCGAGGCGCGGCTGGTGAGTTTGGGCAGCACCTGCCGCTCATCCGCCTTGTTGCGACTGAGGTGGCCGCGTGCGCGCGGACGTAATTAGTTCAGGCCCTCGGAACGGCCAGCCGAGGCTGATGCACTGCAAGAACGAAGGCACCAATGCTGGAAATCGTTGACGAGCGAAACATCATCGTCAACATCATCGTGGGCGATATCGTCATCGCCGTCGCTATCTTCGCCGTCATCGTCGGTCTCTGCTACTCATCACGTTCACCGTCGCCATAACCGTCCTCAGCACCTTCCTCGTCGTCGTCGTCGCCATGGTCGTCATTGTCATCGTCGTCACCAGTATTTGCATCATCGTCCCTCATCGCCTCCCCAGGCTCGCCACACCCCTTCCCAGTCCCGATCGCCAGCCACACCCAGTCTCCCTCTCATTTGTTCCCCCCCCCGCCGCCCCCCCCCTCCTCTCCCGAACCCATTCCCTCCCTGCCCCCCCTGACCGCACCGCGGGAACAAACAAACTGCATAAGTATAAACTTGCGGAGGTCTGTGGGGACATATTTCTTAGATTTGCATTGGACCCTCATCCCTGGCGCACGGGGCGCACCAAGTGCAGCGCTGGAGGCGCCGCCAGGGGTCCAGCGGCGATCCAAGAAGATGGCGCGTTCCTCATGTCATCGACGGTTAGAACTCGGCGCGGAACTTCTACAATTCAGAGCGCCCGTGCGGAACTGTGAAAGTCTACCTCCGACGACTGACTATGCAGCCCTCCCGTCCCTCCTGAGTGGGCGACGTCGTTGTTGACGTTCCACGCCTCTGCCTGCTTGAGGATGGCCGGGACGACGGCGAAGCCGCGCAGGGTGCCGAGTCGCATCAGGTCCGCGGGCGTCCATCATGGACTCCGGCTAATGGTCAGGAGACGAAGCAGGAGCGGGGAGAGAAGCAAAGGCGGGGGAGAGGGGGGAAGCAGCAAGAGGAAGAGGGAGCCAGGCAAGGGGAGGAAGGGGATGAGGAGGGGGACTGACGATGAGGAGGCGGAGGAAGAGGAGTGGCGCGTGGCGCGTGGCTGTGGATTCTGCTGCTGGGCTGCTCTTTTGTGTAACGTGCCTGCTCTTCTGTTTTCGCTAGGGAGCAAAACAAGGTCGGTCACACGCAGCCGTGGGGAACCTGTCAGCGTGTTAATGCTGAAACACACGCCAAGCTTTCGGACAAAGAGCGACGGACTAACACGCTGACGGGAGACACAAGACGACGTACCATTCGCAAAGCTCTTCCCTCCCGAGGTTTGCTTCTGGCATTCAAGTCCTCTCCGTTCTGCTGTCTACTGGGAGGCCCGAGACGTCAACAGAGCACAAGCCATGGGCGCGTATACCCCACAGCCTCCTGGCCGATCTGGGTTGCTCAGGAATTCTTATGGGCATCTTCCAATGTCCAGGAGGGCCCTGGATAAGCCCAAGACGCACCCAGAGGCCCTGGATAAGCCCAAGACTTCCCCTATACAGGCAAAGCTGATGCAGCACGGCGTGAGGACGGACCAGAGAAGCTGGGTGTGAAGCGCCCTGGGAAGGCACAAGACGATCCGAGAGGGCCCAAGAATGCCCCGAAAAGACCCCCAAGGCGCCCAGGAGTGGGCAAAGGCCGCCCAGTATGGCCACAAGATGGAGCAACAGACTCTCGTCGACGGCCCCCCTGGGCCAGAAGAGGACCCCGGGAGGCCCCGCGGAAATAAAAACAACCGATTCCCCGTACTCGCCATCGCTCGGACGTCCATTCCGTGTGCTTTGTTCGGTTTCGTGCGTGGGTTTTTCGCCAAGTGATCAAGGATGCTCCTCGATGGTCCTCGCCGAAGGAAGAATGCACACGTCCGAGCGATGCCAAGCGTAAGATATTGCACGATTTCGTCACGCTCGCCCTCATTATCGGCAGAGGCCCCACGAGGCCCCAAGCTCGCCACAGTGTGGCCCGCAGGGCGCCCTCGCCCCAGGACGTGCCCGCGGCGCCCCAAGAGAAGCCCCGCCGGGAACGGGGGCCCAGACAGCCGAGGGGAGCCCCGACATGGCCCAGCAAGGCCTCCGGTGCACTCTGACTACCTACCAGACCACCCCAACCCAACCCGAAGACCCGAATTTGACCCGAATTCTGGGTTGGGGGGGGGTACGGGTTCCTTGTGTTTTTGCAACGTTCCCCCCCCACTGGAAATGGAGGGCCAACTGAAGCCTTCGGGTTGGGTTGGGGTGGTTTGGTAGGTGGTGACATTCCAAGAGACCCTCGAGACGGCACAGAGGGGCCCCTGCGACCCAGGAGGCCCCAAGCAGAAAACACCCAGACTGCCCGACGACGGCCCCCGGGAACCAACGGGACGGGCCCGCTCGCAGGACCGGATTAGCAGCACCGCGACGGTCAGGTGAGAATCACATGTCTATACACACATTGCCCAAGCAGCGCTTGCACCTAGAGCTTCTGACTTGTCCTCTGAGGAGCCTGGCCTGGGTGCCGGTCTGGCGGCCATGTGCTTGCCGTCGCCGCCTCGTCGGCGCCCGTCGTCTTGGCCTGGGTGGTGGTCTGGCGGCTATGTGCTCGCCGTCGCCGCCCCGTCGCCGCCTCGTCGCCGCCCGTCGTCTGGGCCTGGGTGGTGGTCTGGCGGCTATGTGCTCGCCGTCGCCGCCCTGTCGCTGCCTCGTCGCCACCCCGTTGCCGCCACGTCGGTTGCAATTCATCGACTCCCACCCTAGATTCTCTTCTTTTCAAAAGAGTATTACAATCTTTTCCACAACTTAACGGGCCCTGCTTTCGTATTGCAATTTACGTATAACTTTGACCCATCGTCCGTAATACATATGAGTTCGTACCATCCCTGTTATATCCGCCCCTCTATCTTTTGCATAACAATATGCGCGCACGCGCGTTTACAAAAACTTATCAATTGCCAACAACTCTTTGCAACATATGGGGCCAAGTGCAAACGCACGCGTGTCGTCGCGCGCATGCCGAAATCTTTCAACATCGCAAGGGTGGCGAAACCAAACGTTACGAACACATATAAAAGCATATGGCGTCGCAACAAAGATGTTCACAAAAACCTGCGCTCGCGCTGCTACAGATTCGTCAAAAAACCATGGGCTTTGCAACATGTTCATAACTTGGTTCCAAACGGGCCCCTCGCGCGCGACAGTCGAAATCGTCAGAACGCCCTTGCGCGCGTGCTGTCGGAAAAGAACCACCTTTGCAAAATATGTGACGGAATGCCAACGCGCACGTGGTCGCGCGCGCATGCCGAAATCCTTCAAAAACCACCGGCGCCGTACGGACTTCAACGGCTAAGGTCCCGAAGCGATGGGCAAAACGCACACACACACGGTTTTGCAACATCAGCTTTCCAAGAATACTGTGCGAACGCTCCTGCGAATGCTTGAGAAAACCATCGGTGCCGAGATTGTCATCACATTCGGCCAAACGGGCCCCTCGCGCCGAATGTCGCGTTCATCCGAAGACCCTTGGGCGCGTGCTGGGGGTGGGGGGCACGATCCTTACCAAAAAATGCCACGCGGGCCATTCGAGCGCGTCGGCCGCGCGCACGCGTCGAACTCCTTCAAAAACCTTCATCGCCGATGCGGGGACATCGTCATCGTTACCGGCGGGCGTGCTCAACATCGGCGCCATCATTGGCATTGCCGTCGTCATCGTCGCCATCATCACCATCACCGCTACGTTCATTATGTCTACCGTCGTCGGCGTCGCCATGATACCGCGCCGAGCCAAGCCACCGCCTCGCGCTGAAGTGCCTGCTGGGAAATGCCCAGGCGGTCAGCGTCACTGCGGCCGCGTCGGTCGCGCCGCGCTAGCTGGCCCCTGCGCGCGAGATCATGCGCGGCCTAGCGCGGCCGCGGACATGCACCAGCCAACGCCCAGCACTCATCGCAATCGCCGTCGCTTGGGTTTTGCGAACCACTTTGCTTGTGGGTGGGTGGGATGGTTTGAGCAGGGACCAACGGTCCCAGCATCCCGATAAGCCTACCAGGAAATGTTCTGAGAACCCCCAGGGGAAAAAAGGTTCTAAGAACAACATCGCTGTTTTTAGAACATAAGCACGATGTGTTTAAACAAGGCAATATCAGCCATACGCTCTCGAAGGACATTTCGCAGAAACCACAAGAGGTTCTTAGAACATTGTTTGGTGTGCCTAAAGGCACGCGAGGACGCTTCGCCACTGCTGGAACGATTGCGCGAGCAGTGGAGTTGACAACTCATTGCGAGCACTGGCGAATTGCACCACACCGATCGCACCACGCTCCACAGTGATTGCACGAAATAGATTACTCAGCGCGCTGCACCACGTAGATCGCACCACGTAGATTGTACCACGTCGGTTCCCCTTTCTTAAAAAGAACAGACTCTACCCCCACCAGGAATTAACGGGACGCCTCTTCGTATTGCAATTTGCATCTGATGCTGCCCCATTGTCCACATGAAATATGAATCATATTATCCCAGTCAAAACGGTACCACTCCCCCGCCATCCTCTGCGAAAAACCGTATGCGCGCACCCTCGTTTACCAAACACCAGAAGTGTTAAGGAATCCCTTGCAAAACAATGACGAAATGCACGCGCGCGTCGTCGCGCGCGCATGCCAACATCCCCCAACAATCCTTCGATGTCGGAAGAATTTCAACATCGAGTTTCCTAAGAACATACAAAAACATGGTTTCGCAACACTGAGTTGATATCAAAAAACGTATGCGCGCGCTCTTGCGAAATCTTAAGGAAGCCGTCGGCGTTTCAAATGTTTCCAGAAATCCTACAAAACGGGCTTCGCGCGCGCGCATGTCGAAATCTTTCGAACGCCCTTGCGCACGTGCCGTCGCGATAGTACTCTGCAGAAAAATTAGACGAACTGCGCACGCGCGCGTCGTCGCGCGCGCATGCCGAGATCCTTCAAAAACCTTCGGTTTCGGAAGGGTTTCAAAATCGAGTGTCCACAAAAACATACCAAAACACAAGGTTTCGCAACACGGGTTTTCAACAAAAGCGTGCGCGCGCGCTCTCGCGTCGTCGTCGTCGTCGCCGTCCTCCATCCTCCCTCGTCGTCGTTGTCGTCGTCGTCGCCGTCGTCGTCGTCCGTCTTTCCTCGTCGTCGTCGTCGTCGTCGTCGTCGTCGTCTTGGCGTCGTCGTCGTTTCCGTCGTCGTTGTCGCCGTGGTCGTCTCTCCTCCCTTGTCGTCTTCGTCGGCGTTTGGTCGTTGCCCCTTTTGTTTGGTCGCCGTGTTCGTCGTCGTCATCGTCGTCGTCGTCTTCCCTCCTCCCTCGTCGTTGTCGTCGTCGGCGTCGCCGTTCTCCCTCCTTCGTCGTTCGCGTCGTCGCCGTCCTCCCTCCTCCCACGTCGTTGTCGTCGTTGCCGCCGTCGTCGTCCTCCCTCCTCCCTCGTCGTCGTCGTTGGCAACGTCGTCGTCTTAGCTGTCGTCGTCTTCGCTGTCGTCGTCGTCGTCGTCGGCGTCGTCGTCGTCGTGATTGGCATCGCCGTCGTCGTCGTCGGCGTCGGCGTCGTCGTCGTCGGCGTCGGTGTCGTCGTCGTCGGCGTCGTCGAAGTCGTTGTCGGCGTCGTCGAAGTCGTTGGGGACGTCGTCGGTGTCGTCGTAGTCGTTGTCGGCGTAGTCATCGTTGTCGCTGTCGTCGTCGGCGTCGGTGTCGCTGCAGAGTGCTTTTTGGTTCCTACCGTCACGGTCTTAAGAGGATGTGCAAATCAAGTTGCGGGTGGGTGGGTGGGATGCTTGCTTGAGCAGTGGAGTGGACAACTCACTGCGAACAGAAATTAATTGCACCACCCAGAGTACACCACCTAAGTTGCAAACCATATGCGGCAGAACACATTTTGCACCACGTCGATTGCCCCACAGAAATTGCGCACACATGGACTGCACCACCTAGATTGCATCACATAGGTTGCCCCACATGGCCTGTACCACCCGTGCTGCTAGAAACACACTGTGTGGGGTCCACGCCGGCTACCATGCCTTTACATGGCTTGTCTGTATACAATCAGAGATACACCCCTGCACCCAGATGTATATGTGTATATATATATACATATATATATACTAGAACCACGCGCGTGCTTCGCGCGCGCTTAGGTTCTAGCTAGGGGGCGAGCAGGAGTTAACGAAAGTCACAGGGAAGGGGGCAGGGGGAAGAAGGCCAGAGAGCGCTGAAGGATACAAATACTGGAACCCTCTTGTGATTTTGTGGGGGGCCTCGTCCGGCCGCTCGCTGGGAGTTTGACGTAGCTTCTCGGGAGCCTCTGAACCTGTCGGGGGCCTCCTGGAAGCAGGTTCGAAGCATTTTGGGGGCCGATTTGGGGCTTCTCGGGGCCTCCTTTGGGCCTCTTGGGGGTCTCCTGGGGCCTCTTGAGGGGCCTCCTTGGGGCCTCCTGGCGGCCTCTTGGGGCGGAAGGCTCGAGCTTGCGGTTCGTGGTCCCCCTCTGGGCCCCCTCTTGGGCCCGTCTTGGGGCCCTCTTGGGCCATCTTGGGCGCCTCTTGGGCCGTCTTGGGGCCCTCTTGGGCTGTCCTGGGGCCCTCTTGGAAGCTTCTTGGGCCGTCTTGGGGCGGTCTTGGAGGCCTCTTGGGCCGTCTTGGACGCGGTGAAAGCCCAAGATGCGAACATGCGAAAAATATACGTTTTCCCATGGGAATGGCACGATTTTTGTTTCTTGGACCTCTCTTGGGGTGCCTCTCGGAACGTCTTGGGCTGATTTTGGAAGCCTTTTGGCGCCTCTGGGCGGCGTTTTGGCGCCTCCTGGGATATGTTGGGCCGGAAGCTCGGAATTCGAGGGTGGCTTTCTCCTTCTGGGACCCCTCTCGAAGTCGTCTTGGGGTTCTCTTGGGCCGTCTTGGGGCCGTCCTGAGCCACTCGTGCGCAGCCTTGGAGCGCTCCCGGAGGCCTCCTAGGCCGTCTTGGAGGCCTCTTGGGCCGTCTTGGACGCGGTGAAAGCCCAAGATGCGAACATGCGAAAAATATACGTTTTCCCATGGGAATGGCACGATTTTTGTTTCTTGGACCTCTCTTGGGGTGCCTCTCGGAACGTCTTGGGGTGCTTTTGGGAGCCTTTTGGCGCCTCTGGGCGGCATTTTGGCGCCTCCTGGAGCCTCTTGGGCCGGAAGCTCGGAATTCGAGGTTGGCTTTCTCCGTCTGGGACCCCTCTCGAACTCGTCTTGGGGCTCTCTTCGGCCGTCTTGGGGCCGTCCTGGGCCACTCGTGCGCAGCCTTGGAGCGCTCCCGGAGGCCTCGTAGACCGTCTTGGGCGCCTCTTGGGCCGTCTTGGACGCGGTGAAAGCCCAAGAGGCGAACATGCGAAAAATATACGTTTTCCAATAGGAATGGCACGATGTTTGCTTCTTGGGCGTCTCTTGGGCTGCCTCTCGGAGCGTCTTGGAGGCTTCTGGGACCTTCTTGGTGTCATGACGGGCGTCTTGGAAGGCATCTGGAGCCATCGGAGCGCGTTCCGAAGCCGCCTGCGAACGATCTTGGACGGCGTCCGGCGGTCCGACGAGCCTCCGGACCCCCCGGAGCCCACATTTGTGGTCGAGGTCCCGGCCCCGGGCCCCCGGACCCGGTGCGCCGTTATATGTATATACCATACCATGCCAACCACCAACGCATTGCACAACGCCAACCATACCCGCACTGTGCCTCCCCATGCAGAGTGGGTCAGCGCCGCAGCAGGCGCCCGCCGCTCCCGCGGGGTTTCCCCAGGAGCGCCGTGCTGGCGCAAGCTCACGCTCCAACGGAGCAGACGCAATCCGCTTCTGACCCACGATCGCACGTGAAGCCTTTCCAACACACACAGACACGCTGCCTTCATCAACGTATGAGTGTGCACCGTGCTACCATCGGGTCGGGCGAAAGGGGGGGATAGCAAAGGGGGGGGGTTGAGAATCAGCTCGCGTAGCTGATTTTCCCGGCGCCTCCCGGCGCCAGAGGCGGCTAAGTATCGAGGAATGGGCCCCTCGGTGAAGCCGAAACCAGCTGCATGCAGCAAGTTTCGTAACCCCCCCTTTCCCAATTCCCCCTTTCGCCCGGCCCGATACCAGGAGGAGCGCAGAACAAGGAACGAAGGCACGCTTTCTGCCACGACGAGACTGAGCCACGAATCGTTCCCCCGACCTAGATCCAACGAGCGGTCCGAAGACCAGAGAGCCCCTCCTGAGCCCCAAGTGGTCCTTGATGTATCGTCCTGGCTGCACTTATCGTACATGTTGTTGAACTGTGTGTGTGCGTGTTGGCATACAGTCGGGGCCTTGACCTAAGGAACCCCACATAAGGAACGAGGCCCCTTTTTTCAAAAGTTAAACTTCGATTTCCGATCGAAAACACAAAGGAAACCTGAGGCAACCTGCGAAACACTTGAGGAAAACGGAGCCCCTCCCCAACGAAAAGGGTTCCTTCTTCAGGGCCCCGACTATAGCATATGTTGTTGAAATGTGTGTGTGTGTGTGTGTGTGTGTGTGTGTGTGTGTGTGTGTGTGTGTGTGTGTGTGTGTGTGTGTGTGTGTGTGTGTGTGTGTGTGTGTGTGTGGTGTGGTGTGGTGTGGTGTGGTGTGGTGTGTGTGTGTGTGTGTGTGTGTGTGTGGTGTGGTGTGTGTGTGTGTGTGTGTGTGTGTGTGTGTGTGTGTGTGTGTGTGTGTGTGTGTGTGTGTGTGTGTGTGTGTGTGTGTGTGTGTGTGTGTGTGTGTGTGTGTGTTTGTCGGCATATTTCTTAGGCGCACGTCGTGCGAATCGTCTTTAGAACGCTGGCTCTCGGTTCCTTGGGCTGCCCCGGGGACGACACCGGGCGGCCGCACGAGGAGGCTGCTGGACCCTGTCGCGGCAGGTGGGCGTCGGCCTCTCGAATTGGAGATGAAGTTGTCCACCTGACACACTGAAGCTTAGGAGGCAACTACTGGGAGGTTCTCGTCGGAAAGATTACAGGAGGTGTAAGCCCCATTTGGGAGCTGTTACGCCGGAGTGGGCCTCGGACTAAGCAGGATTAAGCCGGATTAAGCGGAATTAAGCGGGATTAAGCCGGATTGAGCGGCATTAAACCAGATTAAACCAAATTAAGCCGGACTTCGGACCTGGGCAAAATCAGAATTTGACCTCCCAGGAGTTGCATCCGAACTGAGGAGAGCCACATCAGCCACGCACATGGCAGCCGCGGAGCCTTCCCGCACTGGCTGGCCTCGGCCCACAGCCATCGCGGACTTCGGCCCCCAGCCACGCCGCGAGGCCACGGCAACCGAGGCCCTGAAGGGCCCAGGACTGGAACTCTGGAGCCGGGGGCGCGCAAGCATGGATGAGCGATCCATGGATTTGGCGCGCGGTCGCCAAATCCATGGGCACCTCCCCAGAATGCGGCCCGTGCCGCCTCGCCCGGCGGCAGAGCCCGCGACTTCCCACGGAAAAGCGGGACCCGTCGCGAATCCACGCCCCCTTGATCCAGGTTCGCGATCGCCTGATGGAGGCCCCGCCGTGGAGGAGGAGGAGGAGGAGGAGGAGGAGGAGGAGGAGGAGGAGGAGGAACACGAGTTGGAGGACACACCAGTCGGAGGACTGCGAGTTGCAACAACGACGGCTCGAGAACGGTCGTCGGACCCCTCCCGGATCCGAACGCACAAGCTCCCCGCGCTGCGTCCAGCCGTGGCGACAAGGGGCCCACCCGCAGGCCAACAACCGTTGTCTCCACTGGCCCTCCTCTGGGGAAACCAGAAGGCACCGATGCCGCTGCTCCCCAGACCTCTCCCGGGGTGCGCCCTGACCAGGATCTCGAGGCGAATCGAGCGGTGGCGACGAGGGCCTCCGAGGCGGCCCAAAAAAGGGAAAACGAGGGGAGAGGGTAGAGGTATGGGTACCTGTTCCTCCTCTGACTATCCCCCCAGGAGGAGGAGGAGGAGGAGGAGGAGGAGGAGGAGGAGGAGGAGGAGGAGGAGGAGGAGGAGGGAGGAGGAGGAGGAGGAGGATGAGGTGCTAGGGAGGAGGGGGGAGGAGGAGGAGGAGGAGGAGGAGGAGGAGGAGGAGGAGGAGGAATGGGGAGGAGGAGGAGGAGGAGGAGAAAGAGGATGAGGAGGAGGAGGAGGAGGCCCCGGCCGAAGACCGCAGTGGCCCTCGGCTCCCGGCCTGCATGCGAGGCTGCCGCGTCCAACGAGGGCCCTGCGGGCTCAAGAGGGAGGCCCGGCCTCGGCCCAGGCGCTGGTGGACCTCGGCTGAGGCCATGCGAGCGACAATCCAAAACGGGTCTGACGCGAGATGACGTAGCGATCTTGCGCGGTGGCTTGCGAGGGCCGCCAGCGAGGCATGCTGCAATTGGCGACGAGGGCGCTCACGCACGACCTGACGCGTGAATGTCGGCGCAGACGACCCCCTTTCTTGTGCGTCGCTCATGTGAGCCAAAGACCCAAATGTCTGGACGCCCCAAACTGCTCACGCCGGGCGATCTCGCCCCATTTCGGGCCGCAGCGCCCTCACGAACCTATCTGGCCTTAGAGCTGGCTTGATAAATATACACACACACAAAACAGGATTCCCCATAGTTTCCCATATTTTCTGGGTTGTTGTCTCCCCCACCCCGCTTCCCATATTTTCCCATATGTTCCTGGGAATCGATGATTTATGGTGTCTGTGTGTGTTTCCCCTCCTGAAGATGGGGTATGGGGCTCCTCTTTTCAACGTGACCGTGTCCAGGTGCTTTCTGCTCGAGAAGTCGGAACTCAGGGAATCAGCCTGTGGAGGCCCGGCAGCCAGGGCACCCGAGCGCCAGCCCCTGCAGGGCGGAGTCATTGATGGTGGGCCTGTTTTCCACCACCACCACAAGTTGGAGGGGGAGGGGGTCCGCCTCCTCCTCCTCCTCCTCCTCCTCCTCTTCGTCCTCCTCCTCCTCCTCCTCCTCCTCCTCCTCCTCTTCGTCCTCCTCCTCCTCTTTGTCCTCCTCCTCCCGTCCTCCTCCTCCTTCCCCCCATCCAGCTTATGGTGGTGGCGTTGGAAAGCAGGCCCACCATTCGAACGCTGAGGGCGCCAGAGTCCGAAGGATGCTCGGGGCCAAGGGAGCCCCAACAGCGGGTGGTTGACGCCCCAGCGCCGACCGGACCCGCAGGGGGAGGGCTCACAAATGGCCGCAGAGCCGTGGGAGCTTTTCCTTGCAGTGCGGGCGCGGCCACGGGAAGCCCTCGCAAGAAACCCAACCCCGAGAGCCCGCGCGCGGGGCGCGCCTGAAAGAAACCCAGAGCACCCTGAACGCAGCAGCTTCTTCGACGGCTGCGGGAAGCCACCGCGCAGCGCGCAGAGGGGAGAAACCCAGGGTACCCTGGCAGAAACCATATGCGACCCCACTGCACCACCCTCGAGAGAGGACTCCCGAGCCCGACCCTCGTCTTAGCTCACGCGGCCGCCGAGCTGGCGGCCCAACGGGCTCACGAAGCTCGCCAGGGCAGTGTGGAGAGCTGGTCCGGTGGGGCCGCCGAGAGGGGCCCCGCGAGGCAGCGAGCGCACCAGCCAGCACCCGACCTCGTGACGAGATCACGGTTGGAGCCCTCGGCTCCATCTTCCTTTGCGGGATCACGCTCACACTCTGCAGCGAGGCTCCGCACAATCCCCAGTCCACGCAAGCAGACCATCATGGACCCAGAGAACAGTAGTTACACATGTCTATGTCTGCGAGTTCGCTGAGAACTCGGATGCGCGCAGCGGTTGTCCGGCCAAATCGATCCGCGAGGTCCCACCGTGAAAGCGTCCCACGGCGCCCAGACACCAGGGCACTCGGAGGCCGAGCAGGAGGCCACACCCCGACGTGCCGATGTCTCATAACGCCGACCCCACGCGGCCAGCTTCCCGCAAGTCTTGTGTTTCTTGCGGGGAGGCACCCGGGGCACCGAGAGGAGCGCTCGGCGGCAGGGCCCCGAGGCCAGCCGCACGCAGCTGGCTTCGCCCCCCCCCCCTCCCGTTTTGATGGGCCGATTTCCCACCACCGCTAGCATAGGCAGGACGGGGGAGACAGGAGGATGAGGAGGTCCTCCTCCTCTATTAATCCGCGGCGAAGAAGCCATCAGCCTCATACTCCTACTACTACGCCCTCCTCTCCTCCTCCCTCCTCCTTCCTCCTCCTGTGTTGCTCTACTCTTATCCTCCTACTCCTCCTCCTGCGCCTCCTCCTCCTCCTCCTCCTCCTCCTCCTCCTCCTCCTCCTCCTCCTTCTCTCCTACCTATGGTAGTGGTGGTGGAGAAGCGGCCCATCACCTTTCCCAGTCCCCCCACCCACCCATCCGTCCCGAAGGATCCTCGTCGTCTGGCCCCGTCTGGGCCCGAAAAGTCGAGTCTGCCCGGCGGCCCCTCGGACAGCGGTACTCCTACTACTGGAACGCTCGCGGCGAGGCGCAGGCTGCCGGAGAGAGCGCACCGAGGCCGGAGGGATCCCCGAACCAGCGAAAACGATACAGGATACAGAGACACCCCAAACTCGAGCCCCTCTTTCGCCCTTTCCTGAAATTCCCCTCCTTGAGGGGCAACGATGGGGGGAGGCGGGCCACCTCAGGGGACTGGGGGTAATATCGACCTGGAATCGGCGATGCATCGCCGATGCATCGGCGAGAGGCCCCCGAGGATGGATGCGCACGCTCCCAGGCTGGGTGGACTACAACGCGGTCGAAACAAAGTAGGTAAAACCAGAAAAACATGAAGTACCGCCGACACTGTCGGCGTATGTGGGGTGTCTGCCCGGTCCCGTCGACGGGGAGCCTCCCTTCGTCCCCTCCTATCCATCCTCCTCTCCCGTCGGGGGAAAGAGAGAGAGAGAGAGAGAAAACAAAAAAAAAAGAGAGAGAGAACACCCCTTTTCGTTCGGGGAACGGGTTCGCAGCTTGAGGGAATTCCATACACCTCCTCATTACGTCAAAAGTAAGCCCCTTCCCGTTGTCCCTTCCTCGGCGGGGGGAAGGGCGTTCACGGGGGGGGGGTCAGATTCGCATCGCCTCTGGGGGTCCTCCTCTCCCACGCCGGTCCTTGTCCGGCGCGCCGGTCCTCCTCGGGTCCTCCTCCCCAGGTAGAGAGGAGCCCCAGGGGGGGGAGCGGAGTCAGATACGCATCTGTCCCTGGGGGTCCTCCTCCCCCTCCCCTCCCCTCTCCCACGCCGGTCCTCCTCCGGACCTCCTCCCTGGGGGGGGGTCCCAGGGGGAGTCCTTTTCCTCCTCCTTCTCCTGCTCCTCCTCCTCCTTATCTCCGCCTCTTCCTCCTCCTCCTCCTCCTCCTCCTCCTCCTCCTCCTCCTCCTCCTCCTCCTCCTCCTCCTCCTCCTCCTCCTAGTCGTCGTCGATTTCTTTCAGGGTCGGCGGCACCGGCCGTCAGGCCTTCACAATAAGAAAACACAGCTAGAGCACATCGGTATTTGAAGTAGGCACGCGCTTGAAGTGGCTTGGGACCTGGGAGTCCAGAAATACCTGCTTTCAACGACCAGCGTGTACCGGGCCTGGCGACGAGTAGGCGATTGGGGGCCGATGCGCCCCGCCCCCGAGCCTAGCTCCCCCGAGCGTTGCCCCCGACAGTTGCCCTTCCCCGGTGGCCCCCTCCCGTCGTCCGACCCGACCGGCAAGGGGGCTTCCCCAGCGAAGCGGTTCGAACACGGGATGGACTACAGGGTTGACTTGCCCCAGAATTCAATGTCCTCGTGGGGTCATACGTAGGATGTTCGTAGACTTACGAACATCCGACGCATCTCTCATGGACTCGGCGAACGGATTAGAAGCCTCGTAGATGGGGTCCGGAAGGATGGGGTCGAAGCTTCGCACTGACCCGGGCTAGGGTGCAGGATCTTGCAGGCGTCTGAAAGGCCTGACTGACCCAGGTCTGGATTGACACGGGTCAGCAGTAGGGAAACAAGCAATGACACAAACATAAAAACTCGGAGGTCCGAGCGGATTTCTCGGATCGGCGCTGGACCCCCTGCCTGGCGCGTGGAGCGCGCCAGGAGCGGCGCTGGAGGCGCCGCCAGGGGGCCCCAGCGCGGATCTGAGAAATCCGCGCAGACCTCCGAGTTTGTATGTTTATGTCATTGTCTGGTCCCCTATTGATTGACCTGGGTCAGATCTCCGACCCGTTTCGTCCAACCCGACCAGCGGGGGACTCAGGAGGAGGAGG
>CAUYUJ010013558.1:726130-731130 GCA_963575745.1 Prorocentrum cordatum
CTCCTCCTCCTCCTCCTCCCCCCCTCCTCCCCCTCCTCCCCCTCTTGCTCCTCGATCCTCGGTTCTGGAGGGCCGAAGCTCCTAGCTAGGCAACCCAGCTCCGCGCATCCCGCCCCGCGGTGCGAGGTTGTCGTCGCACCCTCGCGCCGCCGCCCTGGAGAAGGGCGCCTCTGCACCAAGAGACGGCCCGGGGACGAATCACTGCCTCAGAGGAGGGGGGTGAGACTTAAGTCGCGCGTGTCCCCCTACAGGCGGATTTGGGGGGAAAATCAGAAATAGTGAAAACATACCCACAAAAATGCTCAAAGACAGTCAAAACATCGTCACACACGATGCTTGTGCTTGACTCTCTTTGAATACCCCTCCTGTAGGGGGACAGGCCCGACTTAAGGCGAGACCTCCGGGGCCGAGGACTCAACAAAAAGCGTCGTCGGATGTCTGGGTGGGCGGCGGAGGGCCCGGGCCACCCCGCACTCCGGAGGCGAAAAACATGGACAACCCGCGACCGAGACCGTACCGGGAGGGGCCGCCCTCGGGGCGGCGGCACGCCCTAGAGCGCCACCGGCACAGGACGACGACGCTCCGGCGTGCCCCCGCCCAGGGGTCGGCCACCCCCGCAGGGTCCTCGCTGGGGGTGGCCCCTGTCCCAGACGTGCGATGTCCCACCGTTCACCTCTTCATCCCGGGTCGTTGCATGACGGCGCCCGGGCCCGGCGACGGCCCCTGGATTACCAGCCTGGAACATATCCCTATCCCTATGCTGGGCACCTCCTCATCACGATGCCGATCTTAGGGACTCCCTTCTTTTTTGAGGGCGAGTCCCTGAGATTGTCATCGCCTCCTGGCGTGTCAATCCTAGGGAACGTTCGAGGCCGGTAACTGGAGGGCGGCGCAGACGGCCCCCTCCCCGGGCTTTCGGGTCTCCGGTCGGGCCTCCAGCGCCCGCTCGGGGACGATCCCGGCACCCATCCCGGAAGGCCCTCGGCGAGGCGCAGTCGCTGGACAGCAGCCCGAGGCTGGACCACCGAGCACCGAGCATCCCGAAGACGCCCAGAAGATCTGAAGCCCCGAACCTCCCGCCGTGGTTTTTCGGGAACGATCCGCAACACAAAAAACTCCCGCCGTGATCCTGCCACGACGAGAGGGGCCGGCCCTGAGTCTCTCCCCGGCCGGGACCGCGCCGGGGCGGCGGAGGTACGTCGCCCCGGCGCTGGCCGCGCACGGCGCAGGAGGCCCAGGCGGGGCTCGAGCTGAACGGTGTCCTTCGTGCTCGTTTCGTCCTCGTTTCTCTTCGTCCTGTGTTCCTTCTGCTCCTGCTGCGGCACGAGATCAAAAGGAGAACGGTCCACGAAAGCGCCCCCACACCGTTCAGCCCGAACCCTGAGGCCCAAGGGAGCGTGGGGGGGGAGGCCCGCTTCTCGCGGGCGAAAGCAGTGTCAGCATCCGCGGCCTCGCGGGCCGCGATCCCCGGGTGCGGGGCGTGGTTTTGCTCGCCGATGCCCCGCGCGGAACGTGCCCGTGCGGCCGCGTGGCCGCGGGATCGCGCCCCCCGATCCAGACCGCGAGGCCGCGGACGCGGGCAAATCTCCGCCGCTCGTAGGCTTCGGCCGGCGGGGGCTCCAGCAGCTTCCGCGCCCCCGCGGGCCACAGGACGTAGCCGACCGTCGTCCACAGGTACTCGGCCTCCCGCACGGCCGCGCCGACCTGCCGCCCGCGGCCCGCTCCGAGCGAAGGCGCCGACAAGGGCGAGCATGCAGCCAAGGGGCGGGCAACACACTGGGCTGTTCGCCCCGATCGTCGCCTCCGATCCGGGATTCGTGGACGACTGTGTCGCCCACTCCGAGAGGCCTCACGCAGATGAGGGGGCCCCGAACGTGGTGGCCTTGCTCACTGAGGAACCGCTTCGCAACGTCACCTTGGCACTTGCCCAACTGGAGCCACTCTTCCAGGGAAACACGGCCTGGGGTGGCGGCACTCTTTACTGGACAAGAGGCCATTCGTGAGACGATGCACCTGGTTGCCCGAGCGGGCAGAAAGCTCCTCCATCCTCGAAAGGATGAGGAGGAGGAGAAGGAGAAGGAGGAGGAGAAGGAGAAGGAGGAGGAGGAGGAGGAGGAGGAGGAGGAGGAGGAGGATACGGAGGAAACGGAGGAAGAGGAGGAGGTGAGAGGAGAGGAGGAGGAGGAGGAGGAGGAGGATGTTGAGGAGGAGGATGTTGAGGAGGAGGTGGAGGAGGGCGGAGAAGGAAGGGAGGAGGAGGAAGAGGAGGAGGAGGAGAGGAGGAGGAGGAGAGGAGGGGAGGAGGAGGAGGAGGAGGAGGAGCAGCAGGAGGAGGAGGAGGAGGAGGAGGGAGGAGGGAGGGAGGAGCAGGGAGGAGCAGGAGCAGCAGCAGGGGCAGGAGGGCAGCCCCTGCCCCCCCCCCTCCCCCCCGTGGGGCCTTCCTCCGCCACGGCGCCGCCTGCGTGTAGCCCAGGAAGAGGACGTCCGGCTCCTCCTCGCGCAGGGCCGCCAGGGCCTCTCCGCCGCGCGTTCGGCGCCGCTGGCGGACGAGTGAGGGCCGGCGGCGAGCGCAGGGGGGACGCGAGAAGGAGAAGGCCGTCTCGGCAGGCGGCGGGGCCTTTCAGAAGCCCTCGCGCATCCTGAGAAGCTCTCTGCATCTTCGTGGAAGGCCTGGAAAACTGGTCCGAAGGCCGGGGGGCTTCCGAGCCTGCCGAGGAGGCCCGCCCCTTCTTCCCTCCCCTCCGGGCTCGCCGCCGAGAGGGGGGTGACCGTCCACCGTCCTGTGTCTGCTGGCCGCCTCCCGCACAGCTCGGATGTGGCCTTCTGGAGCGAGATGCGCGCAGCGCGCAGGCGACAGCCTCGTTTGGAATATCGCCGCCCCTCCATTATTGTAACTGGTGCGTGTTGCGCGTGGCAAGCTCGCGTGCGCGGCGCGAAAGAAACGGCCCCCTTCTGAAAACGGGCCCCCATGCATCCGCAAAGCTGTTGCAAAATTGAAAGGTGGGGGCGGCGCTGAGGCGGGAGCTCCGTTTTGCAAACAACCCCTTCCCTCTCCATCAGCATCAGCGTCACTGCTGCAAGTTTACAGTTCAGGATCATACGCAATGAGGAAGCACGCGGGCTGCCCGACCAGCCCCACCGACACGCCTGAGGGTGCGACACGGAGGGGCGCTTCACCATGACAAAGGATGGAGGAGGAGGAGGACGACGCCAGGAGGTGGAGAAAGAGGCCAGGAGGAGGCCAGGAGGAGGAGGAGGAAGGTTCCTCCTCCCTCCTCCCAGCTTCCGATGTCTTAATTTCGAGAGCACGGGCTCCCCGAAGTCCCGACCCTCCTCCTCCTCCTCCTCCTCCTCCTCCTCCTCCTCCTCCTCTTCCTCTTCCATCCTCCTCCTCCTCCTCCCCCTCCTCCCTCCTCCTCCTCCTCCTCTCCTCTCTCCTCCTCCTCCTCTCTCCTCCTCCTCCTCCTCCTCCTCCTCCCCCTCCGCCCTCCTCCTCGTCCAGGGCCCAGCGAGGGCCCCGGGAGGCCGACAACTGCCAGAAGCCTCCCGTCGACCTCTGAGATCCGACGTCGCGGGGAAATGCAACATCGCGAACATTGCATCCTCTGACGACGCGCGGGTGTCGGAGCCCCTCCTGGTGGGCGGGGAGCATGTCCTCATCCGCGGCCTCGCGGGCCGGGGCCCCTGGGCTGCGAAACTGCGGATGCGGGGGCGTCTTCGCCGATGCCCCCCCCCACCCCCCGCGGAGACGTGTCTGTACGACCGCGCATCCACGGGGCCGTGCGCTGGAATCCAGACTGCGAGGGCGTCAATGGGAAACAAACAAAACGAGCAACGAACAACCAAACATGCCAGCCGCCCGAGCCGCTCGGGCCCCTCGCGGCCTGCGGCAGCCTGCTCGCAAAGGCGGGGGTGGGCTTCGCGTCGTCCTCCAGCACCACCAGTGGCCCGCCGCCGTGGACGCCCTGTCGCAGAGCCGCGCCGCCGTCGCCGACGCGGGGGGGAGCAGCAGAACCAGGAGGAAAAAGGATGGCGGGAGGAGAAGGAAGGCCGAGATGGGGGGGAGAAGGAGGGGCTAGGAGGGGGAAGGAGGAAGAGGAGGGGGAGGAAGAGGAGGAGGAGGAGGAGGAGGAGGCTGAAGGTGACGGGGGAGGGGAGGAGAGAATAGGATGGATGATGATGATGATGATGATGATGATGATGATGATGATGAATGATGAGGAGGAGGAGGAGGAGAGAGGAGGAGGAGGAGGAGGAGAAGAGGAGGGGAGAGCGGAAGAGGAGGAGGAGGAGGAGGTAGGAGGAGGAGGAGGAGGAGGCAGAGGAGGAGGAGGAGAAGGGAGAAGGAGGAGGATAAAGAGGAGGGAGAGGAGGAGGAGGAGAACGAAGAGGAGGAGGAGGAGGAGGAGGAGGAGGAGGAGGAGGAGGAGGAGGAGGAGGAGGAGGAGGGGGCGGAGGAGGAGGGCGCGCGACAGCAGCAGAACGGAGCAGGAATGGAAGACGGAGGGGATAGAGGAGGCGGAGAAAGATGTGGCGGCGCAGGGATGAGAGGCCCACGAGCAAAGCAACATCCTCGGAACCTGAATCGCTCCGCACAACAGTGTTAGTGGCTCCCCGAAGAACCGCGCACGAGGAGATGGAGAAACGGGGAGAGGAGGAGTGAAAGGAGAAGCCGCGCAGCAAAACCCCCGAAGGGCCCCCCCCCCGAACGAACAGGGGCAGACCCTCCTGCAGTCTGCAAGGCCCAGCTCAGTCCTACGGCCAGGCGGGGGGGGGGGCAGTAAGCAGGAGGGGATGCGGAGGAGAAGGAGGCAGCAGGAGGCAGAGGCCCGAGAGCGGGAGCAGGGAGACGACGACGGCGCCGGCGACGGCGACCACGACGACCCCTCTCCTCCGAAGGCGCGGCTCTCTCGCGGCATTGGCACCAGGGGCTTCGACCACCTCCCAGAGGCCAGATCTCCGTCCCGAGGTCGTTGTCTGGCGGCCCCGGGAATCGGGAG
>CAUYUJ010013558.1:733630-826130 GCA_963575745.1 Prorocentrum cordatum
CGCATTGCGTCACTCTGGGGCCCGCCGTGCCGAAATCAAGCTGGCACGGGCGGATGCGCCCCCGTTGGCACCCGCGCGGGGGACACCGTGGTGAGGCGCTCGCGAAAACGGGAAAAGACGTCGAGATCGCCCTGTCGCGATGCATCGGGGTGCCATGGCAGGTGCAGCTTTCGCTCGCACTTGCAGACCGGATTTCGTGACATTGTCATGGCTCGTGCATGTCACGGGCGGCCTCTTCGTCAGCTGCGAAGGGGTCGGGTTCCTGAGCGGAGGGGTTGGGGCGACGCGCCGAAGTCGAGGCAGACCCGAAGAGGCGACGAGGGGGAACAGGATACGGGCCCCTAGGAATCGCGACGGTAGACTGGTGCTCCAGTCCAGGCGGCGGTCTCACTCTGTGATACGACGCTACTACGAGGCTCACTTGGGCCTGCCCTTGCTCTTGCCCTTGCCGCCTCCGCCGATCTTCCTGGCCAGGTTGCCCCTCGGAGCCTTGTTGACGAGGTGGCGCCCGCCTGCCGCGCGAAGCTGCTCGGCGATGAGCAGGTTGATGTCCATCAGGTACCCTGGCATGTTGAGGATGGTGGTCGGCGTCTCGGTCGGACTCACCTGCTTGATCTCTCCGCCACCTCCGTCGATGGCGGCCATCAGCTTCTCGTGGTCGGACACCTGTGTCGTCATCAGGATCTGGCCTTTGAGGTTGAAAGTAAGGCGTGGCTTCTGAGCTTTGCCTGGCTGGTCGAATGTTGGGCTCGCCACCATCTCTGTGATCCACGTCTCGGCGATGGTCGGTCCGCCGTGCTCGATCATCTTCATCAGGCGGCGGATGCACATCGCGCAGGCGGCCCGTCTCTGTGAGGTGTCCTTGAAGGCGAAGTTGCTCAAAGCAGCGAGAACCGCGAAAGCACTCTGGCACGCTGGCGTGCCTCGCTCGTCCTCTGGACTGGTCTTCTTGTTGGCGAGGAACCGCTGGAACGCTGCGTTGCCTTCCACGATGCACGGGTGGTTGCGGTCCAGGAGCACGCTGGTGAACCCCGCGTGCTCGATCGCGCGCATCCTGGCCTCGAGCTGGTGCACCAGGCAGCGCAGAGGGCCTGGCTCGTGCTCGTCCTCGTCCTCGTCCTCGATGTCCTCCTGGCGGCGCATCTTGTGCTTGCTGTCCCTGTCCTCGCCCGCGCCGCCCTTGTCCTTCTTGTGGAGGATCCAGGACGCGGGCGTGGGGAGGAGGAGGAGGAAGAGGAGGAGGAGGAGGAGGAGGAGGAGGAGGAGGAGGAGGAGGAGGAGGAGGAGGAGGAGAGGAGGAGGAGGAGGAGGAGGAGGAGAGAGAGGAGGAGGAGGAGGAGAGGAGGAGGAGGAGGAGGAGGAGAGAGGAGGAGGAGGAGGAGGAGGAGGAGGAGGGAGAGAAGGAGAGCGGCGGAGGAAGGAGGGAGGGAGGAGGGAGGAGGCGAAGCAGGAGGAACCCCTCCGAGGTGGAGGGAAATGAGAGGGCGGAGGAGGCGGGGGGAATGCGGAGAAGGAGGAGGGCAGAGATGGAGGCGGAGGAGGAAGAATGTTCTCCAGGCGCGGCTGCAGGCGTGCCCGGCGACGCAAACAGACTCGGGCAATGGCCCGACAAGAAATAAGTAACCCGAGCAACTCCCGCACGGGAGTGCCAGCGGGCAAGGACAGGAAGCCAGAGCCCCTCGACGCGTTCGCCCTCCACAACCAGGCCGCCGCACAGGGGCGTCCAGGACGCACCCACCGAAGGGCCGCAGAGCTTCACCTGTTCCCGCTGAGCGGCGTGCATCGGCAGGCCCGAGGGAGGGTGGGCAAACCCGCCCACCAGCGGTCCAGCCGTGGGCGGGTCTGGGGCGGGACCCCGCCGCGGCCAGGGAGCGTCGGCAGCTGCGCAGTCGCGCTCGAGTGCGCGCCGCAGCAGGCGCAGAGAACACAGAGGGGCCCACGCTCCGCACCCAAAAGGCCACCCCCGGGGGGCACACTCGGCAGAAGCGAGGGCGCCACGCGCTTGTCCTCCCCCTCCTCCCTCCTCCTCCTCCTCCTTCCTCCTCCTCCTCCTCCTCCTCCTCCTCCTTCCTCCTTCCTCCTCCTCCTCCTTCCTCCTCCTCGCACAGCACGGGCTCGTGGGAGCCGCGAGGCGGCCCCGTGCCCGCCGTCGGGGCAGGGATCCGCCCCCGCCGCCTCGCACGCCGCGGCTGGCCGTGCCTCGGCGCCGCCCGCGAGCAGGCGCCAGCGGCCTGCAAGGTGGGAGCAGGGAGCCTTGCCACCCAAGTGCGGCAGGTTCGTGTCGTGCCGACCCCAGCGTTGGTTTTTGACACCGCAGGGATCGTTCAACCCTGAACGATCGGCCGTCTCCGCAACGTCCGATCGTTCAACATCGACCGATTCTGGGCCGCCGTCGGCGTTCAACGTTGAACGTCGGCGGCGGGGTCGCCGCCGGTCGACACGACGCAAACCTACCGTGACGAGGTTGAAAGTGCGCGAGGCGCGCGCCGTCGCCACGCGGAAATGGCGCAGGGGAACGCCAACGCGCGCACCGTCATGAGCAGAGCGGTTGCCTCACCGGCCCCATTGCAAGGCACTTGCACGCGTCGGGGTGGACAGAACCATCAGAAAGAGCATCTGCTTGATAACACCTACTCCTGCGGTGCAGGCAGGCAGAGGCGAAGGAGAGCAGACGGAACCCATTGGAAACAACAAAATCGTGCCGGATCTTGAAAACTTGAAAACCGAGATCCGCGGATCGAGCCGAAATCAATATCGGAACCAGAGCCAGGACTTCCCATTCCTGCTCCTTCTCCTCCTCCTCATCCTCCTCCTGCTCCTGACGCCCCACGACCCCGCTGGGACAGTGTGGCCGTCTTGGACTATGGTCACATTTCGGCTACACGCAAGAGTGACCCTACCGTCGGACCTAGGACAGAGTAGCATCCCTCAAGAACATGAGGCCCTCCGCCGGCCAAAACTGGAGGACATTCGAGGGTGCCCTCCCCCAGGATGCACAAGGACATCCCACGGACACGAAGAACATTGTAGGGTGCACTCCCCGAGGCGAACTCGACCTCATACTTCGGTCCGACTGCAGGCGAGAGCGACCTTTGGTGCGCGGCTTGCCGCGCGGTGCGCGCGAGGAGACAGCAGCGGCCTCTATGCCTACACGCCGTTCATTTCGAATCGTGCTCATCTCTAAGTGTGCTCGCTTCAAATTCCGGCGGTGGACAAACCTCCCTTTAGTAAACCTCCCCTTAGTGAAAACGGCCTGGGACCGAAACCGACGGACCTGGACCCGCAAAAATGACGGCCGCGACGCCCTCTCGCGAACCGAAAACGGCCAATTCCTTGATCGACGTGTCAGGGTAGGAGGTCTACCCACCTCCGACAATTGTTCCTGGCACCCTAGTGGCCAGGAGCCAGAACAGAACAGTTAGAACTGAAAGGATCCTGGCCCCCAAAAATCAGAGAACTGTCGAAGAATTAGGCATGAACCATGCCGAAACTTGGACCCCCGGCGCGCACCCGAAGGCCGCGCAAACTTGCGCGCCGCTAGAGGGGAGGGGGGGGGGAGGAGGAGGAGGAGGAGGAGGAGGAGGAGGAGGAGGAGGAGGAGGAGGAGGAGAGGAGGAGGAGGAGGAGGAGGAGGAGGAGGAGGAGGAGAGGAGGAGGAGGAGGAGGAGGAGGGAGGAGGAGGAGGAGGAGGAGGAGGAGGAGGAGGGAGGAGGAGGAGGAGGAGAGGAGGGGGGGGGGAGGAGGAGGAGGAGGAGGAGGAGGAGGAGGAGGAGGAGGAGGAGGAGGAGGAGGAGGAGGAGGAGGAGGAGGAGAGGAGGAGGAGGAGGCGGAGGAGGAGGGGGAGGAGGAGGAGGAGCACTCTCGAATAGTGAGACATGAACCCATGCGCAAATTTGGACCCCCGTCGCGCCACCCCGAAGGCCGCGCACCCCGAAGGCCACTCGGGCGGGCAGGGCGCCTCTCCTGCGCGCAGGCCGCAGCGCGGGCCCCTCCTGGGACGGCAGCCGGGGGGGCCGTCCCCGGGCGGAGCCGGCCCCCGCCGACCGGCCATAACTGGGGGAGCCGTGGTCCTTACCCCCCTGGGGGAACGCATCGCATCGACGATCCCTCGAGAGGGGGGCCGAAATCGATGAGTCCCCCAGGAGGAGTGAGGACCACAGCTCCCCCAGTTGTTGCTGGCCTGCCCCGGCGCGCGGCCAGAAAACGGCACACTGGCCCCGGGGAAGCGGTGTACAGTCAAAACTCGCAGGAGGACACAAAGATGTCCTCAGGGCTCGGGGTGCCCCTTGTGTCCTTGCCTCTGCGGCCCGTCCTTGCCTCTGCGGCCCGTCGCGAATTCTCACTGACCAGCCCTTCTCAGGGTGTTGGCAGTCCGCCGCCCAAAAAAAGTGGTGCCAACTTCGGCCTCCTGATGGTCCGGCTTTCCACCACCACCACCTCCATAAGTTGGAGGGGGGGGAGGAGGAGGGCGAGGAGGAGGACGAAGACGAGCACTCCAACTCATGGCGGTTATGATGGAAAACACGCCCATCATCTCCCGCTTGACGACCTGCTGGACCGCCCCGACCTGGCCCGAAGACCCCCCTTTCGGGTTGGGGGGGGTGCACGGGCGACGACGGGCGCGTGAGGAGCGCGCACACGGGCGCGGAGGAACCCGCAGCCGCCGAGGGCGAACGCTGCCCGTTCGGCTGCTTTTCTGCCCTTTTTGTGAGCCTGTTTCTACGTGATGGCGGAAGTCGTGGAAATCCTCCTCCTCCTTCTCCTCCTCCTCCTCCTCCTCCTCCTCCTCCTCCTCCTCCCCATATGCGAGCGACGAAGAGAAACGGGTCTTGCGCAAGGTGGCGTGGCAACCTTGCGCGGTGGCTCACGCGGGCCGCCAGCGTGGCGCGCCACGCTGCAAACGGCGGCGCCCACGCGCGACCTCACACGGGCAGCTTGCGCGCGAATGTCGGTGAAGACGACCCGTTGTCTGCCGTCGCTCGTGAGTGTGCTTCAATCTTCCCCGACGCGTCTCCCGTCTGACTGCCTACTAGACCACCCCGACTTCAGCCGAAGACCCACATTTCGGGTGGGGGCGCGTACGGGTTTCACATGTGGCTTTCCAATCCTCCCCGACGCCACGTCCCCCTCCCCACACAGCCGGGACGGAAGGCACATCGGGGCCTTTGGGTTGGGCTGGGGTCGGGTGGGCGGCGAGGCCGTCCCTGCTGCTACTCCCCACCCTGCGGCACCTGCTTCTCTGACTCCTCCTCGACGGAGGAGGGCGAGCAGGAGATCACGCCAGTCATGACGCACACAGCTGGACCACCAGATAGGAGAACATCCCTCAAGAACGTGGGGCCCTCCGCCGGCCAACACACACAGCACCCAAGGGTATCCTCCCCAGCATGCACAAGGACATCCAACAGACACACAGAACATTGGGGTACACTCCCCGAGCCGGAATCGATCTCATACCTCGGTCCGACCGTACGAACTCTGTCGAGAACTGCACAACGCACGCGCAAAACTGCTTCCTCAGACACGGAGATGTGGGCAGACGCTGACTCAATCAGTGCGGGGTCACGTTCACAGCGAGATGAAAGGCTTCGTGCGGAAACGTGAACAGAAGCGAGAAGATCTGTGAGGGTCAAGCCTTCCAGCTGGACCAGTCAGCGGTGAAAGCGCACACACACACAAACACAAACACACACAAACTTGTGATCCTCCGACGCGCGGCTGATCTCAACCGCGGATGTGTGGTCACGGGGCACGTTAATCACGAGTCAGCTTCTGTGTAAAACGGCGAAGAATCAGGAAAACGCTTCCATCGACAAAAGTACCCTTAAGAGCGCGGTGTGCAACTTTCTCTACTAATATATGAATGTTATGTCAAGGGGACTTGTTGGCGCCCACTCTCCAACATCGGTCATCGTGGAACTTTAGACTCGCGCTGGCCCAGACCGCGCTTCGACATCAAGAGAGGCGACGCTGAAGGGGCGAAGGGGGCGACACCGAGGGAGCGCATCCACAACTGTTGAGAGGGGAATGTTGCCGAAGGGTGCAGGAAGACGCGCGTGAGCGCATCCAGGCCCGCCAAAGCGGGCGGTGCGCGCACACACACGCACACACACACACATACACACACACACACACGCACGCACGCAGGCACACGCACACACGCACACACGCACACACGCACACACGCACACACGCACACACGCACACACGCACACACGCTCACGCGCACACACGCACACACGCACACACGCACGAACGCACACACGCACGCAAACGCACACGCACACGCACACGCACACGCACACGCACACACGCTCGTGCACACACGCATACGTTCTGCGTCGGCGGCTGGACAGGGGTCGTCTGCGCTGGCGGAAGAAGCTAACTAAACGGGGGCACCGTTGTAGCGAATTGGCCAGCATGCAAGAGGAGGAGGAGGAGGAGGAGGGATGGAGCGGGCGGCCGCAGGGGGGGCGTGAACAGAGAGGGCAACTCAGGGGGGACGGATCACTATCTGGGTGTGCTGGCGCGGCCAGTTCCGTCACGCGCGCGCACACACTAAACAAGCACGCGCGCGCGTATGCGCACGCACACCTTCTCCTCCGACGCGGTCGGAGGGTCGACTCTGCTCTGCCAGCTTCGCCGAGCACGGTCCGACGCGACGTACAGCGGCTCTCGCCCACGTGCACACTCGTCCTCCACCGCGGCGACGGGGCATCGGCCAATCTTCAGCCAACGAGGCGCGCAAGCTCGAACTGCAATAGCCCGTACGTCGATCGCGAAGAGGACGCCGCCTTGAGGGGGAAGGTTGGGGGGTGACCAGCTCAGGGGTGGGCTATCAGGCCCAACCGAGCCTCTCCTATTCCCCCCTGACGTTGCCCCTGACTTGTTCCCCAGGTCCAGGGCGCAGAAGCCGAAGCGAGGAGCGCAAGCAAGCGTAGACTTACACCGACGTAATGACTGGCTAAGCGGGGTGCGCCTGGATGGCGCGCGGGGTGCTGAGGAGGAACGCTGCTCCTTCGGCTCGTATCCGCACTGCTTGCCGCCCTCGAACACCTTGACGACGTACTCCCAGTTCCGCGCAGTTGACCATCTCACGGTGGGATTTGTCGAGGGGTGGGGCGCGCATCAGAGAAGCGTGGCAGTGAGGGAGGAGAGAGAGGCGCACTGCCGTCAATAAGCCACTAATAGAAGAGGAGAACCGACTTTGCGAAAACCTTCCCCCATTCGGGCGGCCGCCGACAGGGATCCAAGAAATCAACCAACACCACCACCGTCAACAGAACAGCACATAACGCACACGGCGACACACACCTGAGAAGATGCGGACACCCCCGTCGGGGAGCTGACGCAGCATCCGAACAACACGAAACGCGCTGGAATGATATGTTATGTCGTAACCTCATGCTCGTGCCCCGTCTGCCGGCCCGACGTACTTGACCCGCACGCTCCCGCCGGGTCTCCGCTCGAGGGGCGACTCGTACGGGAGCTGACGGCCTCTCCAGCTGACCAGCCTCGAGCTTGTCCCTACCCCTACGATGATCCATGTCTTAGAGATGCGCCCTCGGAAGCGGGGAGATCCTTCGGATCGGCATCGAGATAACGCGATGCCAATCGTAGGGGCAGGGAGCTGTCACAGCCTCGCAACCCTCCCGAGCAGCCCGCGAGCGCCAACAGAATAGCAACCGAGTACAGTTGGCGCCGCGCCTCCCCCCAGGGAGGCGGACTCGAGCTTGGGAGGACGTGGACTCGCCCAGCGGGGCCGCCAAGAAAGGACGGGGCCTGAGCCTGCTCCTCTCCGCGGGGAGGGAGAAGCGAGCGAGCCGCCGCAGATGACGACGGCGCCAAGGCACCCGCGGAAGCGCAGAGCGAGCCGTGTCCTCTTCCTCCTCCTCCTCTTCCTCCTCCTCCTCCTCCTCCTCCCTCCCTCCTCCTCCTCCTCCTCCTCCTCCTCCTCCTCGTCCTCAGACTAGTTCTTGACTATTCTGGAATACTCCTCCCGTACAGGGACGTGCCCGACTTACGCCCACGCCGGCACCGTCACAAAGCGGCGGCAGACCCAGGCTTTGGCAGACTCTCGCGCCTTGCGCTCCTCCACAATCCCTCCCTTCGGGGATCTTCTGCTGACCAGGGTCAATCATCCAGACCCGGGTCAGCCAGGACTTGCAGAATCCTTGCAAAAATCCTGCGAGATCCTGCACCCAGACCCGGGCCGATGCAGAGGATCAAGTAAGACCCTGCAGGCTCCTGCACCCGAACCCGGGTCAATGCGACCCTGGCCCTGCAGGAACCTGCAAAATCCGGCGCTCTGGCTGACCCCCGTTTGCATTGACTTGTGGATGCCATGACAATGGACACTCTAACAATCCGACCATTGAGTGAAACATGTCTTTAACATGTGTAAAAACATGTTCTGACAATGGTTCAGACCTGTTTTTTTACAGGTTCAAGACATGCTTGAGACATGTTTTAGACATCTGGACATGATCTGGCGGCATGGCTCCTCTCCATTATTATCGACTTCCACGAGCATTGACCCCCGCCCCTTGACCACCGACCCCCTCGCCATCGCTCGGACGTCCATTCCCTGTGTTTTTGTTCAGTTTCGTGCGTATTTTTTTCGCCAAATGATCCAGGATGCTCCTCGATGGTCCTCGCCGAAGGGAAAAATGCACATCTCGAGCGGTGCCAAGCCCCTGCAGGCTCGGCCAGGGGCCCGGGCGCGAGCACGGCTCTCCGAGCCAGTGCTGCGCCCTCGGCGGCCCGCCCGCCTCCACGCGCCACCGGGGGGCGGCACGCCCGCGCCGCGCTGCCGCGCCGGCGCTGGCCTCTGACAGCGCGCGGATCGCACCCGGAACTTGGACGCCCGAGTTATCCGGGGTAGCTCGGGTCCGGGGTAACTCGGCTTTGGGTCCCCGAAAAACGAACCCGAGTTAGCCCTGACCCGAGTTACCCCTGATGATTCGGGGCTCTGGACGCCCGAAATATCCGGGGTAACTCGGGTCCGGGATAACTCGGGTTCGGGCTCCCGAAAAACGAACCCGAGTTAGCCCTGACCCGTGTTACCCCTGATAATTCGGGGCTCTGAGGAACGACAGCGGTTTGCCCACAGCGGGAGGTCGGGCACGCCCCCCTACAGGCGGACTCTGGACGAAGGATGCAAACGTGTTTCGAAAATGCCCCACAGATAGTCAGACAATACTCCAAGATCGCCCCCTGGTTATCTTTACAAACAAGAACTATTGAAGGGGCCCTGGGACACACAAATAAATACACACAAACAAATAGACTCCCCATAGTTTCCTACATCTTCTGGGTTTTTGTCTTCCCCCCCACTTCCCATATTTTCCACTATTCTTGTGAGAATCGACGATTCATTGTGTCTGTGTGTTTCTCTTCCTCCTGAGAGAGCCCGACCGCCCGCCGAGACCCCATGCCACAGGCGCGCAGCTGGCCTGGCGCACCTGGCCCCCGCAGACCTCCGCCGGCCTGGCTCTGCCAGCCCGCGGCCCCGCAGAGGGCTCCGACGCCTCCCCCGGGAGGCCGACATCGGGGAAAGCCTGCCGCATGGAAGAAACCAGACCGTCGGAGGTGTGGCCCGCTCGGCGCACCCAGGCTCTGCCCGGCGTGCCCGGCGCACCTGGGCGCGGCCAGGGCACGCCTGGCGGCACCCGACGCGCCCGTGCTGGCTCGAGGCAGGCGCCTGGGCCTCGTGCTGCCCGTGCTGGCCCCACGCCGGTGCCCCACGGTGCGCCCCACGGTGCGCCCGGCGACCAGCCACGAGACGGGAAGAGGGCCCGACGCCGAGGCTGGGGTCCGCAAGCGCTCCTGGCGCGCCTGGCGCTCGGGCTCCGCACGGCGGTGCCGCAGCCCATCCGCGGCGTGGCGCGGCCTCCCCTCAGCCGCAGGGACGATGGCGACGACGTCGTGGTGCGGTGGTCGGCGGCGAGCGAGGGGGGGAGAAGCGAGAAGGAGGAGTCCTTCTCAGAAGGCGTCTCCGGGGAAGGCTTAGAAAACTTCTCGGAAGGCCAGGGGACTTTTGAGCTTTTTGAAAAGGCCCGCCCCGTCTCACTTCCCGCCCAGCTCGCCGCCGAGGTTGGCCCAGGGTGCCTGCCAGGAGCGGCGGGGCGGGGTACTTGGCCCCTTCCTACGGCGAGGTCGTCGTTATGATGCGGTTGGCTCCAAAGGCCGCTCTGGGAGCTGCGCGGGGTCTCTGATGGCCCACGCCCCTGGAGCTGGCGCGGGGAACGGCAGCGCAAACTGGACATCTTGCATGCGCATCATGATCGCCACCTCGTGCTCCTCTGAGTTTGGCCGAGGCGCGTCACTTCATGGGGGGCGATAAATGGGGGGGAGAAAGGTGCACTTCTCGAGCCCTGAAGGCCTGAAGGCCTCCTTTGGGCCCCAAGCGACCCCTTTAGGGGCCCTGGGGGGGCCCTTTTCTGTAGCCCTCGCTGCCCCCCCATTTATCGCCCCCCCCAAGACGCGAGGCCCAATGCCCTCCTGTCCCTCCGCCGCCAGCAGGGGCAAGCTTGCCCCCAGAGTCCAGTGGCGTCCACGGCGACCACAGAATCGGAAGCCGACCGAAATCACAGCGGAATCGAGACCGACCGAAACCGACTGCTCCAGTCTGGAGGGAGACAGCGGCGCAGCGACCGACCGACCCGAACTGGCCGAATGCAACCGACTGCGAGGCAGCCGAACCGACCGAACCGCGAACATCCTCGTGGAGTCCCTGCGGCCCCTCGCCCTCTCCGTTTTACCCAGGCTGGGGCTGGCCTGACTGCCGCCTCCCGCCGTGCGGGTAGGGACGCTCGGGGAAAAAGCGCGCAGAGGGATGACCGGGAAGGATGAGGGACAACGTTCAGGGGGGGGGGGCAGCACAGGGGGGGAACATCAAGCTGGAATCGGCGATGCATCGCCGACACGTCGGCGATGGCCCCCCCGATGGGGAAGCCGCACGCTGAGCGGGACGGGCTCTCATCGGGCCCTGTCGGCGATCAGTGTGCCATTGGGGGTCCATGCGTTCCCCACTGAGCCCATCCCCGTCCCCATTGGTTTCTGGCCATAACACGAGCCCCGGCGGCCGTTCGAGACGATCCGGGCACCCCCGGAACGCTCTCGGCGAGGCGCAGCCGTTGGAACGCATCCCGAGGCCGGAAAGCCGCCGAGAACTGACGCAACCGCCCGGAAAGCTCACACCTCGAAGACTTGGGCATAGCACCCCACCCCCTTGAGACTATCCCCCCCTGGCGTCGTCCCTGAGGAGGAGGGCGCGGGCTCAGAGCTCCGCGCTTCCCGCGGAGAGGCCGCCGCTCGGGGCGTCCAGGCTCATGTCCACGCGGGGCACGGCCGCGAGCTTCTCCTTGGCAACGGCGCCCTCGGTGGCCACCCACGCGGCGTACGTGTCGACGAGCTCTGCTCGGGACACCTGCCGATCGCCGTCCAGGTCGAAGAAGCCGAGCTCCTGCACGCTGAAGCTCCCGTTCCTGGCGTCGAAGAGCGCGTCCGCGTGCGCGCGGATCTCCGCGGGCTTCTTGGATCTCGGCTTGGCGCCTGCGAGGGAGCCCCACTTGGACATCGACTTCCAACATGAATTCATGTCGCCGACCCTCCTGAGCCGCGGATAATAGGCGCGGTAGTAAGACACCGGCTCCGGGTGCCTGAACTGGGTGGTCAAAGCCACCGTGCACCCCTCCGCTGTGTTCAGAGTCTCGTGAATCCAGCCTGGTGGGAAGAGGATCGCGTCGCCCTCGTTTGCTGTGAATTCAAACATCGGCTTCCACTTCAGGTTATACGCTACGCCTGAGGGGCGAAAAGAGCGCACCGAACCCACTCCCCTGGAAGGAGGAGCGGAGGTAAGGGAGAGAGGACCCTGAGATCCGACGCTGCAAAAAAAACATCGTCAACAATCACAACCGCAGCCCTAGACCCCGTCTTCCTGCAGCCAGATCGATATGTGATGGCACTAGGGCCCAAGACCAGGCGAGAACGCCCAGTGAGACAAAACCGCAGCGCCCAGATCTCAGGGAAGGTGCGGGCGGAGGGGGCTGGAGGAGGGGAGGGCGGGCAGGTGCTCTCCCTTTCGACTCCCCGTGGCCGTCGTCGAAGACGACGTCGCCGTCCCTGGATCTCCCTCCGCCCTTCGGCATGCGAGGAACCGGGCCGATACGCCACCGCCGCTGGCCGCTGAGCACGACGCTCAGGGTACTGATGCAGTGCGAGTCCATGTGCGCGCGTGCCCCCGTGCCCTTCGCCCCCAGCCAGAACTCCGCGTTCTCGAAGAGGGACTCACCGTTCCTCTCATCCATGAACTCCGGCACGGACCTGGCGATCAACTTTCGCAGGCGCTCGACAACGCTCTTGGACCCTGCCGCGGGCGTGAAACATAACCGTGAGCCCCCGATAATCACACCCCGGGGATAAAAAGTTCTGGATTCCAGGGGGTCCGGGGAGAAATAACCATTTTCCCTCGCAACTTGCATGTACGGATGTACGGTGTACGGTGTGTGGAGTGTGCCGATGTACGGAGGCACGGAGTGTCGAAGCATGGACACAGCTGTACGGGTGTGCAGGACGCGTTCGCAGGAAAACTCCTTGAGGGCCGGTCCAAAATCTTTCGTGTCTGTGCCCTATCTGGGCGCAGTGACAATTCAAGGGGGCCTGGCCCCTACCCATAGCCATTGAGGCTCAGAATGGTAAACATCCGATGGCCTTACCATGCGTTTATGACCTGGGAAGGCTGGAATGGTAGGAACCCGATGTCCCTGCCGCACGTTCTTGACTTGGGCAGGCTGCAACGAGGATCCCGTGGCCCTGCCACTGGTTCGTGATTTGGGAAGGCTGATATGATGAGAATCCGATGGCTCTGTCACACGTTCGTGACATGCTGTTGCACATGCGAGGAAGACAACAAAAACGATTCGTACTTCGCCCGGTGGATCAGAAAAGTCGGCCTCGCCGCCCCCCACCGCCGACTCAAAGTGTCGGGATAGTCATCACTGGGGGGGTTAAAGGGGGGGTGCTATCTATTATCTGGGGCATGCGGTTACAGCACCGGTGCCCCCACATTCCCTTCCCCGCATCCCCCATTTGTCCTCCTCTTCCTCTCCTCTCGTTCCGCAGAGTGGTTGGGCGAAGGAGAGATGACACGACACCCGCGCTCTGGGATACTGATGTCTCACGTTTCGCTGCAGTGCCGACGTTTCACTGCAGCGCCGACACACCCCTGGAATATTGCACCTCACTGCATCACGTCTCACTCTTCCACAGCAGAGCGACTGGCAGTGTGCTGCATAAGATCGTGCCCACAACTTTGCCAATGCACCCCTGGCGTGCGCGGCCATCTTTCCGCCGATGCGCCGTCCTGACGCCAACTTCGGGACGCGCTGACCCGGAGCAGCGCTGACCAAGGCCAGCCTGGGCAATGTGCGAGGCGGGGATTTATCCAGATCCACCGCCTGGGAACCGTTCTGGTGCCCCAGCGGGCAGTGATGGATATATTTTGGCCCGCTGGGGCCCAAATAAGTCCATATCCAACGGCTGCCAAGGTCCCCGAAAATTGATCCTCCAGGCGGTGGTCATGCATGAATTTCCGCCTCGGACAGTGTTGAAGGGGCCCTGGGACACACAAATACATAGACACAAATGACAGGATTTCCCGTATTTCCCCCCATATTTTCTCGGTTCTCGTTTCCCCCCACTTCCCAGGCAGCCTGGCGCAGATTTGTGATTGATGTTGCGTGTCTCCCTCCTCCTCCTCCTCCTCCTCCTCCTCCTCCTCCTCCTCCTCCTCCTCCTCCTCCTCCTCCTCCTCCTCCTCCTCCCCCTCTCCCCCCTTGTCCTCAAGCAGCGCACGGTGTGAATTAAGAGGCAGCCGACGTGCAGACGCCCCCGCAAAGCGGTGAGCCTTGGCTGGCATGGTCCTCTTTTGCCCACGCGCTCCGGCGTATGGCATTTCGTTCGTTCGTTCCCATATTTTCTCGGAAATCGACGATGAATTCTGTCTGTGTGTTTTTTTTCCCTCCTGAAATGTCGCGAACTCCGCGCTGGCCACGAAGCCGCTCACGGGGCCCGCGCCGGCGGAGAGCGGGGAGGGCGGGCCGGCTGCCCACCGCGGCCAACCAGAGGGGCCGAGCCCTGGCCATCGCTCAGACGTCCATTCCCTGTGCTCTTGCTCGGCTTCGTGCGTGGTTTTTTTCGCCAAGCGATCAAGGTTGGAGGCCTGGAAATTGGCACCAACACCAGCACAGGGGGTTGCCTCCACATGGGAAAAATGAGCCTAGATTTCGGTGCTGGTGGTGATATTTCGGTCACCTTGGAAACCAAAATATTAGCACCATCACCGAGATCGGGATCGTCTCCCCTCGGTGGAGGCACACCGCCGATCTTGGTGTTGGTGTCAACCTGTAGGCTTGCGACAGGGATGCTCCTCGATGCTCCTCGCCGACGGAAACATGCACACGTCCGAGCGATGCCAAGCGCCGCGAGGGGACTGGCCGACCCTGTGAGCGCTGTGCCCCGCTGCCGGCGCCCTGCGAGTTCCGCGCCGTGCCTTACGCCGGGCATGTCTAGGGGGCCTGGTGCGAACCCTACCCCTACCCCCTACGATTTCTGAGGGGGAGGGTGGGGTTCACTTCGCTCGGGAGCTCCCGAACGAAGTGAACCCCACCCTCCCACTCAGAAATCGTGGGGGGTAGGGGTAGGGTTCGCATCTGGCTCCCTAATGTCCCTGCGCAGGAGGAAGACTCGAGAATCGTAGAACAAAATTAGCCTGGGGACGCTTTTTCGTTGTTTCTGTTATCGTTTTACTTTTTTCGGGGAGGTTATTTTTGACTACTCATCATGTGTCTTCAAAATTATGCCTGCAGGCGGACACGCCCGACCTATGTAAGTTCAGAAGTTTTGAACTTGTTGTGGGGCGCAGAATAAGAAAGGTCTGGGCGGCCCAAGGTCGCCTGGAGGCACGTGCGTCGACATCGCGCGAAGATTAGCGGGCAGAAAACGCCGCAGCCGCTGCAGCCTGGCTTGGCTAGGAGGCCTTGGCTCAAGAAACTGTTTCGCCTCCGGGTCGACGCGCATCCGCTTCCAGCCTCGTGGGCTCGGGGCAGAAGTGAGTTGGAAAGGCTTCGGAAATAAAAAAAACGTGAGAACATCTCAAACCTCGAAGTACCGGGACCTCCGCCAGCATGATGTTAGCTACATGCGCGGCCCCGGAGGTCCCGACCCCTGCTGGGCCAGTCTGCCGACCAAACGCCGAAGTCCAAGAAAAACGCATGGACTGAAACTTGCATGAGCGACGAAAAGAAGCGGGCCCTACTCGAGATGACATGTATCGGCCTCACGCGGCGGCTTGCGCGGGCCAAAAGCGCGGCACGCCTCATTGGAGACGAGGGCGCTTACGCGCGACCTTACGCGGGCAACCTACGCGTCAATGTCGGCGAGGACGACTCCGTTTTTGTTATTTTTCCCACAGGAAGAAAAAGCGGCATAAACGTCAACTTTTGGCGCTCCGCGCGGACTTCCGACCTGGACCCCCCTCCCTCACGCGCGCGGAGCGCGCCAGGGGCGGCGCCCGAGGCGCTGATAGGGGGGGCCCAGCACGGATCCAAAAAATCCGCGCGGAGCGCCAAAAGTTTATGTTTATGCCGTTTCGTCTTCTTCGATCGGGGGCGCGCAAACATGGATTAGCGATCCATGGATTTGGCGCGCGGTCGCCAAATACATGGATCGGGGGAGGTGCCCTCCCCAAAATGCGGCCGGTGCTGCCTCGTTCGGCGGCGGAAATCCGAGATTTCCAATGGAAACGGGACCCGTCGCTAACCCACGCCGGACCGCCCGCATGCGTCCCGCACATACAGTACAGCGCTTCGTGGCCCCATGGGGAGCCCCACCGAAGGTCCCAGTGGGACCGCCCGCATGCGTCCCGCACACCCAGCACAGCGCTTCGTCGCCCCATAGGAAGCCCCACCGATCCATGTGTGCGATCGCCTGATTCGAACCGTGTCGCAACCGTGTTTTCCACGAGCAGACCCTGTCGTAACGGCGCATCCTTGGAAAATGCGGCCGAATTGTCGCAACCCCGATTCTCAGCCGAGGCCCCACCGCACATTTACCGTTTCAATGGCGTGCCGCATTCTCGCATTTGTTATGATTTATCCGAGGGGTTACCATTCGTGCACTCTTCCGCCCACGCGTCCTGCCGGATGCATGGCTCAGTGGTGGTGATTCGAAGCAGAGAGCTGGGCACCCTGCCTGCCCCCCACCCGCGGGCCTATGCCCCCCTGCCGGTGCTCCCGGACCCCCCAGTAGAACGGCGCGAACGGCGGGGCGCTGGGGTCCTGCTGGAGGCGGTCCGCCGCATCCTCCCCGGCGGTGGTCTCCTCGCGCTCGCGCTCGCGCCCGCGGGGGGCACGGGCCAGCATCGAGTCTGGGCCCGTCGGGCCGGGCCGGAGCGTGCGTCGACCGGCTCGGGCTGCAGGTCGGCCCCCGGACCCAGCCGTGCTCTCCTCGTGAGAAGCAGAACTCACGGCACGGAGGCGTGTGGCAGTTCTCGGCCTCCAGAGGCCCTCGCCAGGGATGAGAAGAGCTGCCCTGGGGAAAGGGTTGGGACTTCTGCGGTTCCTGGTCTGCAAACAGCAAGGTACCGCGTGCCCGAGAGAGTCTTGGCGGCGCGCACAAGAGGGGGGAGGGAGGGGGGAGGGCTTCTTAGAAGGACGCTGCTTCTTACAAGGCGCCGCCCTTACATCGATAGAGAAGGCCCGCGCCTCCTCAGAAGCAGGAGTGCTTCTAAGAAGCCCTCCCCCCTCCCCCCACCCCCCTCTGCGCGTGGCTGAGAGTCAGAATCCACGCGGGTCGGGAACGCCAGGATGCACGGCAGCGCCACGCAAGCGTCGGGCCGCACCGGATCGCCAGAGCATCGGGATCGGATCGATGCCGACTCAGATCGCTCGGATCTGCATGAATCCTGAGTGAGGGGACAACGGGGGGGTATATGGCGACAGCGCGCAGACCAGGATCGATGCCTACTCAGATCGTTCGGATCTGCATGGATCCTGAGTGAGGGGACAACGGGGGGGTATATGGCGACAGCGCGCTGACCAGGATCGATGCCCACTCACATCGCTCGGATCTGCATGGATCCTGAGTGAGGGGACAACGGGGGGGTATATGGCGACCCCGACCCCCGACTGTACTTGGGGGGGGCGACGGGGGGAGGCTGGCCCAGGGGGGGAGCATCAACTAAAGGGGCCCAGGGACACACAAATAAATAGACACAAATCCCAGGATTCCCCACAGTTCCCCAGATGTGCCGGGTTTTCGTCTTCCCCACCTCTTCTCATAGTTTCCCATATGTTCCTGGGAGTCGACGATTCGTTGTGTCTGTGTTTTTTTTCCCCTCTGATAAACGTGGGGTCGGCAATGCATCGCCGGTAGACCTGCGACAGGCCGATCACGAAACCGTGCGCTCCCGTGCGGGGTGGGGCGCCCAGTGGCCCCCATCGGCGATGCATGAATGGGCGCTTGGAGGGCGGTGGGCCCCCTCCTCCTCCTCCTTCTCCTCCTCCTCCTCCTCCTCCTCCTCCTCCTCCTCCTCCTCCTCCTCCTCCCCTGGGCCGGTCAGCCCACCCCTGTCGTCGCCCCCGGTTTGTGCACTTGTTGACTGCAGGCAGCAAAATCGGGGCCCGACTCAGGCATGCACGATACAGGGAGGGCGCCAAACTCGGGCCGGGCGAGAGGGGGGGATAGCAAAGAGGGAGTTTGAGAATCAGCTCGCGTAGCTGATTTTCCCAGCGCCTCCCGGCGCCGGGAGGCGCCCATGCATCGAGGAATGGGCCAGGCGGCGGGGCCCAAACCAGCTTGCATGCAGCAGATTTCGTAACCCTCCCCTTTCCCTATCCCCCCCTTTCGTTCGGCCCGACAAACGTCGGTGTGGGTGCGTACGAGCCCCCCGGCCAAGGATGTGTCCTCGAGTCCCCCTCTTCTCCCCGAAAGCGGCCAGGCTCTCTGGGTGGCGTTCGGGGCTCGCGGGCGAGAACTCTCGCCTGCGGGGGGGAGGCCGGGGACGCGGCTGGAGCTCCTCGCGTCGTGGGGTAAAGACGGCGGCAGGATGAGGATAAATCCAGGCAAGGGTACCCAGCGGTCGGAAAAACTAGGTAGAAGCATGAAGTAGGAGAGCGTTGAACATAGATTGGGTTCCGTCTGCCCCCTCGGGAGGACGGCAAAAGTGAGGCCACTCGATCCTTGAAGTAGGACGGCGCTGACAGTGGAGTGGAATCTGGGAATGCCCCAAAGTACATACCTTCAGCGGCCGATGGCCAAGCCAGAGAAACACAGCGTTCGAGAGCAGAGCCCGCGAGGCGCATCGGGCGCCGGGGCCGTGTCGGAGCGCTCTGGCAGGCTGGAGCTGTGCACCGTCAGTGCCTGCCCGAACCAGACCTCCGACGCCGTGCTCTCTCCACGACGCGGGCCCCCACAGGGCCTCAGACTCCCGCAGGCCTGCGCCCCAGCGCGCCGCGGCAACCATCGCCACGGTCGGCCTCTCCTCCCTTCGCGCCCCCCCCGCGGGCCCGCGTCGGACCCCGAAGGCCGTGCGAAGACGGCACGGGGTGCATGGGAAGCCAGCCCCGGCGAGGGGGGAAGGACGGAGGGGCGAGATGGGACCCCTCCTCCTTCTCTTCCTCCTCCTCCTCCTCCTCCTTTTCCTCCTCCTCCTCCTCCTCCTCCTCCTCCTCCTCCTCCTCCTCCTCCTCCCCTGACGAAGGGGCGAGGCGAGCCGGGACCAGGATCGCGACGGGAGATCGTGCCGCCTCTCTCGGCTTCCGCGGGCCGTCGTCGGGCCCTATAGTGGCCGTCAGAAGACGGCTCGGGGCGGGAAGCGGGTCCTCCAGGGGAGGGCCCGAGACCTCTAGAGGTCCACGCTGCGAACCAACGTTCCGCCTTTCTCGGCCTCCGCCCCTGCCGCCCCCATTGCGAAAGCGTGGAGTTTCTCGAAATACCCAATGCACCATGGGGGGCATTATGAGGAAACGCCTCTGGAGCCACCTCCCCGTCGTCGGGCCCTACTGGCCGTCAGAGACGGCTCGGGGCGGGAAGCGGGTCCTCCGGGGGAGGGCCCGAGACCTCATGGAGGTCCGCGCCGCGAGCAGAGATCGCGACGTGGGAGGCCCGCGGGAGGGGAGGGGCCTTCCGAGCAGGCGAGGCGGGGCGGCCTTTTCAGAGAGCACGGGCTTGCTCTCAAAAGGTAAGGCGGAGCCCCGAACAAAAAATACTTCGCCCAGTCGCACCCCGGCTCGCGGGGCCGACCTCCTGTCGCAAACGAAAACGACAACGACGAGGACGACGACGACGACGACGAGGACGACGACGACGACGACGACGACAACGATAACGACGACGACGACGACGAGGAGGAGGAGGAGGAGGAGGAGGAGGATGATGATGATGATGCTGACGATGATGATGAACATCATGATGGTTATCATGGTGCTGATTGTGACACTGGTGATGGTGATGATGGTGCTGATGATGAGTTTGATAATTATGACGAGGATTGGGTTGCAGGGCTGAACCTAACGGTGTTTTTTGTTTTTTTGTGTTGTTGTTTTCACTCGTTTTTGTCTCGAATCCGCCTTTACCGGCCTGGCGCTTTCACTCGCACAACGACATCGAAGCAAAAACGGCCCACGAAATCGCCAAAAACACAGTTTAGGTCCAGCCCTGTCGAGGTGATGGTGGTGGCGATGATGATGGAAGCGTGCGCCTCTGCTGTGCTCCCCCAGGGAACGGGCCAGCCGCGCCTCGGAAGCTTCCAGGAGGTCCTGGCCTCAAGCGGCAGCGGAGGACTGAGGGGGGCGCGGGGGCGCGCCAGGGCGGCGGGGGCGCCCTCTTCGCCCGCGCCCCGCCCCGCCCCACCTCGACCCTGCGCGCCGCCCCCGGCTCCGACACCCACGAGGTGCTGCCCATCTTCTGCAGGTTCCTGTCGCGGGGGTTGGCGTTCCAGTCGTACTCCCGGCGCATCCTCGCCTCCGGGAACTCCTGCGAGGGGCCCCCGCAAGCACCGCCCCGGGGCCCGGGCCTCGGTGCCACCGGTGCACGCCCCGGCGGCCTGCCGCGGGCCAGCACGGAAGGAGGTCCGGGCCAAGGCTGGGCGAGTGAAGGCGTGGCGGCTCAGGTACGAGGTGGAAATATTATGCATATATATATACACATATAGATACACATCTATATATAAGCACATCTGTAAATACACATCTATAAATCGATGCATATATATACATTTTTATATATATATATATATATATATAGGTGAGGCTGTCCTCGGGCCCCGGGGACGGTCCCAGGAGGTAGCCACGTCCACAGCCTCCTTAAGGGTCCAGGGGAACCGCGGCCATCCGGCCAGACGTCCGACGATCCGCGTGTTGTTGTGCGCGGCACCGGAGGTCCCGAGCCCTTCCGTGGGGCACTTCGTCATCCCGGACGAACGTTCGATAATCCTGGCCCCGCGAACGGGACCTGCACGGAGGCCAGAGTCTGAGAGAGACGCCGAAAGTGAAGCAGACATACCTCGTCGGAGATCTGGGCAGCCCGTGCACGTGCAACGAAATGCGGCATCGGAGCACAGGGGCGTTGTCAGAAGGCTGGCGGCAGCGGACGACAGGGGTGGACCTAAACGGTGTTTTGGCGACTCCGTGGGCCGTTTTCGTTCCGACTTCGTGTTGCGTTCCAGGCGGATCGAAGACAATATGAGGGAACACGACAGCAAAACGAAAACGAAAAACACCGTTTAGGTTCATGAAGGGGCCCACAAACACACAAATAAATACACACACACAAATAAAACGATTCCACATATTTTCACATATTTTCTAGGTTATTGTCTTCGCCCCCACTTTCTATATTTTCCTATATTTTCCTGGGAGTCGACGATTAATTGTGTCTGTGTGTTTTTTTCCCTCCTGAGTTCAGCCCTGGCGGACGGAAACCTTCCCTCCCCGCGCTCCTGCGCGAGCCGCTCGCAGCTCCAGCCCTCCATGGCTCCGCCCCGGGTCGCGTTCGCTATCAGCAGCACCCTGCCGGCCCGGGCCGCAGCCTCGAACTCTTCCTTGGTGATCCCCTCGCCAGGGCGGCCAGAACCCGCAGATGTGTGCGTATATATATATATATACATGTACATATATAATCACAATAGCCCAGAGCCATATAGACCCACATATATATATATATATATATATATAATCACACAAAAACGCCCAGAGCCATCTGCGCAATTTTGCGCACCGGATCGATCATTGGGAGCTCCGGGGCCCCAAGAAAGGCGACGACGCCCGGCTCGAGCAAGATGAAACGCCAGGATCTCAGGGGAGGCCCTCCGACAAGGTGCTTGCTTCAATCCGGGCCTTTCTTTTCTTCGACTTCGGCCTCCGGGGCCCGGTATTTGGCGGCGAGCGAGAAGGGGGGGAAGTGAGAAAAAGAAGGCCTTCTCAGAAGGCGGCGGGGCTTCTCGGAAGCCCCCCGGCCTTCTGAAAAGCTTTCTGCGTCTTGGGCAAAGGCTTAGGAAACTTATCAGAAGGCTGGGGAACTCCCGAGCCTTATGAGAAGACCTTCTCCTTCTCGCTTCCCCCCCCCCCCCCCCCTTGCTCGCCGCCGAGGTGTGTCGGGCCCCCGGTGCCATCAAGAGTGGATCGCCGGTGCGTAAGGCTTGCCGCAGGAGGGAGCTGGAACCTCTGGGGGCGCGCGCGGCTAGGTTCGGCCCCGCGGCCAGGCTTATTCCTCGACGCGCAGCCGTTCCCAGCACCGGGTTCACAATAGCTGGTGCGGGCATTCGAGACGTTGAAGTAAAGATTACTTTGGGCTCAGTCGGACGGGACTAGGACGTAGGACGAGCAGAAATCCCGTCCAGAGCGTTCCAGAACGCTCTCAGAGCGCTCTCAGAGCATTCTGGTACGTTCTGAGAAGGCCGCGGCGCCCGAGGCATTCTCCAAAGCCGCCAGATCTCAGAGATTCTCGACATATCCCCACCCAGAATGATCCTCGTCCTGGCTTCATCTTTCAGTGGACACCCACGCCAAGAAACACCCTGCTTGCCTCCAGGGTGCCCTGGGCCTTTCGGGTTTCAATGACTTTGCCATGGAAGGCGTGGCGCTCCCATACCAACAATCACTGGAAGTCCTGGGGTCTCCAGGATTGGTTTCTTGTGGCAGGTCTTCTGTGGTCGAGCTCCTGCTGTACTCAAGGGCTTAGTGGGCCCCGGAAACGGCAGGGCCGTTCTTTCACCGTTTCCGAAAAAATGCCCCTTGAAAATGGAAACGACAAAAACACGGCGACCGGAAACGGCAACAAAACCGGCTCCAGGATTGGAACCGGAGCGGGAGCCCGAGAAAGAACGGCGACGGAACCGGTAAAAAAAACGGCCCTGTCGTTTCCAGGGCCCACTAATCAGGAGGGACAAACATACACAGACACAATTAATCGTCGATTCCCCAGAAACTATCAGAAAATATGGGAAGTGGGGGGGAAGACACAAACCCAGAAAATATGGGAAAATATGCGAAAATATGGGGAATCTGTTTATTTGTGTGTATTTATTATTTGTGTGTGTCCTGGGGCCCCTTCAACTAAGTCCAGGGGGGGCCCTGGTTCCGGGGCCGCTCCTCGGATCCAGCCCGAGGGGCGCCCTCTCCGTGATGGCTGGGGCCGGCCGTGGCCAGGAGGCCCCCTTCCCTGCTCCTCCTCCTCCTCCTCCTCCTCCTCCTCCTCGTCCTCCTCGTCCTCCTCCTCCCTCCTCCTCCTCCTCCTCCTCCTCCTTCTCCTCCTCTTCCTCCTCCTCGTCCTCCCCCTCCTCTTCCTCATAATTCTCCTCCTCCCTCCCGCCTCCTCCTCCTCCTCTCTCCTCCTGCTCCTCCCCTCCTCCTGCCCTGCTTCCTCCTCCTCCTCCTCTCCTCCTCTCTCCTCCTCCTCCTGCTCCTGTTCCTTCTCCTGCTCCTGTTCCTTCTCCTGCTCCTCCTCCTCCTCTCCTCTCCTCCTGCTCCTCTCCTCCTGCTCCTGCCCTGGTCCTGCTCCTGCTGCTCCTGTCCTGCTAACTCCTTCCTCCTCCTCCTCCTCCCCTCTTTCTCCTCCTCGTCCTCCTCCTTCCTCCTCCTCTCCTCCTCCTCCTTCCCCTCCCCCCCCGCCCCCTCGCGCGCGCCGCCGCATCACCGCCCCGCCCACCATTTCCGTGGGGGGGGGGTCCGAATCTCACCGCCCGCGCGGTTCGGGCCGCCCCCGGCCTCGGCCCTGGGCGGCTCCCCGCCCACGGACCCCCCGAAGTAGTCCAGCTCCAGCGGCTCCGCCAGGCAGCCCTCGGCAGAGAGGGGGACAGGAAAACCGGTGGCCAGGGGCAAGACCGAACGCGGAAACGCCAGTGCCGATTTTGGCCATTGCCCATACTGGCCATCGTCAATTCATGGATCATCCTCGCGAGTCTGTTAGGAGCGGGAAACACACAAACTTTTTGATCCTACCCGCCCTCTGAGCGTAGGTGGTCTGGAGAGTTTTCTCTTCCAATCCCTTCGGAGACGGGTTTATCACCGTCTCTATCAATATACATCCCCTCCCCCAAGGGACCGGCGGCCAACCAGCAACGCATGGGCCCCCACCCCCACCATCCATGATCAAAAACAATACATAACGAACATCCCCTCCACATTTGGAGCATTCGCACCCGTCCCGATGCGCCCCCCTTCCCCCCCACCATCCCGGCAAAGTCTTGAGTCTTGTTCGTGAGGCCCGCGAGCGCCCTGTATTGTTTTTGACAGGGGCGGCGGGGATGTCAGCATATTGCTTGCTGCTCGCAGGCCTACCATCCCAATCAAAAAACAATACAGAATGCGCCTCGCGGCTAAATCTGGATCATGCGCGGCCACCACGCGATCACTGTCAAGTGGTTTTTCACAAGGACGGCGGGGGTGGTGGCGTATGGCCTGCTGTGCGCAGGCCCACCAGACACAATGATGGGCATTGCTTTTCGACAAGGATGGTGGGGGCCGACACGTTCCCCGATGTGTGCTGTCACGTCCGCGGGCGCATCTGACACACTCTTCACGTGCCCCGAAAGTGGCACGCCTGGCGCTGCTGGAGCATGCGGCACACCTGGCGCACGCGGAGCACGTGGCGCATCTGGCGTGCCTGCCACACCCTTAAATGTTTTAGCGTATGTGCGTGGCGCTAGGGCGAGAGCAACATTTTTAAGACAAGAAAACCCACAATCCGTGAAACTCTTGCACCTGTTTAAACAGAATGCGCGCGGCGCTAAGGCGAGAGCCACATTTTGAAAACCACCCGCCCTCAAATGTGAAACTCTTGCATAGTTTTAAAGCGAGTGCGCGCGGCGCTAAATCAAGAGCCACAACTTGAAAACCACCTGCCCTCAATCAGTGAAACTCTTCCACTATGTTAAAACGAATGCGCGCGGCGCTAAGGCGAGAGCCACATGTTGAAAACCACCCGCCCTCAACCTGTGAAACTCCTACAACTGTTTAACACGAATGTGCGTGGCAGTAAGGCGAGAGCCACATTTTGAAAACGACCCGCCCTCCATTTGTGAAACTGCTGTCGCTCTTGAAGATTCCGAATCGTAGGTGGTGAGGAAGTCTCAGGCGAAACGGCCGGCCCGCCCTAAAAAACTGGCCTCGGGGTGCGACAGGGAGGAGTTATCTTATCTATGAGGAGAAGGAATGGAGGAGGAGAAGGAGGAGGAGCAGCAGGAGCAGGAGGAGAGAGAGAAGGAGGAGGAGGAGGAGGAGGAGGAGGAGGAGGAGGAGGAGGAGGAGGAGGAGGAGGAGGAGGAGGAGGAGGAGGGGGAGGGGGGCGTCCCAAAACCGTCCCAGGGGCCAAGAACCCAGATCAGCGGAGGGTCGGCCAGAGGGGCGCGGCGGATGCCCCCTCTGAGATTCGCCGTTGCGGCAGGAATGCGACATCGCGAAAGAGCACGACCGAATCCCTGGACCCAAGCTTCCTGCCGCACTTTCCTGGCCGCATCGGCCCGTCTCGGTACCTGGGCGCCCCAACACCGAGCGAAAATCGCACGGTGTGCAAAAGCATTGCAGGGCCCAGGTCTGAGGGTCAGGGCCGACCTCCCGCCGCACGCGCGAGGACCCCCCCTGGGAGGCCGCATGCGAGCCCTGCCCTACCAGCCCAGGATTTCAGTGCGGGGAGGTGGGGCTCCCTCCGCTCGGGACCTCCCCCGAGCGCGCTGCACCCCCACCTCCCCCCCCCCCTCAGAGAAATCCTGGTGTGGTGGAGCAGGGCTCGCACGTGGCCTCCTCTCCCCCACACCGCCAAAACAAAGCATCCCCCCCAACAAAAAACATACCCCTCCCCCCCCAAAAAAAAACAAAAATGCATCCTCCCCCCTCCCCAGAAAAAAAAAACGCACAGCCGAGGCTGGGGAGGAAGAGGGGAGGAGGAGGAGGAGGAGGAGGAGGAGGAGGAGGAGGAGGGAGGAGGGAGGAGGAGGAGGGGAGGAGGGAGGAAGGAGGAGGAGGAGGAGGAATAGGAGGAGGAGGAGGGGGAGGAGGACGAGGAGGACAGGAGGAGAGGAGGAGGGGGGAGGAGGGGGGGAGGGGGAGGAGTGGGAGGAGGAGGAGGAGGAGGAGGAGGAGGAGGAGGAGGAGGAGGAGGGAGGAGGAGGAGGAGGAGGGGGAGGAGGGGGAGGACGAGGAGGAGGAGAAGGAGGAGGAGGGGAGGAGGAGGAGGAGGAGGAATCGGCGGCGGGGGAGAGGGAGGACCCCCCGAGCCTTGCACAGGCGCGGCAGCAGCCGCGGCGGCCGCCCGTGCCCGCCGACCGTCCGCGCGGAGGCGCCCAGCCAGCAGAGGCCCACCGCGGAGGCCGCCGGGGCGCGCCGGCCCCACGGCTCGCCGAGGACCATCCCGCGGCGGATGTGTGGCCCGGGCGGCCGAGGCCGCTGGCCGCGCCGCCGCGGCCGAGCCGCGGCAGAATGGCTGCTGGCCCCTCCGACTCGTGTTGGTCCTGGGGCCCCCCCTCCTCCTCCCCTCCTCCTCCCCCTCCCCTCCTCCCTTCTCCTCCATCTCCTCCTCCTCCTCCTCCTCCTCCTCCTCCTCCTCCTCCTCCTCCTCCTCATCCTCCTCCTCCTCCTCCTCCTCACACCCGGTCGACGATGGCTACCGCGGAAGGACGATGCTTTCTCCGGCTTATGTTGGTCCGAAGCCTCCCTTGGTGTTGGGTTTCTCGTTTTGAACAGGGCAGTGGGTTCGCCAACTCCCTGGGCCTTCTCCTCCTTCCCCCCCCCCCGATCTCCTCTCGGCTCTCTCCTCTCGCATCTTGGCACCACGATATGACGAAACAGTTGTCAACTTGTTTTTCAGATTCGCTTTCCGCTTTCCGTAACCATCAACTTTCGCGCGGTATTCCGCTTTCGCTGCTACATGCCCCACTGTCCAGGGCCGATCGTTTCTCACATCCGTTTTCTGCAACGTATGTCAGCGCGGAGGATCTGGAAAGTTCATGTGCCGCGAGACATCAAATGGTTTCCCAAGGTGCAGATGGGACTTGCGGCCTTGCACCATGCGGTAGGTGTATGAAGCCGGATATCAAATTGTAGGCCCAAGTGGCGCATACTACAGGTTCATGTTCGTTCCCACGCCAATGAACGCGCGTGTGTAGAGGTGAGTGTGTGCGTGCGTACGTGCGTGCGTGTGTGTGTGTATGTGCGTATGTGTGTGTGTGTGTGCGTGTGTGTGTGTGTTTGTGTGTGTGTCTGTGTGCGTGCATGTGCGTGCCTGCTGGCGCGCGCGCGTGTGTGTGTGCGTGCGTGCGTGCGTGCGTGCGCGCGCGTGTGTGTGTGTGTATGTATGTGTGTGTGTGTGTGTGTGTGCGTGTGTGTGCGTATGTAGGTGTATGTTTGTGCATTTGGAAGTGTGTGTAGCTGTGTGTGTTTGTGTTTGCATAGCTGTGCCTACGTGTGTGCGTGTGGGTGTGTGGGTGTGTCGCTACGTGTGGGTGTATGGGCTGTGGTTGTGTGGGTGTGCGTGTGTGGTGTGTGTGTGCGCGTGTGTGCGTGTGTGCGTGTGTGCGTGTGTGTGCGTGTGTGCGTGTGTGCGTGTGTGTGTGTGTGTGCGCGTGTGTGCGTGTGTGCGTGTGTGCGTGTGTGCGTGTGTGCGTGTGTGCGTGTGTGCGTGTGTGCGTGTGTGCGTGTGTGCGTGTGTGCGTGTGTGCGTGTGTGCGTGTGTGCGTGTGTGCGTGTGTGCGTGTGTGCGTGTGTGCGTGTGTGCGTGTGTGCGTGTGTGCGTGTGTGCGTGTGTGCGTGTGTGCGTGTGTGCGTGTGTGCGTGCGTGCGTGTGTGCGTGTGTGCGTGTGTGCGTGTGTGCGTGTGTGCGTGTGTGCGTGTGTGCGTGTGTGCGTGTGTGCGCCTGCGCCTGCGCCTGCGCCTGCGCCTGCGCCTGCGCGTGCGCGTGCGCGTGCGCGTGCGCGTGCGCGTGTGTGTGTGTGTGTGTTTTCAATCGCACCGGGGAGGGATGAGACACGCTCTGCCGCGAGCAGTCCAGGGGCGCAGGCCGCCGCCCGCCCCCCCTGCTGTGGGCGGAGCTGACCCCCTCGTCGTCGTCGTCGTCGTCGTCGTCGTCGTCGTCGTCGTCGTGGTCGTGGTCGTGGTCGTGGTCGTGGTCGTGGTCGTGGTCGTGGTCGTGGTCGTGGTCGTGGTCGTGGTCGTGGTCGTGGTCGTGGTCGTCGTCGTCGTCGTCGTCGTCGTCGTCGTCGTGGTCGTGGTCGTGGTCGTCGTCGTCGTCGTCGTCGTAGTCGTCGTCGTCGTCGTCGTCGTCGTCCGCCCACATCAGGGGCGGGTTCAGGACTGCCGGGTGACAGCGCCCACGGCCGACGCTGCCCTCCCTCCCCCCCCCCGCCAGACCGCGGAGCTGCCCCCGAGCCCCGAGGGCCGCACTGGAGGCCTTCCGAGCGGGCGGGGCGGAGGGCACAGGTGCCCCGGCGGCAGCCACCGCGCGGGAGGTAACGCTCGGCGGCTCCAAGAGGCTCTTCGAAGAGCACCAGGGGCTCTTCCGAGAGGCTCTTCGGTGAAGGGGGGGGAGCCTTTTTGGACCCCCCCCCCCTTCACCGCACTCGATAATTCGTACACTCCGGAGGACCCCTGGCCATACTAACACCCACCAGGCCGCAGTAACAACCAACGGGCCGCAGTAACACCTTATCTCGCTCGGACCCCCCCGGCCACGCCAAGGCGGGCCCCCTTCTCGCCGCTGCGCCCGCTGCCGAGAGCCCCCCCGGGGGCGCTCGACTCGTCCCGCCCGACGAGGGCCTCGCTGAGTTGCCCCCCGAATGCTCGCGTCGCCGAGAGCTCTCTCGGGGTGCCGGTGCTGGCGTTCTGTGACGCGGGGGGGAACCAGAATGATGTCCCACTGATGTCCAGGCCGACAGCAGCGCCTGGGGGTCCCAAGGGCAGTCCCCCTGCGCCACTGCGCACCTCGCCGAGGGCCCGGGATGCCTGGATCGTGCCGTCCTGGTCCTGGTTCCTCACCCTGTCCCCCCGGCGGAGGGGACGAGAAGCAGGCGACGTCAGACAACCCTTGCGACCCTCACCCTCAGGCGGCAACAGGCCCTCCGTGCGCCGGGTCGCCTCCGTTACGGAATGCGCCTCCGGCTGCAGGGAGTGCTCGTTCCTTCTCCAATCGCTCGCCTATTCGGCATCCCCCCCTTCCCCCTCCCTGCAGCCGGCCAGAGGATGCAGGCAGCCGCTCCCCCAGCCGCTGGAGCACCAGGCGACAGCGACGACGCTGCCACTCCCCCCCCGCCAGAAAGCGGCGCAACCCCCGAGCCCCGAGGGGCGTTCACGAGTATCGAGCTGGCGAGACGGAGGGCCCAGGTGCCCTTGCGGCAGCCACCGCGCGGGAGACGACGCCTCGGCCTCTCCCTGGCAGGGCCGCCCCCTCCTCGCCGCGGCGCCACTCACCGGGAGCTCTCCCGGGGCGCCCGGCTCGTCCCGCCCGACGACGGCCCCCCCGATCTGCCCTGGCCATCGCTCGGGCGTCCATGTCCTGTGTTTTTTGTTTTGCTGCCGTGCGTGGTCTTTTCGCCGAATGATCAAGGATGCTTCTCGATGATCCTCGCCGAAGGAAGAATGCACACGTCCGAGCGATGCCAAGTGCCCTTCGACGGCGCGCGTCGCCGAGGGCTCTCCCTCGGGGTGCCCGACGACTCGCCCCGACGGGCCGTGGCTACTACGTGCCGCCCCCCCAACGGAGGAATGGACAGACGGGGAAGTTCGGCTGTGGGGGCCGCCGACACACCCCCAACTCGGGCGTCATCTTCCCAAGGGTGCGGGCAGTACTTCTGTCCATGTCCACTGCGATATGGAGTTCCGGGTCCCCTTCCCCAGAAACCAGAGGCGCGCTGGATGTGGATAAATTTGCCCCCTGGAGGCTCGATTTTTATCCATATCCAGTGCGCCTCGGCCTTGCGATGCTCCTTCCAAAAAAATCCAAGACGCACTGGATATGGATACGAACCTTGCCCGCAAAGGGGGCCCTCTCCACGCCGCGGCGCCCCTTGCCGAGAGCGTGCCCGACTCGCCCCGGCCCACGGCGACCTCGCCGACTTGCCCCCCGGCTGGAAAGAAGCATCTTCAGAAGAGGGCTGGTGGCCCTGGTGACGGGAAGCAGAAGAGGCTTACGGCGAAGACCACCAACAACCCCAACTACGAGCCCCCCTGGTGGAGGAGGCGGGGGCGTTGGGCACGGGAGCCGCCAACGACCCCCCAGCCACGGTCGCCTGCATCGATGCGAAGCAGCGCTGCCCCCACGGCGGACAAACGCACCCTGTGCCAGGACCACCCCTACCAAAACCGCAACGTCCCGGACCCGGCAGTCTACCGGGCCCTCTCCCCTGGGGCCCCGCTGGGCCCAGGAATGGCGCGTGCCTGCTGTCCGACTCTTGCTCGGTGACGCCTCGGCTAGGGCGTGTGGTGGCACTGGGGTTGCCGGCGCAGGGAGAGGGTCTTCTTCGCCGCGGAAGGGTTGTAGAACGGAGGGGCACCACCCCGGGCACCACAAGCGCCCCTCGTCGCCACGGCTGGGAATTGGTGCCCCAGCGCGCCGTCTCGCGCAGGTGGATTGCGCGCCACTGCCGAGGCGGGGCGGCGCCTGGCGCCCCACCCTGCGTCCTGCCGAAGCTGTGATGGCCTGGCCGCAGGTAACCAGCCTCGAACTTATCCCTATCCCTGAGATTGACACGCCAAAAGGTAATGACAATCTTAGGGATGCACCCTCAGAAACTAAACTCTGACTGGACCGGGGGACAATTTCTACGTGTTGCTACGCTGGACCAGATTGATCGGACCACTTCCTGATTTCAGGGGCTTAGCTTTGCTCAAGTGTTTCAGCGCCGCACTCCGACACCCACGACTATGTCGTACCTGTTCACGGCCGTCTTCTGTGACCTCATAGTTTCCCGGCCGTCGAAGTATTTGCTAGCAGCCTTGCAAGACATCCAACAGGAAACACCTCAAGCTACCCGTTCCACACCGGTCCACACACCGCCTGAAGCCTGGTCCACCCTTGCGAGTGTCACTACGGGCCTCACCCTCCTCTGGGCCAGGAGCCACTGGAACGGCGACGGCGACGACGGCGGCCACTGGCCCAAGCGCAGGACCGTCTGAAGGGAAGGCCCGTGACGACCCACATGGGCAGCATCCTCCGAGCACCATCCTCCACGGCCTCGCGGGCTAGGCCCCCACGCCGCGACCCCGTGGGCACGGGGCATCTTCTCGTGGATGCCCCGCGCGGAATGCATCCACGTGACAGCGAATTCAACGGGACCGCGCCCTGGGAGGGCCTGGGGAAGGGGGTGGGTGGGGAAGAACAGCATTTGCTGCTGAGCATCGCGCCTATGTTCTCTGTACCCGTTTTGGGCTTGCCAAATGTCTGTTTCATCTCCGCCACCAGGCCTTGTCGTCGATATATAGCTCCCTCCGGCGCCAGGAGGCGCTGGGAAAAACAGCTGCGTGCGTCTGACTCTCTAACCGCCCCAATGCTGTCCCCCCCTTTCGTCCTCCTCCTCCTCCTCCTCCTCCTCCTCCTCCTCCTCCTCCTCCTCTCCTCCTCCTCCTCCTCCTCCTCCTCCTCCTCCTCCTCCTCCTCCTCCTCCTCCCCTCCACACTCATGTTCCTCCTGCTCCTCCTCTTCCTCCTCCCCTCCACATCATCCCTCATCACTCCTGCGCCTGCTTCACCTCCTACTCGTTCTGATCCCCCTCTCCTCCTCCTCCTTCTCCTTCCCCGCCTATTCCTCTCATCCTCCCCGTCCTCCTCATCAGCATCATCAGCAGTATCATCATCATCATCATCATCATCATCATCATCATCATCATCATCATCAGCATCATCATCATCATCATCATCAGCATCATCATCATCATCATCAGCATCAGCATCAGCATCAGCATCATCATCATCAGCATCATCACCATCACCGTCATCATCATCACCATCACCATCATATCGCCGCCATCATTAATCGCAATCGTCGCTCATCGACACCATTGTCATGCCTCTCGCAACCAAAAATTGTCATCATCATCGTCGTCCTCATCATGCTCGGAACAATCAGCACCATCATAATCGTCATTTTCATCAGCATCAGCATCAACATCATCATCATCATCAACAACACCATTTCATAATCATCACTACCACCTTCATGACCTCCATGTTATTCATCATCAGTTGCCGCAGCGTCAGCATCATCATCAGCGGCACCATCCAGCATCAACCATCCACGGTCCACCATCAATCGCCATCATCAAACAACCGCATGATCATCATTGTCATCGTCATCACAATCACCAAAATCATCAGCATCGTCGCCGTCATCATCAACATCATCATCGTCATCAACAGTGTCTTCGTCACCAGTATCGTCGTCATCGTCAGCATTATCATCGTCATCATCACCGTCATCATCATCATCAGCACCGCTGTCGTCGTCACCCGCATAATCGTCATCAGCATCATCATCACCATCATCATCATCGTTATCATCATAATCATCACCATCGTCAGCGTCACCATCGTCAACATCTGCATAGTCGGCAGCATCCTCATCAGACTCGTCATCAGCATCACCAACATCCTCTCCATCATCATAATCGTCATCATCATCGTCACCATCATCGTCATCGACATCCTCATCATAAACAGCACCATCTTCATCATCATCAGAATGATCATCACCATCCTCATCCACCATCATCAGCACCATCGTTATCACCACAACATGCATCGTCAACACATTCACCACCATCATCACCCCGATCTTCATCATCACCATCTCCGCCCCTCTCCTCCTCCTCCTTCTCCTCTTCCTCCTTCTCCTCGTCTTAGTACCATCCTTCGCATGCTAGTACTCCTCCGTCTCCACCCCCTCCGCACCATCGTCGTCGTCGTCATCATCATCACCGTCATCGCCATCAACAGCATCATTGTCATCAACATCAGCATCGTTGTTGCAATCATCATCATCACTGCCGTCGTTATCGTCATAATCGTCATTCGCGTCATCATCATCGTCATCATCACCATCATCATCATAATCATCACCATCGTCATCATCACCATCATCGTCGTCATTAGCATAATCGTCAACATTGTCGTCATACTCATCAGCATCACCAACGCCACCATGATTACCATCATCATCATCATCAGCATCATCATCATCATGATCATAGTCAATATCATCATCGTCATCCTACTCATCAGACCGTCATAATATTCTTCTTCTCCGTCATCATCATATTCACCGTCTACATACTCAGCACCAGCATCATCAGCGTCATCATCATCATCAGCATTGCTATTGTTAGAACTATCCTCATTCTGGTTATCGTCATCATCTCCAGTATTAGTATTCTTACCACCACCACCACCATCATAACCAACATCGTCATCACCAACATCTTCTCCCCCATCCTTCTCATCCTCCTCCTCCTCTTCCTCCTCCATTGTGTCTCATCATCATTACCCGTCGTCTCGCCCTCCGCTTCGTCCTCCTCCGACTCCTCCGCGGGCTCGTCAGGCGGCGCCGTCGTCGGCACCAACGCCCCCGCACCCCCGAGGGAAACCCCTGGTCGAAGCTTCCCGCGAGGGCCACACGGCGAGCTCGCCTGAGGGCCACCAGGTCCGTGGAGATCGCCGCCGGGCTCGAGGCCACCTTTGTGGGAGGGCCTACCACGATAGGCCAATTTCGCACCACCACTAATGCGGGATGACGATGAATCAAAAAATGGGAGAGAACGATTTAAAATAGTTTCCTGCTATTTCTGTATAATTTTCTGACTGGAGGAGAACGATAAAAAATTATCCCGGCAAAGCAACCTAACAGCGATGTGTAGAAGCATATCTGAAAGCATTCCCCTTAAGATTCAGATGAAAATCCAGTTGTAGAATTCTGCTGTTCTCGCAGTCGTAGTCGCATTCGCGATGACAGTCGCAGCGGCAACGGCAGTCAGCAGCCTCAGCCTCAGCCTCAGCCTCAGCCTCAGCCTCAGCCTCAGCCTCAGCCTCAGCCTCAGCCTGCCTCAGCCGCCTCAGCCTCAGCCTGCCTCTCAGCCTCAGCCTCAGCCTCAGCCTGCCTCAGCATCAGCCTGCCTCAGCCTCAGCCTCAGCCTGCCTCAGCCTCAGCCTCAGCCTGCTTCAGCCTCAGCTCAGTCTGCCTCAGCCTCAGCCTCAGCCTCAGCCTCAGCCTGCCTCAGCCTCGGCCTCAGCCTCAGCCTCAGCCTCAGCCTCAGCCTGCCTCGGCCGCAGCATCAGCCTGCCTCAGCACTCAAAATGTGGCCCAGGAATGGAGTTTTGGGAACTAGAAGAACACGAAGTGGCCTACAGTTGGCTCCGGGCATTCAAAATCATGCCCAGTTCTGGGGAATGCACGAGTGGCCTACAGTTGGAACAAAATGTGGCCCGGGAATGGAGCACGAAGTGGCCTACAGTTGGCTCCGGGCATTCAAAATGTGGCCCGGGAATGGAGTTCTGGGAACTCGAAGCACGAAGTGGCCTACAGTTGGCTCCGGGCATTCAAAATGTGGCCCGGGAATGGAGTTCTGGGAACTCGAAGAGCACGAAGTGGCCTACAGTTGGCTCCGGGCATTCAAAATGTGGCCCGGGAATGGAGTTCTGGGAAGTCGAAGAGCACGAAGTGGCCTACAGTTGGCTCCGGGCATTCAGAATGTGGCCCGGGAGTGGAGTTCTGGGAGGTCGAAGAGCACGAACTGTGTGACTGTTGGCTTAAAACGACTTCTGCGGCACCCTGTCCGGCACCCGCCCAGACCCCCCTGTGGAGTCATCTGCTGCTCTCTTTTGACCCTACTAGAAACCTATCAGTCTTCGCTGTTAGGTAAAAAGTTTTCCAGCCCGCGGCCGGTTTTTTCTAATCGTCATCCCGAGCGCCGCCGCGAGAACACGACCCCCGGTCATTTATTAATCGTCATCCTCCATTACCGTAGGCAGGACGGGGGCGAAGGGAGGATGGGGAGATCCTCACCCTCCTCCTCTTCCTCCTCCTCCTCCTCCACCCTCTCCGACCTATCTGTAGTGGTGGTGGAAATCTGCCCCTCATACAAACCTCTGAAAGAGCGCGCTCGTGGCACAAGCTTGAAGCTAGCCCCCCTCCCCTCCCCCCCTCCTCACTTGGAAAAGTGTGGGGGGCTTCCGAAGCGTACACTCCCCCCTCCCGTCCTTTTGTGGGCATCTCGGAGCTAGGGGGGCCTCAGCCAAAAGGGGAGGAGGCTTCCAAGCTGACCTCCCCCTTCTTTCCCAGGGCCCAAGGTCAGCCCAGGCTCCCTTTTCAAAGGGGCGGGGTTGGGGGGGGAGCTTCCGAAGCCCCCCTCCTCGTGTCGCAGCTGAGATTGCTTTGCCAAGGGGGGGCGGGGGGGCTTCAAAGCTACCCCCCCTCCCTCCACTTCCGGAGCCCATGGCCAGCCCAGGCTGCCCTTGAAAAGGAGCGGGGGTTGGCTTCGGAAGCTACCCCCCCGCCCCTCCCTTTCGCAGCTGAGATTGCCTTGCCAAGGGGGGGGAGGGCTTCAAAGCTACCCGCCCTCCTTCCAGTTCCGAAACCCAAGGTCAGCCTGGGCTTCATTTTCAAAGGGGGGGGGGCTTCGGAAGCCCCCCTCCCTCCCTTCGTCCTTTCGCAGCCGGCATTGCGTTGCCAAGGGGGGGGGGGGTATCGAAGGTACGCCTCACTTGTGGTCGCTTCCGGGGCCGAAGGTTCGCCCAGCTCGCCTTTTCAGGGGGGCAGGGGGGGTGCTTCGGAAGCTATCCTCCGGCCCCGCTCCTGTGGCGCTCTTTTGGTTTTGCGGCGCTCTTTTGGATGTCGGCGCCCTTTGGGTTCTCCGCGCTCCTGTGGTTTTTTTGGCGCCCTTTTGGTTGTCGGAGCCCCTTTTGGGTTTCGGCGTCCCTTTGGTTTTCGGGGTTCCTTTGCTTTTCGGCGCTTCCTTGGTCTTTGGGCACCCCTTTGGCTTTCGGTGCCTCTTTTGCTTTTGGCGCCGTCTTGATTTGTTCGGCGCCATTTTGGTTGTTGGGCGCCCCTTTTCGCTTCTGGCGCCCTTGTGGATGTCGGCACGGCTTTGATTTTCGACACCTCGTTCGTTTCTGGCGCGTGATGATGATGATATGATGATGATGGTGATGATGGTGATGATGATGATGATGAAGATGTTGCTGATGATGATGAGGATGGTGGTGGTTGTGATTGTGTTGTGTTATGAGAGTTGCGATGATGATCATGGTGATGCTGATGCTGATGGTGATAGAAATAGTGATGACGATGGTGATAGTGATGCTGATGATGTTGATGATGATGATGACGATGCTGCTTCTGTTGATGATGATGACGGTGACGATGATGATGACGATACTGACGATGGTGGTGCTGGTGATGCTAATGATGGTGATGACTGTCGCACGCGCGTCATACGAACGTTTGACTTTATTTCCTTACCAGGTTCGTGGATCCCTCAAGTTTGTTTTAGTGCGTTCAGGGCGGTGTCTCCGACGTCGTGGAAGGTGTTGGCTTGTTCGGATGCGGCGTTGTATTGGCGCGGATGTATGATGTGACGGAGGTTGGTCAGGGGGGCGGGAATGAGGAAGAGGAGGAGGAGGAGGAGGAGGAAGAGGAGGAGGACTAGTAGGCGGACGAGGAGGAGGAGGAGGAGGACGAGGACGAGGAGCGCGAAGGGGAGGAGGAGGCGGTTGAGGAGGAGGACGACGTCGACGACGACGTGGCGGAGGAATAGGAGGAGGAGGAGGAGGAGGAGGAGGAGGAGGAGGAGGAGGGAGGAGGAGGAGGAGGACGAGGAGGACGAGGAGGTGGTGGAGGAGGAACGGCGGCACACGGAAGGGGAGGGTCTGGGGATTCGAGGTCCTGTTGGGGGCGCCCTTTGATTTTCGGTGCCTTTTTTGATTTTCGGTGTTCTTTTGTTGCTCGGTGCCCCTTTGGTTTTCGGCGCCCTTGTGGTTGTTGATGCTCTTTGGTTTTCGGTGCTCTGTAGGGCAGGTCGTTCGATACAGCCGATCCTGGACCACCGGCGGCGTTCAACCTTGGGGTCGGCCCCGCGTCGACACAACACAAGCACAGCTTATTCAGCCGCTTGCCTCCAGCATCGCTACAGAGAAACCCGAGAAGCTCCCAAGAGGGTCCCAAGAGGGCTTCGACAAGCCCCAAAAGAGCGACTTTAGGAGCAAGCAGGGAAGATACATCGAAGCCAAGCTTAGTTAACTCAACTCAGTTAAGCCACTCTGGCCTCTACCGGGCCAAGCTCAATTAGTCAAGGCTGAGCTGCGCGCCAGGCCAAGTCTGTCCAAGAGAAGCGACTAGCCAATGTGGATTGGCCGTGGAGGAAAAACGAGTCGTAATGTCCAAAGCCGTATTTAGAGCCTGGCCGCGCCGAGCTGAGCTCAGCTCAGCTGCGGTGTTGCTACACGCGGCTGACCTGAGCTGGGCTGCGCTCGCAGAGGCAGGGCGCAACCCCGCACGCGGCTCGGCCACGCCGAGCCGCGGCGGACGGCACCGAGACCCCGCCGAGCAGGCGGGGATCACGGGCACGCGACACGGCGCACCGTGCTGCTCCCCGCCGGCACGGCTTTCGAGCCTCCCGGGGCCACCCCGTCCACCGCCGCCCAGCGGCGGAAACGCAGCCCCAGGGGCTCCAGCCGCCTGCCGACGGCGTCCCACCTGTCCTGGCCGAGGGCGGGCCGGGCCGGGGGGCCGCCGGCCGGCCGGGCGCGCCGACGAGGCCGCACGGGCTCCGCGTTGAGGTGAGAAGCGCTGCCGCCGTGCGGCCGGAAGGAGCGCCGAGGCCGGAACGGCGAAGGATCTGCGAAGGCCTCGAGGGTTACTCCTGCCGTCGTCGTCGTCGTTGCGGTTCACTGCTGGGCCGCACGCTGATATACATCCCTGACCAGGGCGACTCGACTAGCGTAAGTATGTTGCTGGATGGGCTGGTGGGGGTACGCGAAGCGCCAGGAACTACCTCAGCGGCTGCTTTGCACAACAGCACACGCCAGGGGCACGGCGAGAGGGAGCCGAACGACTGGAGCGGCAGGTCCTGCGAAGAGGAAGCCCGCCCACCCCCGCGTGGCAGGGGTGGAGCTGGCCATCGCTCGGACGTCCATTTCCTGTGTTGTTTTCGGTTTCGTGCGTGGTTTTTCGCGAAATGATCAAGGATGCTCCTCGACGGCACTCGCCGAGAAAACATGCACGCGTCCGAGCGATGCCAAGGGAGAGGCGTGTGAGACAGTTGGCTGTCCTCGGCGATCGGCATCGTATCCATGCGCCTTCTCACGGCAGAACTCCACGATGGGGCGGAGCGGGGGCACGGATAAAACTCTAAAGGCCGACTTCGGTGTCCGTGCCCTGCCAGGGCAGACGGAGTGGGGGCAGCCGCAGGGGTATGGATCGCACGTCGATCCCCATGGTGCCCCTCCCCCTGGCTGACCCTCCCCTGGGGTACCAATCCCGTCAGAGGAGGGGGAGGGGGAGGGGGAGGGATAGGGGGGCATGATCTCATCCACGCACCTACTGGTCTCCTGCGGCCGCCCGTTGCCCTCCCTTCTTCCCAGCCCTTCTAAAACAAACAGCTACACAAACATATCTGCCCCTCATCAAGCACCCATAGAAGCCCCCCGATGGGAAGAAGACAAACACCAACAACCACCAACAACTCCCTAACAGCTAATTCCAGAACAGGGTTCCTGCCAAACAGGCCCGAGGGCTGTTAAAACATCCCACACCAGCAAACGCATACAAAAACTACACGAACAGCTAAGAACGAGTGGCACGCGTGCCATGGCCCTTGCACATGGAGGGAGGAGGAGGGCGGGAAGAGGCAGGAGGAAGGGACAAACGGCAGAGGGGGCGGACCCTGGGCTGCAGGGGAAGGCCGGGGGGTGGGGCTGGAGGGGGAGCTGGGCGCTGAAGGCACTGGCCTGCTGGGGAACACCGGGCTGCTGGGGAACGCCAGGCTGCTGGAGGGAACGCTGGAGGGGGGGGGAGGGAGCGCGGCGCGCCGCGACAGCGAGATGGCCCGGGCAGATGGGGGGGGCACTGGGCGGGGAAGGAGCTGGGCTGCTGGGGCACGCTGGGGGGGATGTCGGGGTGGAGGGAACGCTGGGCAGAGAGGGCAGAGGGCTGCTGGGGATCACTGGGCTGGTCACGCTGGGCGGCCAGGGCCACGGGGGAGGCGGGCGCCCGGGAATGCTCCCTATAAGTAGGGCGCGGCGGTGGGGCCTGACCTCCTCGCGCGCGCTGGGGGTCGACTTTGCGAGGATGTCTCGAGCGAGCGCCCTGCTGGGACACGCGCGGCGCGCCCCAGCGCGTGCCCCAGGAATGGTCCCTGGGCGCGCGCGCTGGGGCCGGCCTGACCTCCTCGCGCGCCCCGCGAGGATGTCTCGGGCGAGAGCCCTGCTGGCGTAATTACGCCCGGAGCGCTCTTGGCGGGCGCCCCGAAAATGGCCCCTGGGGGCGCGGTAGGGCCTGACCTGGCGCGCCAGGGGTCGACTTTGCGAGGATGTCTCGAGCGAGCGCCCTGCTGGGACACGCACGGCGCGCCCCGGCGCGCGCCCCAGAAATGGTGCACGTGGGGGTGCGGTGGGGCCTGACCTCCTCGCGCGCCGGGGTTGAGGATGACACGAATTCCACAGAAACTCCGTCAAACAACACAGATGTAGTGAACCGTCGGTGATTGGTCTGATCGCCGCTGCGTGTTCTAAATTCCATGGGGGTATCCTAGGGAACCCACTGCGTCCAGAGACGTTCTTGAGAGCCTTCTCTGAATCAAACCAATACTGCAACTACCCCAAAACATCGCAACCATTTCGGCCTAATCACAACCAGACGCACTCAGTCAGTTCGCAATGGTTGACGGTTCGCCCAAAGTGGTCGCGATCGGCCCCGAACGTGGGGTGGGGGACAGAAAAGGCTGAGGCGGCGCGGCGCGACGCGAACCTAAAATGATCGGGGCGGAGGGGGCATTGAGCGGAGAGGGCGCTGGGCTGCCGTGGGAGGCTGGGGGGTCCGGGCGGAACGATTACTGGGCGACAGGGGCACTGGGCTGCTGGGGAACACTGGGCTGCCTGGGAACGCTGGGCTGCCGGGGGGGGGGGGGGGGCAAAGGGGAAGCGGAGAGGGCACTGAGCTGCCGTGAAACGTTGGGGGGTCGGGGCGGAGGGGGCGCTGGGCGAAGAGTGCACTGGGCTGCTCGGGAACGCTGGGCCGCTGGGGATCGCTGGGCTGCTGGGAAATTATGTGTGTGTGTGCGTGTGCGTGTGTGTGTTTGTGTGTTTGTGTGTTTGTGTGTGAATGTGTGTGAATGTGTGTGTGTGGTGTGGGTGTGTGTGTATGTGTGTATGTGTGTATGTGTGTATGTGTGTATGTGTGTATGTGTGTATGTGTGTATGTGTGTATGTGTGTATGTGTGTATGTGTGTATGTGTGTATGTGTGTGTATGTGTGTATGTGTGTACGTGTGTATGTGTGTATGTGTGTGTGTGTGTGTGTGTGGTGTGAGGGGGGGGGGGGGGGGGGGGGCAGCGCGGCGCTGCGCGAAAACAACATGGCCGGGGCGGAGGCTTGGCGGAGAGGACACTGGGCGGCTGGGCTGCTGGGGAACGCCATAGGCTGCTGAGCGCTGCGGAAAAGGGGGCGGAGGGGTGCAGGCGCGGAAGTAAAGTCGTCGGGGCGGATGTTGCAAAGGGCGGAGAGGGCAGTGGGCCGATGGGGAAAGCCGAGGAAGGTGGGGAGGGGGGCTGTTCAGAAAAAGGCGCTTCGGGGAGGTGCCCAGTGCGGTAAAAAAAGTGTCGGAGCTCTAGACACCGCGTGCGAGGGAATCGAAAGCGGTCGGGGCAGAGGGGGCATTGGGCGGAGAGGGCACTGGGCTGCCGGGGAACGTTGGGTTGTCGGGAGCGCCGGGCTGCTGGGGAACGCTGGAGGGGGGTGCGGTGCGACGCAACAATAAAATGGTTAGGGCGGAGAGGGCCGGGGCGGAAGGGCGCTGGGCGGAGAAGGCACTGGGCTGCTGGGAAACATGCGACGCGAAAACAATGGTCGAGGCGAAAGGAGGGGAGAGGCGATGATGGTATTGCTGCTGGGGAACGCTGGGCTGGTCTGCTTGGGAACAGCTGTGGAACGCTGGGCCGCTGGGGACCGCTCGGCGGAGCGGGGGGGTGCGACGCGAAAGTAAAACGGTCGGGGCGGAGCAGTGCGGCAGGGGGAGCCAGGGGTGGGGCGATGGGGGGCACTCACTGGGCTGCCGGGGAGCGCCGGGTTGCTGGGGAACGCTGGGGGGAAGGGGCGGGGGGGCGGGCGGTGCGACGCGAAAATAAAATGGTCGGGGCGGAGGGGGTCGGGGTGGAGGGGGCACCGGTAAAATTGAAGGAGCTCTAGACACAGGGTGCAATAATCAAACGACACACGAAGGCAGCCAAACTCGCTCGCAAAAATTATCCAAAGATGGCCACAAGGTCTCGGATGAGCTGTCGGATTTGTCGCTTTCCTTCTGTGGAAGCGAAATGCTAATGGGCAAATTGATGTGCAACGGAAGGCTTGGGGACGAAAACTTGCTGGCAGGCTCTGACCGTCAGTGGCACTGGACAATGCCACAGTGGAAAGCTTGTCGATTCATATCTGTATCTCAAACCTGAGCAACGTTGAACAGTTGGCATTGTGATCCAGATGCAGCATGGAATATTGGAACATATCAGAGTCAGAGACGATATTCTGGCTGCGTTCAGGGATCAATGCTTGATTTCCAAATTTGTTTCAAGAGCTATCACGCCGAGTGCATGGAGCGAACGTGCTAGCAACGTTAGTTCAACGCCACCATGCTAGACGCTAGACGCTACGGTTTTCAAAAACGACACGTTTGCTCGGATGTGCATACTGCAACTGAGGCCATACGAGAGATCGGCAGTACAGCGAATCGCATTGTTCCCGCAATCGAGCCACCCAATGGCGGTGCATCGCAGTTGGCTGGCAGCGGAAATGTGCAGGCTGAGGGCTCGTTGCAGCAACGAGGCTATTTTCCAGAACGCGAGATTGAAATTGCTGAGCCATGCCAGAATCATTTTGGAATCGACGTGAATCTGTCGTACTCCCGAGGGGTGGAAAGAGCACTGAATGAAGCGATTGCCAGGTGGACGCTGGAGCCGTCTCCCTTGTTTCAGCGCAGGCCCTTCACTTTTGGCAGCGTCGTATCAGACAGCCGGTGGCCGAGCGAGCCTTTAAGCTGGGAGTTACGTTTTTGGATGGTGGATGTTTGGATCACCGGGCCCTGCCCTTCCTTTTCCCTCCTCCTGCATGGCAGCCAAATCGCCGCTTTGTGGTGCCCCTGCATCGCTGCCACGCTGGAGCGGATTCTTCCGCCTCGCTGCCGACGAACAAAAGTTGGGGTCGTTGGAAGGATCAGCAGAAGTAGCAGTGTAGAATCGCAATCTGCTTGCCGCAATTGTGCCACTTTTTTTTTTGAGCGGGCGGCGCTCGTAGCGCCCCAGGCCCCATCGTGCCGACGGCTCGCTGGTGTAGTTCCAACGGGGACCGCCAGACCCAGCAGCACATCGAAGCCAGCAGAGGACGGACCGGCGGAGCGCCACTCCTGGTGGGCTTGTTTACCACCTCCACCACCAGAGGCAGGCGGGGGAAGGGGGTCCTCCTTCTCCTCTTCGTCCTCCTCCTCCTCCTCCTCCTCCTCTTCCTCCTCCTCCTCCTCCTTCTTCTCCTCCTCCTATGACCTTGTCATTTGGGCCCGGCGGCAGGCACCCCGACGAGGCAAGCCCCGCCTCCCCCGCTCGGGCCCGGGGGGCGGAGAGCTAGCAGCCTCGAACGTATCTCTATCCCTAAGATTGACACGCCAACAGGCGATGCCAATCTTAGGAATTCGCCCTCAAAAAATAAGGGAATCCCTAAGATTGGCATCGTGATGAGGAGGTGCCCAGCATAGGGATAGGGAGACGTTCCAGTCTGGTAAGAGAGGCGTGTGCGGTGCAGTCGCTGGCGGCCCCCCGCGCTCCCTGCCTCCTCTTCCCCTTTAGGAGGCAACCACTGGGAGGTCTTCGGCGGAATATGAAGGAGGATCAAGCCCCAGATGGGAGCTGCTACGCTGGAGTGGGCCTCGGACTAAGCAGGATTAAGCCAGATCAAGCGGGATTAAGCGGGATTAAACTGGATTGCGCGGGACTAAGCTGGATTAGGCCGGATTTCGGACCAGGGTAAAATCAGAATTTGACCTCCCAGCAGTTGCATCCGAAACCCCCTCCCCTGGGCTCCGAATCCCGCTGGAGGGGGGGAGGTGATGGGGGGCACGGACTCATCCACGCACCTCCTGGGCCCCCGCGGTCTCCAGATGCCCTCCCTTCCTTCCGGGCCCCCCCCCCCGCCCTCTACGAACGAACAACTGTATGAATTATACAGGCCCCGAAAGAAGCCCACCCGTAGAGGCCACCCGAGGCGAATGAAAACATAAAAACAACAACATCGCAAAAAAAGACAGCTAATTCCATACCAAATCACTGTTTGAACATGCCTTTGTCCACAAACAGGCCCTGGCCGAGGGGAGTCAAAACAGCCCAAACCAGCAAAAACATAAAAGAACTGCCCGAACAACTGAATAACACAGTCCAAAGACGCCCCAAGACAGCGAGGCTGGCTGAAGACTACCAAAAGGCCACCAAGGCGGTCACAAGACTGTCCAAGAATGCCTCCAGACGCATGGCTTGAGATGGCCTCACAACTGCCCAAGAAGGTACCAAGACGGCCCACAAGGGCTCCAAGAGGACGCCCGAGAGGTCCGAGAGAGCAAAAAACAATGTGTTGTTCCTTTGGACTTTGGCAGATGAACGTACTGGCCATTTCTGGATTCCGAAGGCCCAAGACGGTCCAACAGGCTTCCAAGAGGGCTCCAACACCGCTCCGACACCGCCCGACAGGGCCCAAAGAGGGCCCCAAAACAGCTCATCGGGGGCTCCAACACGGCCACAGAGGCCCTCAAGACGGCCCAAGGAGGGGGCCCAAGACGGCCCAACATAGCCGCAAGACGGCACAAGAAATACCCAGGACTTCGAGGCGAATCCGGCAGTGGCGACGAGGGACACGTAACTGGCACTGGTAGATTTGTCTCCTCTGAGTCCATCGCCCGCTGATATAACGGGAGATATGGCGACCCCAATCCCAGACTTTTCTGAGGTCTTCGACTGGAAAAGAACATGTTGCCCAATTTGGGGACTTGCGATGGGAAGTGTCTATCCTGGATTGGGGTGCGTCCGAATAGCTCGCCCCCCTGGGGTGCATCCCCGAATTCCCCTCCTGCTCTGAGGTGCAAATTCGTTTGGGGGGGGGGATTCGGGAAGACTGAGGGCGAGAAACCGACTGTGACCTGATAAAGCCCGAGGCTAGAAGACCAAACAACAACTGCACAAGCATAGACTGTCGGAGGGCCGCGCGGATCTCATGGATCGGCACTGGGCCCAGTGCAGATCCAGGGGGGGGGCCGTGCTGTTTCTTCTTGCAGCATGGCCCCCCTGCATGTTTGCGCTTCTTCCAGAGCGTTGAATCTTAGCGCGTCTTTCCTGTTCTTCCTCCCCTCCTCCCTCTCCTCCTTCCTCTGCCTGGTTGTCCCCTTCCTCCGAAGAGTGGCGCCATCACCAGCAACCAGCCCTTTACTCGCCAATGCGCCGTAGGAGCGCCGGACTCGAACAAAAAGAAAGAGCCGTTTCTTCTTCTTCTTCGAGAGAGAGAGGCGCCTTCATGTTTTGAGCAGGGACCGACCGTCCCAGCATTCCTAGAAGTAGCCCTACCACGAAATGTCCCTAGAACCCCCAAATGTTCCAAGAACAAACGCAACGTTCTCAGAACAGAAGCCCGACGTGCCGAAACCAGGCAGTCCCGGCCAGAGATGTTCCGAGAACACTTCGTGCAGACCACACGAGGCTCTCAGAACATTTAAAGGGGAACTGGGACACACAAATAGATACACACAAAGAAAAGTATCCCCCATATGTTCCCATATGTTCTGGGTTTTCGTCTTCCCCCCCACTTCCCATACTTTCCTACATTTTCTCGGGAATCGACGATTAGTTGTGTCTGTGTGTGTTTTTTCCCCTCCTGACCATAGGCGCGCCAGGACGCCTCGCCACTGCCGGAATGCTGCTCGGGCCGCCGGCGGCCCGCCACCGCCGCCGCCGTCGACGGCCGGCCCACTAGGGGATAGGGGGCAAACAGACATACCTCGCTTTTGACCATCCTCGCCTCCAATAGGTACCAAGCGATGCCAAACTACGGCCTGCACTGGTTAGGCCGCTTGACGAGGAGGCGCGTGGTATGACTTGGTTTTACGTGGAAGCGAAAGCGGGGTGGGTAACTCACGCTGAGAGGGGAACAAGAAGCGACATGAACATGAAAACTCGGAGGTCCGCGCGGCTTTCTCGGATCGGCGCTGGGCCCCCCTCCCTGGCGCGCGGAGAGCGCCAGGGGCGGAGGAGGAGGAGGAGGAGGAGGAAGAGGAGGAAAAGGAGGAGGAGGAGGAGGAGCAGGAGGAGGACGAGGAGGAGGACGAGGAGGAGGACGAGGAGGACGAGGAGGACGAGGAGGAAGCGGCGGAGCGCGCCAGGGGCGGCGCCGGAGGCGCCGCGGGGGGGACCCAGCGCCGACCCGAGCCATCCGCGCGGACCTCCGAGCTTGTCTGTTTGGGCCACTTTCTGTTCCCCTCCCCACGGGAGGAGGAGGAGGAGGAGGAGGAGGAGGAGGAGGAGGAGGAGGAGGAGGAGGAGGAGGAGGCGGAGGCGGAGGAGGAGGCGGAGGAGGAGGAGGAGGAGGAGGCCAGTGCGACCAGCACGGGGCACGGGGCGCGCGGCCGCGCGTGTCCTGGCGGCGCTCGAGGTTCAGCACCACGGCGGGCGGCAGCGGCGGGCCCGCCTCGCCCTCGCCCGCCGCGGCCGCTGGCCTCCGGCGCACCTGCCGCGCCCCGTCGTCGCCGCCGTCGTCGCTCGTCGCTCGCTGTCTCGCTCGTCGCTCGTCGCCGTCGTCGCCGTCTCGTCGCTCGTCGCCGTCGTCGCTCGTCGCCGTCGTCGCTCGTCGCTCGCTGTCTCGCCGTCGTCGCCCTCGTCGCTCGTCGCTCGCTCTGGATGCCGACGCCGTCTCTGCGTGCCGGTGCCCTCGGGCCTCTCTTCTGCTCCCGGGGGAGCGGCGGGGGGCGGCGAGATGGCGGAGGCGGGGGGGCGCACCGCGGGCTTCTTCAGCACCGTCTTGGCGGTCTTGGCAGCGGGCCCCTCGGGGGGGAGGGGGGGGGGGACAGGGGACGAGGAGGGGGAGGAGGGCAGCAGAAGAGCGGGGGCCAGAGGGAGGAGGCATGGGGGAGATGGAGAGGGAGGGAGACGGAAACGGGCGAGGAGGGGGATCGCACGCCACTGAGGGGAGAGAAGAGGAAGAGAGGTGCTTGGGTCGGCCACAAACCCTGGGGGGGGGCCCTGAGAGAGGACCTGTCTGCACCACGGAGCGGCTTTGGCCCGCCGCCCCGTGGGCCCGCGACAGGCCGCCCCCCCTAGGAAAAAAAAAACGCCACCCTGTGAGAACGTTTTTTTCGAAGGCAGCTCTGCCGTCAAAAATTGGTCTACTCTGTAAGAACGGTTTTTTGAAGGCAGGTCTGCCTTCAACAAAACCGTTCTGACAGAGCAGACCAGTCGTCTCAGAGATCACAGGTCTTCCACTCTCGAAGCTTGGCGCCAAGGTCTCTGGCCTCGTCTTCGCTCAGACCAGAGCTCTGGAGGCAGTCTGCCAGCCAAGGGTTCTGCCCGGCCTCCGTCCCGAGGCCCACCTGGGCCGCGGCTCCGTGGGTCAGACTTACAGACAAGTCTGAACACACGACCAACTCCCCTCGAACAACTTGCAAGCCAAGTCCCCTGGTGACTGCAACGGGCCAACGCTCAGCGGACGGTTGGGGTGCTCCAGCCTGCAAAGAACCGCCCAGTTCTTGTTGACCGCTCAAAGAAGGGCCGCCTGCGGCCCCGCGCACGCTGCCTTGACCCCCCACCGCGCCAGGAGCCACCGTCGCGTAACCTCCGTACGAGGAGCCACACAAAGAGGGAGCGCGTTCCCTCTTGCAAAACAGGAAACTCGAGCATGAGGTGACCCCCCTGTCTACATGGAACCTCTCTCGATCCCTCCAGAAAGACCAGAGAGGTCTGGGCTGGGGCCCTCAGGAGGTGGGTTGGCCCCGGAGCCTGCGAGGACGGCCTCTGTGGTGGTGGGGGCTCCGCCGCAGCAACGGCGGCACCCCGCTGCTCGTCCTCCTCCTCTTCCTCCTCCTCCTCCTCCTCCTCCTCCTCCACCTCCTCCAGCTCCACAGCTCCCTCCCGCCTGTCCTCGCCGATGGCCGCAACGCCTTTGCCCTGGTTATGAAGCTCAGCATCCAGCGGGCAGCGAACACCAATACATCTGGCTAACACAATGCCAGATTCACCATGAAGCTCAGCACCCAGCGGGCAGCGAACAACAATACATTTGGCTAACACAATGCCAGATTCACCATGCCGACTGAGAGACGCACCTTCCTTAGCAAGTCGATCAGCTTCATGGTTGCCTCGTCTCTCAATTTCTGACCTGCGCCTTTCGCCGACGTCTACCTGCGTTTAGTGACCTCGGACCTTCCTACAAGAGACCTCCGAGAGATCGCCTTGGCGCCTCAAGTGGGCACGAACGCTGGGCGACCTGATCGAATAACTCCGATCCTGAGAGCGCTGCAAAGTCCTGCGGCAATCAAAGTAGAGTGCGCAGCTGCCCCCAATGCACCCGGAGGCTACAAGCACAGAATAATCCTCGCCATGCCTGGCATTCTGAGCTGGGCACACGATGGGAGGCACTGACCCGAACCATTCGGCGACCTTGTGCCAGTGCTGGAAAAAGGCAGTCAACACCCGACTCATCGCAAAAAAACGTGCAAGTCCTGGAGCATGCATGAGGGAGGCTTCGCCGCCCTGTCTTGAACTTGGTGGAGGAGGAGGAGGAGGAGGGCGAGGAGGAGGAGAGAGGTGGAGGAGGTGAGGGGGAGGGGAAGGGGGGGCCGAGAGGCCGAGGTGCAGGCGAGGGAAGAGAAGGGCGGGAGCGAGGAGAAGCAAGAGGACACCCGGCAAGTCAGCTCTGCCCTCTGCCCTGGCACACCTCGCCCAGCCTCCCCCTCTGCGGCAAGCACGTGCCGCTTCCAGGAGCGCCACTTCAAAACGGGGAGGAGGAGGAGGAGGAGGAGGAGGAGGAGGAGGAGGAGGAGGAGGAGGAGGAGGAGGAGGGGGCACGTCCGGCCACGGCGGGCCTGCACCACGCGCAGGTCCCCCTCGATGATCCTCAGAGTTGGCTTCCCCGTCGAATCCGCGAAAGCTGCATAGAATGCTCCATAGATCTCGGGAGCACTCGACGTGTTTGCCGCAGTTTCGACTGAAAAGCCACTTTTGGGAAAAAACAATTCTGTAGCCGATCCCCTACTCGAAGAACGTGTGTCAGCGCCAACGCGTGCTTGCCCACGGGCGCCCTTCAGATACGACGCAGGGCGTGCAACCAATGCCCGACACAGGCTGCGCGCTCCTGGTGGAGCTGAACGGAAGAAGCACACACTGGGCTAACATACGTCATGAGGATCCAGAACAAGAACAAACCTGCATGAACATGAATTGTCGACGCTCCGCGCGGATTTCTGGGATCTGCGCTGGACCCCCTCCCTGGCGCGCGGAGCGTGGTGGGGGCGGCGCCAGGAGCGCCGCCAAGGGGGACCAGCGCCGATCCAAGAGATTCGCGTGGAGGTCTAACCATTATGCTTATGCCGTGCTTCTTCTTTTGAGCTGGAACCGACCGTCCCGACGTTCCTATAGTCCTGCCACGGAATGTTCTTAGAACCCAATAGTGTTCAAAGAACAAGAGAATGTACCGATGTGTTCAAACAAGACAGACTCCGCCAGCAATGTTCTAAGAGCACTTCGTGGAACCCACACAAGCTTCTTAGAACATTGTTTGGTAGCGCTCTAGGCGAGCCAGGACGCTTCGCCACTGCTTGATTCTTCGAGGATCAGCTGCCCCCGACTCAGATCGGAGGAGCGGCCGGCAGCCGGAGGCCCCCCTGGCCCCAAAGGGTCCTCAGTTCGGCGTCCGGGCCGTGCCGCTTCCTTCGTCGCCGCTCCATGCCGCGGCCCCCTCTCCCAAGGTGCCATCCGCCCGTCTCCGTGCCGTGCCTCTTGCTCCCCGCCACCGCCGTCGCCTCCTCGCCCTCCTCCTCGTCCTCGTCCTCCCTTCCTCACAAAGAACTCCTCCCCGTCGCACCCCGAGGCCAGTCGACAGGGCGTGTCGGACGTTTCGCCCGAAACTTCCTCACCGCTTATGGCACTTAAAAATTTGGCAACGATGTCACAGATGGAGGGCTGGCCGCTGCCAGAACGTGGCCCTCGCCTGAGCACCACGCACATTCATTCTGAAAGAACATTTGCAATCATTTCACGGATTGAGGGCGTGCGGGTTTCAACATGTGGCTCTCGCCTTAGCGCGGGGCGCAGGCGTTTTCAACATTGCAAGAGTGTTACGGATTAAGGGCGGTTCCTTTTCAACATGCGGCTCTCGCCTTCGCGCCACGCGCAGTCCTCAAATATTTACCAGCTGTTCTCACCGATTGAAGGCAAACCGTTTTCAATATGTGGCTATCGCCTTAAAAACGCGCACCTTAGTTCTGACACACTGCACGAGCTTCACGGCTTCAGGGCGGCTCCTTTTCAAAATGTGGCTCTCGCCTTAGCGCCGCGCATTCTCGTCTTAACGACAAGAGCTTGCAAGAACTTAACGGATTCCCATGCGTAACGGGTTAACGTGTCAGAAATTGCGTTTAGGAGCGATTCAGGATTGCCGGGGCGCACCAGTTTCGTTGATTCGCGGTGTTGAAATCTTCAGACCGGTGTTCTGGCACGACTCGGGATCGCTCAAATGCAACAGTCAAGATGGTTCGTGGATATTCCAGCAGTTGTCTCCCAACAGGGCATACCCCTGAGTGGACGTTTTCCCTTGTAGGGGCCTATGCAGAGGGAGCTTGGAGGGAATGTTCTATTCGAACATCGTTGATGAATATTGGGTTTACACCGCTCCTCATCCTCCATTCCTTCTTCTTACACATCACTTTCCCCTGTCGCACCCGAGGCACGTTATTAGGGAGGGCCGGGCGTTTCGCCCAGATGGAGGGCGGGTCGTTTTCAAAATGTGGCTCTCGCCTCATCGCCGAATGCACTCGCTGTAAGCATTGGCAACAACTTCACAGATGGAGGGCGGGTCGTTTTCAAAATGTGGCTCTCTCCTTATCGCGTTGGAATCCCGAGAACAATGTCTTGGCATGCTTCAGGGTCTTCAACCGGCTGTCCTCCAACAAGGCTGTTCCCTCTGCAGTGGAAATGAACCGCTGCATGGGCCTATGAAGAGGGAGCTTGGAGGGAGGGCTGATTCCAACATCGTTGATGGATCTTGGGTTTACACTGGTCCTACTCCTCATCTTCCTGCTCTTCCTCCTCCTCCTCCTCCTAGTCCTGCTCCTCCTCCTCCCCTGCGTCCTTATGCTCCTCCACTGCTGTTCTGCTGGAAGCGCACGGCCAGGCCGCGGGAGCAGAGGGGGGGGTGGGGGCGCGAGGGGCGCGAAGCCGAGAGAAGTGCGGATGCGCTGCGCGGAGTCATGGGGGGCGGCATGGGCGTAAGGTACAGGCAACCCGTATCACAAGGATGCCCGATCAGGATGCAAGGGCTTTGGCAGGCTGTTTCGAAGCTTCTCGAGCGTGGCGCGGCCAACGGAAGTGGCCGCGAATGGACCGAAGGGGCAGGGATGCAAGGGTACCCTGGGGGAGGTTACCCATCCTTACTATGCGGGTTGACTGTAAGCGAGGCCGACTTGGATGGGGCAGATCACGAGAGAAGAGCAGAGCCAGGCGGAAGAGCCGGACTGCAACGGCGACGGCACCAGCCCCAACGTCACCACTAACGCCTGCAGCGACGCCATCAGCGACGCTTACATCAACGGCAGCAGCTACGCCTTCACCACGCCAGCGTCGACACCTGAATCGACGTCAGCACAGACGCCATCATCGACACCACGATCCAGGGCTCCCCGACCGTGGCTCCCGACTTTGGCTGCACTTCTTCGTTCTCGTACCACGCCGACACCTGCGGCGACGTCGTCATTGGCACCACCATCATATACATCACCGAAGCCAGATACGACGATCACAACGACGCCACCAGCGGGGCCTGCATCACAGTCAGCACCGACACCGGCAAAGCTTCCAGCAACAGGGCCAACATCGACGCCTGCAGCGACGCCAGCCTCGGCGCCCGCATCGACGGAAGCGCCGACACCACGTCAACTCCCAGCATCGACGCCAACTCCGACGACTTTTGCTACGCCAGCATCTTCAGCGACATCAGAACTGACACCAGCACCCTCTCCAGCATCGATGCCAACACCTGTGTCCGCAGCGACGCCAGCATCGACTCCTGCACCGTCGTCAGCAATCGCACCAGCACAGCCTCCAGCATCGACCGAAGCATCGACGCCTGTAGCGACGCCAGCATCGAGGGTAACACCAACACCAGCACAACCACCAGCATCGGCGCCAATACCGACACCTGCAGCGCCGCCAGCACCAGCGCCGACACCGACGTCAGCACCGATGCCAGCACAGCATCAAGCATCGACGCCAACACCGCTGCCTGCAGGAACGTCAGCATCCACGCCTGAATCGTGCTCTCCGACCACGACACGACAGCCCCCAGCATCGACACCAATATCGACGCCTGCCGCGACGCCAGCGCGGACACCAGCAAGCCCTCCAGCATCGACGCCGACATCGTCGCTCACAGCCACGCCAACATCGACGTCAGATCCGGCGCCAGTATGGCCTCCAGCATTGGTGTCAACGTCCACGTCTGCAGCGATGCCAGCACAACCAGCAAAGATACGAGCACAACAATCAGTATCGTTGCTGGCAACGACGCCTCCAGCGACGCCAGCATCGACGTCTGCATCGACGACAGCACTGACGCAAGCATCGAGGGAAGCACCGACGGCTCCCCGACCGCGGCTCCTGAGTCTGGCCACCATGCCTGACCGAAGTGCCACGCCGACGCTTGCAGCGACAGCATCATCATCATCATCATCATCATCATCATCATCATCATGATAATCATCTTCATCATCATCATCATCATCATCATCATCATCCTCATCATCATCATCATCATCATCATCATCATCAACATCTGCACCACCGCTGACTCCAGCATCGACGCTAGAAACAGTGACAGCATCGACAACAGCAGCCATGGATGCCAGCCGACCGCCCCGTGTACTGCCTAAAGCTGACAAGTCGGCACCGACGTCATCACCTACGTCTGCAGTGACGCCAGCAGCACCCGCCTCGACACCACTACCGCCACCAGCGCAGCCACCAGCCTCGACGTCACCATCGACGTCTCCATCGGCACCAGTACCGACTCTAGCAATGACGTCAGCACCAAGACTGGCACCGACGCCTACATCGGCACCATCGTTGACTCCAGCATCGATGCCAGCGTCGACGCGTGCACCGGCACCACCACCAACGTCAGCACAGCCAACAACATCGACGACAACACCGATGCCCGAAGCGACACCGGCAACGACGCCCGCATCGACCTAAACACCGACAGCAGCACAGCCAATAGCCAGCACCGACGCCCGCAGAGAAGCCATCACCGACGCCTGCATTGACGACTGCAGTAGCGACAGCAGTAGGAGATGAGGAGCTCAGGAAGCGGGAACGCTTTCAGGTCACACAGCCCTGACAAGGGGCACGTTCTGGGGGCCGCAGAGCTCTCCATCGACATCAGCGCTGACACCAGAACAGCTATCAGCTCCGACGCCGACATCGACTCTTGCAGCGACGCTCGCAGCGACGCCTCCATCCACACCAGCATCAGAACCATAACAACAACCATCCCTGGCTCTAACACTCAAGTCTGCGACAAAGCGGTCAGTGACGCCAGCAGTTAATCCTGCCTTCACAGCAGCACCGGCGCGAGCACAACCACCTGCCTCGATGCCACCGTCGACGCTTGCGGCGACGCCAGTAGCCACGCCTGCAGCGACATCGCCACCGGCGCCAGAACAGCCACCAGCCCTGAAGTCCCCGCCGACTTCAGCAGCAACACCAGCGACTACGCCTGCATCATCATCGGCACCGGCACTAGCTCAACCACCAGCCTCCACGCTAACGCCGACGACTGCAGCGATAGCAGCAGCGACACTCCGATCGTCAGCAGCACCGGCACCAGCAAAGTCGCCAACCTCGGCGCCAACACTCGCGCCAGCAGCGACGCCAGCAGTAGCGACGCCTCCGTCGACAACAACACCGAGACCAGCATGCCCACCAGCGCCGACGACACCGCACACCTCAGCAAGGCCCCGCAAGCGGAGTACAGGTTCGTCGAACGGAACTCCAGCTTCGATTTCGTGGCCATTGAGGGGCCAGCGGGAAGGGAAGGTGCTGATGGTCACGGAGGAAAGATGGGGTGGAGGAGGAGCGCGCCGCCGAAGCGGCTCGCGCCACCACCGTCCCGCAGTTCTCTCCCTTCGCTTCCTCCCCTCCTGCGCTCGGCCGTCCGTTCGTGTCCACTTCGCCTTTTCCTTGCGGGTCCCGCTGTCCGTCTCCTCCCCTTCGTCCTTCAACGGCCCCCTCACCGGCAATCGGCTCATTTTCGGAGTAGTTTTCGGAGTGGTCCCCGCCTGCTGTGCCATTTGGCACACGCAAGCGGGGACCCCTGGCAGCACCCGTGAGGACCTCATGCCACCAGTAGCAGCAGTAGCAGGAGGTGGAGGAATGGGAGGAGGTGGAGTGGACGAGGACGGACAAGGTAGTGGCCAATGCTGTCACGGCCGCCCTCGCAGCACCCGGGGGGAGCCCATTCCCTCGGACCGAGGGGAGAACGATGCGAGGTCCGCCAGCAGGCCAGGACGCGGATGGGACGGGAGGGGGTCGTGCCACCATGCGAAAAAAAAAACATCACCCACGGAACGCACTGGAACAACGACAAACTCCCTGCCGCTCCCCCCCCCCGGACGCGCCGCCGCGAGGGAGGAGGAGGAGGAAGAAGGGGCCACGGCGGTGGCGGCCCCGACCTCCGACGCCGTGGCCCCCCCACGAGGCTCGCACCCCCCACACCGAAGCCCTTCTGCCGGCGGGCGGGGGGGCCGCGGTGAGGCCACCCGCACCGCGCGTGCACGTCGGGGGGCATACGGCGGCGACGAGCGACGGCCCCGCGGCGCCGACGGCGCGGGCGGCCGCGCGGCCTTGCCGGCCAGGCGCCGCCGCGGCGCGCCGGCGGGCCCCGCGCCCGGCATGGCTCGCGCCGGCGTGCGCGGGCCGCGCGGGCCGCGGGGCGGAGGGGCAGCGCCTGCGGAGGCGAGTGAGGGCGGCGAGCGAGGGAGGGGAAGTGAGGAGGACAGGCAGAGGTCAGAAACTCCAACCCCATCGTGGCCACCCCGACACGCGAAGACGTCTAGCATACGCGCCGTAAGAATCGGGGATGGACAGACCTCCCTTTAGTAAAACGTGGTTTAGTGAAAACGACCTCGGGCCCAAACCTGGCGGGCGCAAACCTGGAAAATGACGACCGCGGCGCCCTCTCGAGAAACGAAAACGGACAATTCACTAATCGACGTGTCAGGGTAGGAGGTCTGTCCACCCCCGAAAGAAGGAATCGAACAGGACAGGGCCAGGGCTGTTTCACGAACGCCCAGGTCCGGGTGGTTCTTCCTGCCTTGAGACAAGGCCGTCTCAGAAGGCTCGGAAGTCCCCCGGCCTTCTGAGAAGTTTTCTGAGGCCTTCCCGAAGGCGCGGGAAGCATCTCAGAAAGCGCGAGGGCTTCGAGGGCTTCCAAGAAGTCCCTCCGCCTGCTGAGAAGGCCTTCTCCTTCTCACTCCCGCCCCTCGCTCGCCGCCGAGAATAACCAGCCTCGCACTCATCCTTATCCATGAGAGCGGCAAGCCCAAGGCGATGACAATATTTGGGATGTGCCCTCTGGGCAGAAACGGAGTGAACCCTCTTCAGATCGGCAACGAAATAAGAGGATGCAAGCCATAGGGATAGGGATGTGTCACTGCAACGACCTTACAGACGTGCTGCAGCGGATTTCTGCGTGGATTTCTGTCAATGCAAAACCCCGAGACGGCGGGCGAACATCGAAGTGAATTTCACGTGGGCTTTTCGTAATCTTCTTCCCTGGCCGAAAACATTCTGCACGAAATGCACTTCGAAATCAGGAACGGAATTATCCAGGACAGGCCGGGCTCGTCCCATTATGTTCTCAACGAGATCCGCTCTGCGATGTTGGCGCCATGAGAGAGACGTGTGTGCCAGCTGGTGAGCGAAGGCACGACGGGTTCAAAGGCGGAAGAAGGTGCGTGCTATGCTGAAGTCGGGCGTGGCCCCGTACAGAGGGATTCTCGACGAAAAATAAGAACATACCCCTAAAAATACTCCAAAATTGTCGAAACATGCTCAGCAAATAGTCCCCAAACTGTTTTTAGATTTTTTTGAATCTTCCTCCTGTAGAGGGACAGGCCCGACTTAATGCTATCGGGGAACTTCTGACCGACCCGGGTCAATCCAGACCCGGGTCATCAGGAAACTAAACAACTGCAATGCAGGAACAAAAAACTGCAACGCAGGTCTTCGCAAACCCGGGTCAGCCAATACGCGCGGCCGCCTCGCGGCCACGAGCGGCTCGCTAACCCAGGTGAGCCAGAGGGGGTCTTCGCAGGATCCTGCAGGATCTGGTGCCCTGGCTGACCCCCGTTTGCATTGACCCCCGTCTCGTGAGCCCCGATGCTACGCATTCGCCAGTGGTCGGGTGGGCGGCTTTCGGCCGTCCTCCGCCGGTGCTCGCCGGCACACGGCGGCCTTCCGCGCAGCGGCCGCCTCGGCGGCCTCCAGACGGCCCTCGCCGGTCTCCTCGGCGGCCCACTGGCGGCTCCCGCCAGCATCGGCGGCGGCGATAGGGGCGAATAGCCCAGGGTCGAGCATTGCACGCATTCGCCCGGGAGCCTCTTCGAAGACGTAGAGCATCGGCGCACCTGAATGCATGCATTGCTCTCCCCTGGGCTATTCGCCCCTCATCGTCGCCCCTGACGGTCTTCGTCGGCCTCCGGCGGTCCCCTGCGCAGAAGCTGAGTGGTTGCGCTGTGCAGCAGAGGGTCCAGGATCGAAGGCCTGCAGAAAGGGGCTCGGCCACAAGAAGCCTCCCACAAGGAGCCCGGCCCTGAGACCCCGGGACGTCCATTGGCTTGTGGTGTGGGAGCGCCACGCGGTCCATCGCAGAACCACTGGAACCCCAAGAAGCCCAGGGCACCCTGGAGGCAAGCAGGGTGTCTCTTGGCGTGGGTCGCCTCTGTGCACGCGGAACCTCTGAGAGCTGGAAGGTCTCGAGGGCGTCCCGGGCGCCGCAGGCGTGCGAGCGCGCTCCGGAGCCGCTCGGCGAAGGCGTTCCGAAGGGGCGCTCAGTAGTCCTGCGGCCCTCGTTTCTGGAGCCCGCGCGGGCAAGGGGACATGTGGGGGGCTTCGGGGAATCCTGGACGTCTTGGCAAATCATATTTTTGTATACTCCTCTGTGCCTTCAGCGTTCAACGTCCACGCCAGTGCTGCCGCCGTGCTGAGACGGGACGAGGAAAAAGGGGGCGGATGGGGGTCTACATCGGTACCTCCACGTATACAGCCAGGGCCGATTGCAGAGGACGCCTGAGGGGGCATCCGAGAGGCCCAAGATAAAGGAGGCAAGTCCTGGAAGGTCTTCTCAAGAACGGTCAAGCGCTTCTGAACCCGATTTGGGTGCCACTCGGCCTCATTGGGCCCGATTGAGCTCGCAATGTTGCCAGATTCAGTCGGTCTGAGCGGGAACCTGCAGAGTTGAATGGGACTGTGCCAGATTAGACTAGTTTTCGACCGCGGATATGCTAACGCCGATGCTGAGCTTAACCTCCCAGGGGTTGCATCCCAACCCCCCTTCACCCTTGTAACTGTTGCAAGCGTTTGACAGGGATGTGCGCGGCGTTGATGGCGGGAGGCCTATGTCGAAAGCCGCCCCCCTCAATCCTCGTAACCGTTGGAAGTTCTAAGCTTGGGTCATGCACTGCGGAGGTCTCGAGTGAAACGCCCGGCCCACCAGACCGACGCGTCTGGTGGTGCGACTGGGGGGAGTTTTCCATCGGGAACAAGGCGAGGCGGAGGAGGAGGAGAAGGGGGAGGAGGAGGAGGAGGAGGAGGAGGAGGGGGAGGAGGAGAGGGCGAGAAGGAGAGTGTCAATCAGGATAAGCTCCCTTTCTGTACGCCACTTCGGTGGAGCGCGCAAGCCGCTGCTTCCGCATCGCCCTCGGCAATCCGGGGATCCGCACTCGGCGGCCGCGGGGCCGCACCTGAGGCCACTCCGGCGAAGGGCCTTTGTTGTTCGTTTTGTGTTCGTTTCGTTGGTCGTTTTGCTCCACCGGTTTTCCTGTCCCTCCCTCCCAAAACGCAAAACGCAGCCGAAGTCCAGCAAAGCAGCGCTGAGGTCCAGCCCTTTCCTCTCACGTGTGGTCCACTACCTCCGACGGCTTTCGGGTCATAACTTAGCTCGGGCCCCTGGCGGCCGTACCAGGCGACTCGAGCACCCCCCGTGGAGCGCTCTCGGCAAGGCACCGCTGCCGGAAAACACCCCGAGGCCGGAAGACTGCTGGGCGCCGGCGAGGACGCCCGGGAGCGCCCGCCTCCCTGGATCGGGGCCTCCTAGATGGGGTCGGAGTAGATGGGGTCGAAGGATCTCGCCGCATCGCCGATGCATCGGCGATGCATCGGCGACGTCGGCGTGGATAAAATTGGGCCCCAAATCGAGCCGCATCGCCTGTGCACCGCCGATGCACCGCCGATGCATCGGCGATGCGGCGCGATCCTCGGACCCCACCTACTTCGGGGATGGACAGACCTCCCTGTAGTAAAACGTGGTTTAGAAAGAAAACGACCTGAGGCCCAAACCTGGCGGGCGCAAGCCTGGAAAGTCACGGCCACGGCGCCCTCTCGAGCACCGAAAACGAACCATTCACTCATCGACGTGTCACTGTTGGGGGTTCTGTCCACCCCCGACTACTCCGACCCCCTCTATCTAGGCCTCCCAGATGGGGTCCGAGCAGATGGGGTCGGAGGATCGTACCGTATCGCCGATGTATCGGCGATGCGGCTCGATGTGGAGCCCGATTTCCTCCGCGCCCACATCTCCGATGCAGCGCCGACGTCGCCAGTGCATCGCCGATGCATTGACGATACATCGGCGATACACTGGCGATGCGGCGAGGTCTTTCGACCTCATCTATACTCGGACCCCACCTATAGGAGGCCTCTACTCTAGGAGGCCTATAGACTGGAGGCGCGCTCCGACCAGGCCTCCGGGGAGGACGCGGCCGTGGCGCCGCGAGCCCTCCAGAGGGGGCGGGCACGCGGTGCGCGCACGGCCGCCGTGCGGCCACGCGGGAGGCGCTCGAGCGCGGAGCGGGCGCGGCAGGGCTCCCCCGTGGCCGCGGCGGGAGCCGCGGGCACGCGCGGGCCCCCCCGGACTCTGCACGCGAGGAGCGGCCCCGCAGACCGGAGCCCCGCCCGAGCTCCACGAGGGGGCCCCTACCTGAGGGGCCACGTCAGGGGGGGAGGGGCACAGGGGGGGGGGAGGCATCGACCCGGACTCGGCGACGCATCGCCGATGGGTCGACGACAGGCCCCAGGCGGCGAATCCGCACCTTCCTGGGCGGGTTGGGGCCATCGGGCCCCCATCGGCGATCAATGGGCGACTGGTGGTCGATGCGTCCCCCCCCCAATGCCTATCCCCCCATATCGTTGCCCCCGATTACCTCAGCGTCTTGACGGCATGGCCTGCGCTCTCCGAGTCCCGGCGGCCGCCGCGAGCGAAACGGCAGTGCTTCTCTGGCCAAGGCGAGCCCCGCGGGCACGAACACACTCTCCGGACTGGATGTGAGGAGCGGCCAGCAAAGCAGAACCCCTCCTGGGCCCAACTGCAGTGGAGCCCAGTACACCCGAAACCTTCCACAAGAAGCCCGGCCCTGAGACCCCAGGACGTCCATGCTTGACTTCTGGTGTGGCCATGGTCACCATCGCAGAACCCATCGAAAACAATGAATCCCAGGGCACCCTGGAGGCGGCGAGCAGGGTCTTTCCTGGCATGGGTCGCCACTGTACGCGCCTTGCCGATCGCTCCGTGCGGAGGAGGAGGAGGAGGAGGAGGAGGAGGAGGAGGAGGGAGAGGAGGAGAGGAGGAGGAGGGGGAGGGGGAGGAGGAGGAGGGGAGGGAGGAGGAGGAGGGAGGAGGAGGAGGAGGAGGAGGAGGAGGAGGAGGAGGAGGGGGAGGGGGAGGAGGAGGAGGAGGAGGAGGAGGGGAGGAGGAGGAGGAGGAGGAGGAGGAGGAGGAGGAGGAGGAGGTAGGAGGAGGGGTGGCCCGCGTGCCTGTGCGGGGCCCCTCCGTAGACCCGCGGCCGACCTCGGGGGGCGCGGGTCGGCCCGCCGGCCTTGTCGCACTTGTTGCCCACGAGCGTGATGACGAGCTCGGGGTCGGCGTTCGCGCGCGCCTCCTGCAGCCTCGCCCGCGCGGGGTGGGGGCGGAAGGGCGTGGAGGGCCTCGGCTTGTCATCCACCTCGTCCTCCTCGTCGCCCGCATCCTCGCCCGCACCCCTCCTCCTCCTCCCCATCCTCCTCCTCGCCTTGCTCTCCCCTCTCCTCTCCTGCTTCTCCTGCTACTCTCCTGCTCCTCCTCCTGCTGTTTCCTCCTCCTCCTCCTCCTCCTCCTCCTGCTCCCTCCTCCTCCTCCTCCTCACGTTCCTCCTCCTCCTCCTCCTCCTCCTCCACCTCCTCCTCCTGCTCCCTCCTCCTCCTCGCCCTCCTCCTCCTCGTTGTACTCCGCTCCTCTGGGTGAGGAGCGAGATAGGCATCGTTCTCCCCCTCTCCTCCGCCTCCTCCTCCTTATCATATTATTATCGTGCTTATTCGTATCATGAATCATACTATTATGTTCGTAAGCGTCGTCTTCTGATAATGGATAGTTCGAAGTATCAATATGTTTATTGTCAGTCGTACTATGATTAGTAGTAGTATCAGTAGTAGCGCCTTTGACTCGTTGATTCGCCTTGCTCCTCCATCTCCTCCTTCTACACGCCTTTCACTTATAAATACTTTCTCCCTGTCGTGCCCCAAAGCCAGTTTTAGGGCGGGCTGAGCGTGTCGCCGGAGACTTCCTGACAATCTACAACCCTTCAGCTCAAAGCGTGGCAGCAGCTTCACAGGTGCAGGGCAGCGCCGCGCACATTTGATGCTAACAAGTTACACGAGCTTCACGGATTGAGGGCGGATGGTTTTCAAAATGTGGCTCTCGCCTTCGCGCCGCGCGCATTCGCTTTTTTGAAGAATCCAGGAGCTTCACGGATTGAGGGCGGTTCCTTTTCAAAGTGCGGCTCTCGTCTTAGCGACGTGCACATTTGTTGTAAACACTCGCAAAGGTTTCACGGAGTAAGGGCGGCTGGTTTTCAAAAGGTGGCTCTAGCCTCAGCACCGCACACATTCGTTCATAAAACTTCGCATGGGTTTCACGAATTCCCATGATCAGCGTACCAGGATATTTGTTTTAGAAGGACTCAGAAGTCCAAAGGATGGCGTTCTGGCACGATTCTGAATCGTCAAGACGAAACAGTGAGGTTGATCAGTGGCGTTGGAATCCTGAGAACATTGTTTTGGCACGCGTCAAGATATTCACACGGTTGTCCTCCAACGGCGCACTTCCCTCACTGGGAATAAGCCAATGTACGGGCCTGTGAAGATGGAGCTTGGAGGGAGGGTTTATTCCAACATAGTTGATGAGCCTTGGGTTCACACTGGTCCTCCTCCTCCTCCTCTTCCTCCTCCACCTCCTCCTCCCCCTCCCCCTCCTCCTCCCCCTCCTCCTCCTCCTCCTCCTCCTCCTCCTCCTCCTCCCCCTCCTTCTCCTCCTCCTCCCCTTCCTCCCTCATCCTCCTCGATCTCCTCCCCCCCCACCTCTTCCTGCTGGTCCGCGTGCGGGCGGCCAGGGGAAGGCGAGAGGCTGATAGGCAGCTGGCACCAGCGAGCCGACCCAGAATTCCGCCGCCATGACTCGCTCGCAACGTGGACGTGCACTCCCAAAGCCCTGGACTTTCTCCCCGTGACCGGCTCTTCGTCTAGATCGCCGCCTTGGTTGACGGCCCTGGGCGCCCAGTGAGCACCTCCGGGGAGCGGAAGTTACCCCCAAACCTGCCGCCGTCAGTCCCCAGCATCATCCGTCCTGATATTTCAGTGTGCGGCCCCAGAAATCCCGAGCCCTTCCCCGGTGCCAATTTCTCGCCCCCGGTCCATTCTCGCTGGCCCCTGGGCTCGATGCCGGGCACTGGAGGACGAAATCGAAGAACGCCCGGATCGACAGAATCATGTCGCGGAGGATTTGGGGCCAGTTTGATCCGCAGCGGGAGGAGGAGGAGGAGGAGGAGGAGGAGGAGGAGGAGGGATGAGGAGGAGGAGGAGGAGGGAGGAGGAGGAGGAGGAGGAGGGAGGAGGTCTGGGTCTCAAACGCCCGCCCACGGCGAGGGCGGTGTGAACGGTGGCGCTCCTGGTCGTGCCTCTCTTTTCTGCCCCATCTGGGCCGCGCGACGTGGTGCCGCTCCTCTGCGTGGCGGAGCAGCCTCGGCCGCAGAGGTGAGGAGGGAGGGGTGAGGTGGCGAGGGCAGGGGGGGGAGGAGGAGCAAGGAAGGAGAGAGAAGGGAAAGAGGTGGGGAGGGAGGACGAGGGAGGGGAAAGAGGGAGGAGAGACGAGCTGGGTGCGCAGGCGTCATAGCTGACGTCCTATCCCTCCATCCCATCCATTACCACTGCGTAGGTATCCTCTCTGTTCGCACAGTCGGATGCCGAACAAGGTAATGATCCCGAGAGAGTACGCGATGCATGGTGTAGCACGGCAAAGTATGGCATCGTGTTGAGAACGCGACGCATCTCGACAACAAGGTCAGAAGGAAACCGGAAATGACACAGGACAGGAAATGCAAATGGACGGTTTGGAAAGCGGGCAGCGCAAACTGAGATCAGCGCTGCAACGGGAAAACAATATTCGAAGGACCGAAACCACAGAAATAACACCAGCGCTGCAGTGGGCGCACGATTTGGAAGGACTGGAAGCGCAGAAACGAAGCCGACGCTGCAGCAGGAGCACGAATTGGAAAAAACGACACAATGAAATCAGGTCAGCGCTACGATGGGAACATGAATCGGAAGGACTGAGAATTGCAACATGGAGCCAACGCTGTAGCGGGAGCGCCATTCTGAAAGGACTGAAAACGTTCGGATTGGAACAACACATCTTCATTATCAACTCGACGGCATCCTGTGTGCAAAAACAATACATACGCTGAGGAGGCCAGGACACCTCACCGGCGCCTTCGGGGGAGAGAGGAGAGTAGTACGAATGCTGCGTACTTGAGGAGGGTGAGGGACAAGAAAGAAGGAGGAGAGAGGAGGGAGAGAGGGGGAGAGAGGAGGAAGAGAGGAGGGAGAGAGAGGAGGAAGAGAGGAGGGAGAGGAGGAGGGAGGAGGCAGAGGAGGGAGCGTGGAGGAGAGGAGAAGGGAGCGTGGAGGAGAGGAGGAGGCAGAGGAGGGAGAGTGGAGGAGAGGGGAGGAGACGAGAGGAGGCCGGGAGGCCGGGAGGCCGGGCCGGCTCACGCCAGCAGGGCGCCCGCGCACGCCAGGGCGGCGGCCGCGAGCAGCGCGAGGCCGCCGCGCGCGGAGGCGCCGCTGCGCTCGGACGACTCGCCCGAGAAGACCACGAGCTCCTCGGGATCGGGGGGCGGGGCCAGGTCCTCCTCCTCCTCCTCCTCCTCCTCGGTCCTCCTCCTCGGTCCTCCTCCTCGGTCCTCCTCGGTCCTCCTCGTCGGAGGGGAGGGTCCTCCTCGATCCTCCTCCGCCTTCTCCTCCTCCTCCCCCTCCTCCTCCGCCGCTCTCCACCTGCTCCTCTTCTTTCTCCTCCTCCTCCTGATCATCCTCCTCCTGCTGCTCCTCCTCCTACTGATCCTCCTCCTCCTCCTCATCCTGCTGCTGCTGCTCCTCCTCCTCCTCTTCCTCCTCCTCCTTCTCATCCTCCTCCTCATCATCATCAGCAGCAGCATCATCGACATCATCATCATAATCAGCATCATCATCACCACAATCATCATCATCATCATCATCATAATCATAATCCCAATCAGCATCACCATCATCATCAACATCATCATCATCCTCATCATCACCATCATAAACATCGTCATGATCATCATCATAATCATAATCATCATCATAATCATCATCATCATCATCATCATAATCATCATCATCATCATCATCATCATCATCATCATCATCATCATCATCATCATCATCATGATCATCATCATCATCATAATCATCACCATGATCCAACATCGTCAACATCATCATCATCCTCATCCTCATCCTCATCCTCATTCTCATCATCATCATCATCATCATCATCATCATCATCATCATAATCATCATCATCAGCATCATCATCCTCACGCGCTTCCACCTCCTCCTCCTCCTCCTTCGCCTCCTCCTCCAACGAGGTTCGAGTATCGGGGTTCGGGGATCCGGACCGACTCGCCCGACAAGACAGCGAGCTCCTCGGGATGGGGGACCGAGGAAGTTCAGGGTCGAGGATCGGGGCTGAAGGTGCTCAGAGTTTCGGCAGGTTTTCCGAAGTTGTCGGGGTTTGTCGGGGCCCGGGTTAGATATCATCAGCTGCGCCTCGCCGAGGGCGGCGTTCTGGGAGTGCCAGAATCGTCCCGAACAGCCGCCAGAGGCCCGAACTATGGCCCGAAAACCATTTGGATCATGGGCAACGTTAGGGATGCGGGGCAAACTCCTCCTCCTCCTTCTCCTCCTCCTCCTTCTCCTCCTCCTCCCTCCTCCTCCTCGTCCTCGTCCTCGTCCTCCTCCTCCTCCTCCTCCTCCTCCTCCTCCTCCTTCTCCTCCTCCCCAGGGCAAGGGTCGGCGGGCTGGTGCAGCACCCGCGACGCGCCGTGTGGGAGCTCCAGTCCACGCCCGGGGTCCTGTCCGCGCGTGGGCCAGTCTCAGCACCTGGGCCACCGAGCGCCACACCGTGGTCGGGGGAGGCCTTCCCTTCTCCTCCTCCTCCTCCTCCTTTTCCTCCTTCTCCTCCTCCTCCTCCTCCTCCTCCCTCCTCCTCCCCCCCCCCTCCTCCCCCTCCTCCTCCTCCTCCCTCCTTTTCCTCCCTCTCCTCCTCCTCCTCCTCCTCCTCCTCCTCCTCCTCCTCCTCCTCCTCCTCCTCCTCCTTCTCCTCCGGTGGGGAAGGGAGGGGGGCCCAAACCCTGGACCATATATGTATATATGTATGGGCATATCTCTATAAATAAATGTATGTATGTATGTATATATATAGTATACATACATACATACATGCATCAGTAATGGGGCCCGAACGGTCATTAAATGTCCCTGGGTGCGTGGCTAAAGTGGGGATCCGTGGTGAAGATTCTGCTTGGTGCGTTGAAAATGTTGTTTGTTGTCGTCGTCCCACGCGCGACCCACTTGTGACCCACCCCGCGACACACACCCCGACCCGCCCCGCGACCCACCAAGCGACCCACCCCGAGACCCACCCGCGACGCACCCCGCGACCCACCCGCGACCGACCCCGCGACCCACCCGCGACCCACCCGCGACCCACCCCGCAACCCACCCCGCGAGCCACCCGCGACACACCTCCCGATCCATCCGCGACCCGCGCGCAACCCACCCGCGACCCACCCGCGACCCACCCCGAGACCCACCCGCGACCCACCCGCGACCAACAGAGACCCACCCGCGACCCACCCGCGACCGACCTGCATTGGCTTCAAGAAAAAATCGGCGCCTGCGGCGAACTCGTCGTATAAGTTCTGAAACTTTGGCGCCTGCGGTGGCCTTCCCCGGAGTCTCGCAAAATACCGACGCGCCCATCACCCCCTCACCCTTATCCGTGCTACGTATACATAGATGTACATACATATATGTATATGTATACACGCACCCTGGGGCCCGAATGCATCCACAGATCGGCGGCCTGCCGAACTCCCCGAAGATCAAGCCTCCCGGCGGTGCGTTATGGATAAATTTCCCTTCTAGAACTTGATGAGGCGCGTGGCGCCCTCCCTGGTTTGGCTGACCGAAAGGCGGCGCAGGCGATGAGAGAGGGGGAAGTAGTTCGCCACGAGCTGAGAAGCGTTCCTGTTTTTTCTCCAAACGTCGATGCATGGCTGTCGGTGACCGTCTATGGCGCGCCCGTCGCCCATGTGTCGTCGCCGGTGTAGCCACTGCAGTGAAGTCCCTTAACTCAGAATATTCATCGAGCTGTTTCGGCTGATAACCAGTAGTTTGCCACCAAACGTTCTGTTGAGGCACTGTTTGACGGCAAGAATATAGATGATACGACTTATTTGTACCATTCCACATCAAGCCCCTTGGACTGCATTGGGGTCTCTGCCCCCCTGAACACTGCACGGAAGGCTCCAAAAGATGTGAAGTGAAGTATCCGTTCAAGTCTGTACCCCCCCTGCGGCCCGCAGGGGCCACTTGAGGCAAATGACTACGGAGGATAGAAGAAAGCAGGAGAAAGGACAGAATGAGGGAAGCATCGCCAGCTGACGCTGCGAGTGCTCGTCAGGAGTCCTGGAAAACTCCTGTGTTACTGGAGTAATAAAAACTCCCCCTGTCCAGCGTAGTCGACGAGTGCTGCGCACTCACTCGCGTATCTTAGTGCGCTCTCAGGATAAAGGGAGGATCACGAACTCTTTCTCGTGCCAGCCAATCTCTTTCTCAAACCAATTCTGAAAACCGTCGTCAACAAGCACGTCCCACCTGCAAGCTATTTCACTTTCTTTCAAGAGGGACGAGGAATTCCTTTGAACCACCGTTCCAGTTCGTTCGCCATCGCACGGACTTGGAGAGAAATCCAGAACACGATCACCAGCAATAGGCTCTCGAAAATGAAATGCATCTCGAACCCGGACCCATGCCGGCCCAGGGGGCGGGCGGTACTCGAAGAGAGACTTGTGGTTTGGATCCACGGCAGGCGTAGCCACTGCAGCGCACCCGGCATCGAGGACAACCTCGCGCTGCTCCTCGTTCTCGGCGCCCGGACCGATCTCGAAGCAAACGGCGCCCCCTGGATGTTGCACAGTCTGTCGTTGCTGATTGTGCGTGTCTTCTCGGGCCTCTGCGTCTCCCTTCCCGCAGCCGTCAGTCTGGCTGGCAGCAGCGGCGACGCCTTCGGGCTGGCCGAAATCGTCTGGAGGAAAGTTGAGAGCTGGTGCCTCTGCAGCCTTGGCGTCTGGCGCCTCGGCAGCTGCCGCCTTCGCGCTTGGCGCCTCGGTAGCGTCGGGCATCTTGAAGCAATCGTTGAGCGAGTTCTGCATCGTGCACAAGCTCTCCTGCATCACCTTCAAGTTCTTGTGTGTGAGATCAATCACACTGTTGCCCTCGTTCTTGAGATTCAGGATGGCTTTCATGATCTCCTCCGCTTTATTTTGCGAATGGGGCTCTTCGTGCACGACCTGACGAGCTGAGAAGCGTTCCTGTTTTTTCTCCAAACGTCGCTGCATGGCTGTCGGTGAGCGTCTATGGCGCGCTCGTCGCCCATGTGTCGTCGCCGGTGTAGCCACTGCAGTGAAGTCCCTTAACTCAGAATATTAATAGAGCTGTTTCGGCTGATAACCAGTAGTTTGCCACCAAACGCTCTGTTGAGGCACTGTTTGACGGCAAGAATATACATGATACGAATTATTTGCACCATTCCACATCAAGCCCCCTGGCCTCTGCATTGGGGTCTCTGCCCCCCTGAACACTGCACGGAAGGCTCCAAACGATGTGAAGTGAAGTATCCGTTCAAGTCTGTACTCCCCCTGCGGCCCGCAGGGGCCACTTGAGGCAAATGACTACGGAGGATAGAAGAAAGCAGGAGAAAGGACAGAATGAGGGAAGCATCGCCAGCTGACGCTGCAAGTGCTCGTCAGGAGTCCTGGAAAACTCCTTTACTACTGGAGTAACAAAAAACTGGAGAACGTTAAGGGGAAGTGGCTCAGGGTGGGAAGCGCCGACCAGGAATCGGCGATGGAAATAGATCGTCGAGAGGCGCCCAGCGAAACCGCATGCTCCTGGGCGCAGCGGGCCATCCGGCCCGTGTCGGCGATTGGGGGTCGATGCGCTCACTTTCTCCTGAGTTGTATCCAGGGAAGACCAACAGGTACCGATACCGCTACTCCCCAGACCTCTCCCAGGGTGCGCTCTGACCAGAACTTCGAGGCGAATCCGGCGGTGGCGACGAGGGCCTCCAAGGAGGCAGTGAAAAGGGGAAAACGGGCGAAGAATAGAAGTATGGGCAGCTGCTCCTCATCTGATAGCTCCCCCCCAGGCACAATCGGCGCCTGACCCCTTGGTAGTCCCCAAACGTGGTGGTGACAACACCTGGCGGTGAGTCTCGGGCGATTTGGTGTCACCACCCGGTTTGGGGACTCGTGCGGTTTTCCGAGGATGTCCCGAACACTGGTGGGTCCAGGAGTCACAAAACCCGGTGGTGACCCCGTGTCCCCAAACCCAGCTGTGACCTTTATTGGAGATTCCAGGTCGCCGCCTGGTATCTCACCACCCGGTTGGGGGGTTCCCAGGGCCCCCCTCGGCCGCCCGGCGCGACCCCGGGATCGAGCCCGTCAAGCGGCCGACAACAAAGGGCCGGGCGCCCGCAGAGCCCTGCTGGAACGTCGGACCCGCCTGGCGCCAGGCGCGCACCCCACAGCGGCCGAACGAGCTCAGACGCCAACTGGCCATCGCTCGGGCGTCCATTCCCTGTGTTTTTGTTCGGTTTCGTGCGTGGCTTTTTTCGCACAAGGATCAAGGATGCTCCTCGATGGTCCTCGCCGTAGGAAACATGCACACGTCCGAGCGATGCCAAGCCAAGGGCCCGACGCCCAGAACCCTGAGCCCCCCCCACGTTCAAAAAAATGCATTCGGGGAATCACGGACCCGGGTCGATCCAAATCCGGGTGGGTCGAGCTCTGCAGGATCCTTCTGGGCCCTGCAGGATCCTGAGCCCTGGCCCAGGTCAATGCAACCCAGGCTCTGCAGGATCCTACGAGAGCCGCCGCTGTGGCTGGCCCCTGTTTGCACTGACCCCCGTCTTGAGGGGCAACGCTACGGGGAGATCGGCATAGGGGGAGGAACATCGACCTCGAATCGGCCATGCATCGCTGATAGAGCCGCGACAGGCCCCCGATGCTGAATCCGCATGTTCCTGGGCGGGTTGGGGCTGTCGGGCCCCCATCGGCGATCAGTGGGCGATTGGGGGTCGATGCATCCCCCCCTGTGCCTATCCTGCGGGCAGTATTTATATCCATATCCAGAGCGTCGCGGACTTTTTGGGGAGAGGTGCCGCAACGCCGAGGCGCACTGGATATGGATAAAATCAAGCCTCTTGGGGCCAGATTCTTGTCCATATCCAGTGCGTCTACGGTTTCTGGGGGAGAGAGCCCCAGAATCCAAGACGCACTGGATGTGGATATAACTATTGCCCGCATATCCACCCCCATCGTTGCACTGACCCCCCCCGTCTCTTGCGCCCCGACACGGCTCACGTCTGATCCCGCCTGCGGAGGCCTCCCGCCGAGGGCGGCGGGTGCGCCGAGGGCGAGGCGATCAATGGGCGATTGGGGGTCGATGCATCCCCCCCTGTGCCTTTCCACCCCTATCGTTGCACTGACCCCCCCGGCCGATCAATGGGCCATTGGGGGTCGATGCATCCCCCCCTGTGCCTATCCACCCCTATCGTTGCACTGACCCCCCCCCGTCTCTTGCGCCCCGAGACGGCTCGACGTCTGCTCCCGCCTGCGGAGGCCTCCCCCGCCGAGGGCGGCGGGTGGTGCGCCGCAGGCGAGGCCGCCGCCTCGGCAGCGCCTCCCAGGGACTCCGATGGGGAGCCCCACGGGGGCCCCGGGGCGCGGAAGTCTGCGGGGAGCGTCGACCCGACACACTTCGGCAAAATAGGCCCCCCCCCCTGGAGGGTCTGATGTGTTGTTTCTGCGGCCCCCCTCCTCCGGAGGGGAATGAGGAGGAGGAGGAGGAGGAGGAGAAGGAGGAGGAGGGGGTGGAGGAGGAGGAGAAGGAGGAGGAGGAGGAGGAGGAGGAGAAGGAGTAGGAGGAGGAGGAGGAGGAAAAGGAGGAGGGATCCAAGGAGAAGCAGAAGGAGAAGGAGGAGGAGGAGGAGCAGTAGGAGGAGGAGAAACAGGAGGAGAAGTACGAGGAAGAGGAGTAGGAGGAAGAGGAGGAGGAGGAAGAGGAGGAGGGAGGAGGAGGAGAATGCGGAGGAAGGGAAGAGGAGGAGCAGAAGGATGAGGAGGAAGATGAGCAGGAGGCGGAGGATCAGGGCTAGTCGGAGCAGGAGCAGCAGGAGGAGGAGCAGAAGGAGGAGAGGGAGGCGGAGGAGAAGGAGGAGGAGGGGGCGGAGGAGGAGGAGGAGGAGGAGGACCAGTGTAAACCCGAAAGTCATCAACGATGTTGGAATAAACCCTCCCTCCGAGCTCCCTCTTCATAGGCCTCTACAGCGCGCCATTTCCACTGAGGGAACTGCCTCGTTGGAAGACAACCGTTTGAAGACCCCGAAGCATGCCAAAATATTGTCCTCGGGATTCCAACGCCAGGAATCAACCTGATTGTTGCGGCTGGGCGATCCTGAATCATGCCAGAACGCCATTCCTGGGACATATAACACCGCGAGTCAACGCAGCTGCTGCGCCCTCATAATCCCGAATCCTTCCAAAACACCATTTCCGGTACGCTGATCATGGGAATCCATGTACTTATTGGAAAGTATAAAACCAATTCACGCGGCGCTAAGGCGAGAGCCACATGTTGAAAAGGAACCGCTCTCAAACCGTGAAGCACTGTTTAAAACAAATGCGCGCGGCACTGAGGCGAGACCCACATTGTGAAAACGACCCGCCCTCAATCCGCGACACCCTTGCAATTTTTTGAAACGAATGCACACGGCGCTGAAACGATAACCACATGTTGAAAACGGCCGGCCCTCATTCCGTGAAACTCTTGTTACGTGTAAGAAGAATGCGCGCTGTGCTAACACGACACCCAAATTTTGAAAACAACCCGCCATCCGTCTGTGAAGCGGTTGCCCATGTTGAATTTTCAGGGTCGTAAGTGGTGAGGAAGTCTCGGGCGAAAGGACGGGCCCGACGTAAAAACTGGCCTCGGTGTGCGACAGGGAAAAATTATGTACAAGGACAAGGAATGGAGGCGGGAGGAGGAGAAAGAGGAGGAGGAAGAGGAGGAAGAGGAGCAGGATGAGGAGGAGGCGGAGGAAAGCGAGGAGGAAGAGGAGGAACAGGAAGAGGCGGAGGAGGAGGAGGAGGAGGAGGAGGACGAGGAAGAGATCGCGCGCGGTTTCCTGGGGAAGGCCGTCGGGGCCGCCCACGCGCATGATGACGTGCCTGCCGCCCTCGGAGGCCGATAATGCCACCGTCTTGACGCTCTTGCTGCTCGAATCGTCCAGGGTGACCTGGTAGCCCCCCGGGGCGAGGCTCACGGCCGTGCCGGCCTTCAGCTGCGCCGACTCCTCTGCGAAGCGGGGATCTGTCCATACCTATTCACTGGGGGAAAAAACGTCCCGAGGCCCCAAAGGGGCAAAAGATTGGCTTCAGGGGGGCCGAATCTATTCATATCCGTCGCCTGCCGAAGTCCCCGGAAATCGATCCCCCAGGCGGTGGATGTGGATAATAAGCTCCCGCCTCGGATCCTTCCCGTGCCCCTTGCCGTACGCGATCTTCAGAGTGCCCTGCGCGCTGCCTTCGTACGCATCGACGACCGCGAGCTGCGAATTCTGCTGCGCGACCGAAAACGCGTGGGAGTAGAAGGTCGCCGCCATCGTGCCGTTGCCCTTGCGGTACGGGACCAGCAGCAGCGACGTGGGGGCGAACGGGAGGTTGCCGACGTGGAACGTGCCGACGCTGAGGCCCCCGAGTTTGAAGTCCGCTGGCCCCATGAGGGTCTCTAGGCGCATGAGATTCTTCGTTCTCCTATCATACCTCACTGATGGCGTCGCCCGGGGAGGGCGGGGCCCAGCTCCGCCCGCGCCCGCCGTCGGGGTCTGCGCGCAAATGCGCGCGCGGGGGGCAGCGGGCGAAAAACGGTCGCCGCGTCTCGATCGCCTTTGTTGCGGCGTGGCGCTCATTTGTATTTGGGCAAGGCTCCAGCTCTTCAGCCGCGACAGCGTCGCCAACAAGCGCGGGCCTGCGCCGCCGCGGCGGCCCGCGATGGCCCGCGCGCCTCGGCTTCGGAGGCAAGGCAGCAACTCGGCCGCGAATGCTTCGGCGTCCAGACACCCCTGCGGCGCCCGCGCCGCCTCTTCAAGGCACACGCGAAGCTCCGCCGCCATGGGGGAGCGTCGTGAATCGGACGGGCCGGGGCGCTAAGCGACGCCGCGGCCACTCCGCGCGCGCGCGCAAACAGGCGCGACGCTGCGCGCGCGCCGGGCACGAGCGGGCGAGAGCGAACGCGAATGCAAATGTCGACATATTTTTGCCCGCTGCCCCATCGGCCGCCGCGGTGGCAAGCGGGCGCAAACTAATCAGCCTCGCGATAGCGCGATCGCCAGCAGAAGCTCGCAGCGCAATTTGCTCGCGGGCCGACGCAGCCAGGGGGCGGCACAATTGCCCGCTGGGCCCAATTAGCCAGAGTGCACCGATTACATTGGCGCAATCGCCAATGGAGGGCCCCGAAAACACAGGAGGTGGCGCAGTTGCCAGTGGGTCCCCAGCTGGCCAGCAGGCGCCAAGTACCTTCTGTGACGGCGCAATTGTTGGCGGGGTCCAATTAGCCCATGAGGCGGCGTATTTGCTGGTTGGCCCCAAGTGGCTGGCGGCCGCCAGCCCAGGAGATGGCGCAGGCGCCAGCGGGCCCGAAACAGCAAGCGGGCTTTAATCAGCCCTGGAGATGGCACAGTGACCAGTGGGCCAGCAGGTTCGAAGCAGCTATTTGCAATGGCGCGGTCGCCGGCGGAGGCCCGCGGCGCCATTGCCAGCGGGCCCAGCGCAAGTGCCAATGAGCTCCATCTGGCCAGCGGCCTCCGAACAGCCCCCGGCGGCGAAGCCGCCGACAGTACGGGGGCCCAGTCAGCCAAGGAGGTGGCGCAGATGCCAGCGGGCCCCAGTTGGCCAACGGGCGCAGAATGACCCCTTGCCCTCGGGGCGGGCCAAGAGCCCGACCCCGTGCTGCACGGAGGCCTCTGCCGCGCCAGAGCGCCGAGCACCGTGGCGGCCCGACGCCCCCGGCGCGGCCCGACCTCGCGCTGGCGCCGGACCGCAGAACTGACGAGGGATGTCGCCGCGCTCCGAGAGGTCGGCGCGCGCGGACCTGAGGGAGGAAGTGGGAAGGGGGGGGGGAACGTGCCGCGGGCGAGGGAGGGCGGAGCGACCGACCAGTGCGCGCGCGCGCGAGAGCAGATGCAACGTCGTCGTGGATCAAGAGGTCGACGCGCGCAGGGCGGGGCGGATCAAGAGGACGACGCGCGCGGACCTGCGAGCGGAGGGGAAAGAGAAGGAACCAGCCGCGCGGGGCGGGGGGGGCGGAGCGACCGAGCGACCGAACGCGCGCGCGCGGAAAAGAAAAATACCAATCCCAGCTTCCAGTGCCGACGGCTGGCAGAAAGAACGACAACCTGCGCGGCGCGCGCGCCGCGCGCGCGCGAAGCCGGGCCTGCGCGACGCGAGATTCCGACGCGCCCCGGCGGAGCCTGCGCAGCCGCAAGAGCGGTCGGCACGGCGCGCAGGCCCCCTTCCACCGCGGCGCGCGCTCGGCGCGGCTGCCGCCGCGGCGCAATCGCGAGCAAAACGAACAGGGCCGACAACGCCGCGCTGCGCGCGGCCTTCCCCCTCGCAGTCCGCTTCTCACCCGCGTCGCGCTCGTCAGCGGACGCGGCCGCCCCGCCGACGCCCCAACACTCCCGCTCGCCGGCGCGCGCTCGCGGGCTTGTGCCCGCCGAGCAAACAGGTTCGCGCGCCCGCAACAACCGAATCGCTCCAAGACGCCTCCAAGAGGCCCCTCAAGAAAGCCCCAAGAGGCACAATTCATTGATGTCCATTGGGTCTTTGCAAAACTTTGGAATTCTTGCAATTTCGGTTCCCCGACGCTCTAAGACGGCCCAAGAGGCCACCAAGATCGCCCCAAGAGACCTCCACGAGGGCCCCAGGACAGTCCAAGAGGGCCCCAAGACGGCCCAACGGGGCCCCAGACGGGAGACTCAAACGAACATTTCGAACCCTCGGCTTCGGCAGAGCCCCAAGAGGCGCCGAGAAGCCCCGAAGAGGCCCCGAAGAGGCCCCCACGAAGCTCCCAAAAGGCTCCCAAGAGGCTTCCAGGAGGCTCCCCAGAGGCCCCCGACAAAGCTCACAAACAGTTCCAAACTGGCCCCCACCCTCCGAAGGACGAAGGTCCTTCGATAGAAGGCCCCGGCAAAATCAAAGGGGTCGGCGGGTATGTGTACAGGGAGGTTGAAAAAACAAGGAATTCTAAAAACAAGGAATGTACAATTCTAGGTTGTCGCGTAGAGATCGCAGCCGCGAAGCGAGGCAGAGAACAAACCTAGGAATCTTAAAAACAAGAACCGGACCCGCGACGCGGCATGAAACAAAACAAGGGGCGCCCTGGAACAGCAGGGGGAAGATCTGAGGGAAGATCAGTCGGAAAGAGCTGGGGGGAAGATCTGTGTGCACGCACGCATGTATGATCAACGCGCTCGTTGCCTCAGGGAGCCCGATGGGTTTTGCAAGGGGCCCCCAAGATGGCCCAAGAGGCCCCCCAAAAATAGCTCAAGAAGACCCCGAGCGAGCCACGAGGCAGCTCCGAGTCCACCAAAATGGCCTCTGCAGCGGCCACGTGGGGCGCACGAGCGCTTCAAGACGGCCCATGCTGCCCCCGACGCCCCACAAGAGGCCCTAAAGAGCCCCCCAAGAGGCGCCCAGAAACCCCCAAGAAGCCCCAAAGGGGCACCCAAGAAGCCCCACAGCGGTCCTAAGAAGCCGCCAAGACGCCCGCGGGATCCTCTCCGGACGGCGCGCCGTTGCTGTGCTCATCGGAATCTACTTGAACTTGGCGTTGCCTCGTGCTGGCACGCGGTGAATGAGCACTGCCCTCGTGGACATCCGCGGGCTCGCCCCCGAAGGGAGCGGGCGGGGCGCATCCGCCCCCCGCGGAACTGGCAGCGCCCCCGGGCGGGCAGCACGGGGCAGCGCTCCGCGGCAGACGGGCAGGGCACGCCGCCAACAGCGCCCAGGCGTTGCGCGCTCCGGGCGGGCACCCCGCGAGACGAGGGGCCTCCACGCCCAGAGGTGACGTGCCGAGCGGCAGCACGTTTCGGAGAACGCCTTAGTGCAACGTGTCCCATGTACCGAACTGTTGCGCAAGTTGCCACATGTTGCGTGACTTTGCAAGCTCATGCCCCCCCCCCTTACCCCCCGCAGGAGTCGCGCCACATCCGTCGACTAAACATGGTGAACCCCTTCTGGGACTCAAAAGCGCACAGGAACCTTTCTAGGGAGTCAATGATGTGGACCTCTGAGGCCTCTTGGGATCCAAGACGGCCTGAAGACGGCTCAAGATGACCTCCAGACGGCCCAAGATGGCCCAAAGAGGCCCAAAAGGCCCCCAAGACGCTCCAAGGGGCCCCCCTAAGAGCTGCTCCAGAGGCCAAGAACATTGATTTCCCGATGGATTTGCAATCTGTTTGGCAGAACGACGAGGCAAAACTCCGCGGCAGACGAGCAGGGCAAAGCACCCAACGCCCAGCATTTAATGTTCTCCGGACGTGCACCCCGCCAAGCGAACAGAATCAATGCGCTCGTTGTCCTAGAGAAATCCAAAACAGCATACTCCAAATCCCTTATTAATCGTCCCCCGGGTCTGGTTCTTTAAGGCGCCTTTTTTGTAACTGGTGGGGTCCGGTTTATTAGGGCGCTTGGGGGTACGGAATATCAGGTCGCATTTGGAGGGGGTCCATTTTTTTAGGGGGGGGTCGATCAATAAGGGATTTGGAGTAAACACAAACGTTTGGAGGTCCGTGTGGATTTGATTAATCTGTGCTGGTCCCCCTCCTTGGCGCGCGGAGCGCGCCAGGGACGGCGCCGCCGAGGTCCAGCGCAGATCAAAGAAATCCGGACGGCGCTCCGACAGCTCATGTGCATGCATGTTTTTCTTCTTCGATGTCCGCCAGCTCAAGCACGATCTCCTTGCACGCCTTGTACTGCAGGGGCTCCTCCGTGAGCTTCGCCTTCTGGTTGACCGTGTAGACGCTCAGGGGCTTGTTCTCCGCGTAGGCGTTGCACACGGTCAGGTTGTGCTGAATGCCTCCGTCCTGGACCTGCGGGACGGCTCGTCTTCCTCTCCTCCTGTTCCTGTTCCTGTTCCTGTTCCTCCTCCTCCTCCTCCTCCTCCTTCTCCTTCTCCTTGTACTCCTCGTTGTGCTCCTCCTCCCACTCCTCCTCCTCCTCCTCCTCCTCCTCCTCCTCCTCCTCCTCCTCCTCCTCCTCCTCGCATCATCTTTCCTCCTAGAGATCGTCTTCGTTATCGCGCGTAACATTCGTTACCCAGTCTCAGGGGGGCGCAGGTAACAGCAACGCCTGGGTGGGCTGGGACAGGGACCAACAGGGAAGCCTGATCATCATCGTCATCATCATGCCTCCCCCATCTGCCCCCCAGGGCTCGCTGAAGCACAGCAAGAGCCCCCAAAGCTCCCTAGAACAACCTCACCATCCTGCCAGGACGCCGACTGTTCGTACCAAGCCCATCTTGGGCCCCGGATCAGTGATGAGCTGCGCCCCCACCGGCTCGGCCAGGAGGGCGTGGACACCCATCCTGGACCGAGCAGCACACGTTGCCAGGGCGGGGTGGGCTAGCAGGCCCCCGCATCGGCGATGCATACAGTCAAGACGCTGAAATCAGGGACAGATTTGGGCTCGGAAGGGGCTCGATGTCCCTCAGGCTCCTCCAGTGCTGTTCCTCCTGCCCTCCTGGGGCACGGATGCGCTTCCAGGGCCCAGGAAGTGCCTTCGTTCCTTATCTGGCGTTCCTTCGTTCGGCGGCCCGCCTGCACGCGATCGGGGGTCGACTCCTCCCCCCTGGACAAGATCCCCCCTGGGCCTCGGACGCCCCCTGGGCCTCGGGCCACAGCTCGAGGCTCTGGCGGCCGCTCGCGACGATCCCCCCGGCGCCTCCGCGGACGCCCTGCACGAGGCGCGGCCGCTGGAAAAACCACCCTGGGGCTTCTGAGGCCTTCGCGCCCGAAGGCGTTCGGCACGACCTGTCTTCTGCTTGCTGCATGTCTCTACACACCCATTCCGGCACCCCCCCCCACCCGCCAGCTTGCCCGCCGTGGTGCCCCCTGAGGCTCCGACGCGTCGGCTTTAGGTAGTTCGTCTTTGCGCGGCCCGCTCTGACTCGACTCGCCGCTTGCGCTCTCGCCTGCGGCTGCTGACTAAAATGTCTTTACACGCCCAAAAAAACACGCGCCCACACCCCCTCGGGTGTGGACGATACCTCAGCTCGGCGCAAGCCCGGCGCGGCCAGTCTAGAACAGACTGCGCCAGGAACGTGCTCTGGGGGGCTCCGCCGAACCAGCTCAGTCGGCGGTGGGCAAACCTCCCTTCAGTAAACCTCCCATTCGTGAAAACAGCCTGGGACCGAAACCGACGGACCTGGACCCGCAAAAATAACGGCCGCGACGCCCTCTCGCGAACCAAGAACGGCCAATTCCTTAATCGACGTGTCAGGGTAGGAGGTCTGTCCACCCCCGACTCAGCCAATACAGAGCAGGAGCCGACAGATCCGCACAGTGCCCCCGATTCGGGAGCGGCAACAAGGGGGGTGTCCAAGAGAGGGGGGTGCAAGTCATGCCCGGCGGCATGTGCGCGGCCCGGCGGGGGGGCCAGGGACGTGATGGAATGAGACGAGGCGCCATGAAATCCGAGGAACTATCACGGCCCCCGCCATGATACCCACCCACCCCTAGTCGTCACCCCCCTCTTCGCCGCCCCCGACTGATTCACGGGGGGTCCGTGGACCCCGGGGCCTTGCCGGGACCAGCCTCTCGTCCTGTCCCGGGGGGCCCTCCTGCAAGGGCCACAGGAGCGCAGAGACGCAGAAAGACCTCCAGGTCCCCCGGCAACCCAGGACCCGCCTCTTCCTCCTCCTCCTCCTCCTCCTCCTCCTCGTCTTCCTCGTCTTCCTCGTCTTCCTCGTCCTCCTCCTCCTCCTCCCTCCCTCCTTGCCCCTCTTCCTCCCTCCCACCACTCCTCCTGCTCCCTCCATCTATAACTGATCCCTGTCGCACCCCCTTCACGTGTCGATGGGGCGGGCCAGGCCTTGCACCTGAGACTTCCTCACCATCAATGATCTTGAAAATTTTCAATGCGCAACTGCATCAAAAGCAGAAGGGGAACCGTTTCCAAAATTGAGCTCTCGCCTAAGCACCGCGCACACTCGTCTGAAAAGTTCCCAACAGCTTCAACACAATGGAGGGCGTCGCTTTCAACATGGAGCTCTCGCCTGAACGCCGAGCACAATCCGGAGGCAGGCCTTTGCCTCCGGAGGCAGGCCTTTGCCTGACCTGTCCGGAGGCAGGCCTTTGCCTGAGATCTGTGCGTGTGGAAGCGCCAGGAACACGGACGTGCGCAACAGCTGCACGGACGACATGGGACTCCTGCTCCACATCGGGCTGATGCTACAGTCGGGGCGTTGACCTAAGGAACCCTAAATAAGGAACGAGGCCCCTTTTCTCCACAAGTTAAACTTCGATTTCCCATCGAGAACATAAGGAACACCTGAGGCAAGCTGTGAAACAATTAAGGATCACGGAGCCCCTCCCCAACGAAAAGGGTTCCTTCTTCAGGGCCCCGACTGTACAGACTTCTCTGAATCACAAGCCAGGAGCTTGAACAGAACATACAACTGCGTCGGACGTGTCTCCCTCCAGGGGGATCTTGGGCAACAAATAAGAAGTAGCCAACCCATACTCCAAACATTCTCAACATAGTCAAAACATAGTCCCAGACTATGTCTTCACTATTCTTGAATATTCCTCCTGTAGAAGGACACGCCCGACTTCACGATACAACTGCTCGGAGGGAGGGTGGCTCCTTTTGAAATGGGGCTCTCGCTCGAGACTTCCTCGACGCTCACGGACAGGAGTGACGGCTTGTACAACAAGTACATACATGGGGAACCGCCCTTCCTGAAAACGGGAATCTCGCTGGACACATTGGTAACTGTATGATCCTACCTTTGCGCTGTCTGTGTTACTACCTGGAAGAATCGGGGAGACGTAAGACTCGGGTACGGGGGACTCGGGTTGGCCCGACGGGGCCTACAAAAAAATGACGAGGCCCAATCTGAAACTTGAGGCGAGCTCCCGCTGCAGACATCCCACGAAAACTGGACCGTCTAAATCCAGGACGCGCTCGTCAAAAAAGCGTCGGCAAACCCGAGTTCCGGCTTACTCGGGTCTTGCGTTTCCCCGGAAGAATGCGAGGCGATTACTTTCACTGAAAAAGAAGGCCCTCGCCTGGATGACAGGCCCAGTGGGTGCTGGTGTGTCAAGGGGAGTCTTCTTTAAATGGGGCAGACGTCTTGTAGGGTCTCACGAGCAGGGCACTTCGGACGGGAGGGCGTGTTGCCGCATCGCTGATGCATCCCTGGGTTCCCTCTGGTCCTCCTCCCTCCTCCTCCTCCTCCTCCTCCCTCCTCCTCCTCCTTCCTCCTCCTCCTCCTCCTCCTCCTCCTCCTCCTCCTCCCTCCTCCCTCCTCCTCCTCCTCCCTCCTCCTCCTCCTCCTCCTCCTCCTCCTCCTCCTCCTCCTCCTCCTCCCGCCTCATCCTCCTCCTCCTCCTCATCCTCCTCCTCCCGCCTCCTCCTGAGCCAATCGTTTTCCCCGGGCCTATGGTGGTGGCTTTCCCGCAATACCTTCGGCCTCTGGCGGCCGTTCGGGACGACCCCCCCGGGCTTCGGAGGCTGTCGAAAACTTTCGAAAACATCGGGGATCTCCCTGAGCTCCTCCTCCTCCTCCTCCTCCTCCTCCTCCTCCTCCCCCTCCCTTCTCCGTAGCCATTTTGGCTCAAGATGCCTAGTTCCACAGTGGAACAAGTGGATACCGCTAGTCCGCGGCCAGTGCCAGGGCTCTTGAGCCCGACAGCTTTGTTCAACCCTCCGTGTGCCTCCTGCAGCCCGCAGGTGAGCTTCCTTTGTTCCTCAGCTCGTCCATGGCGCCTCCGCAGCAGCGCAGCGCCTACGTCAAGTGCTACTCCTGCTCGTACGCCTGGAACTACAAGACCAACCAGACGTGCTACTGGTGCAGCAAAGCCTTGGCGCCGTGGACAGATTCCCCGCCTCCAGTTCAAGGTGCCTGGGCGGCCCGCGCCAAGGCCGCAGCCCAGGCCGACTCCAGCTCCACCCAGCAGCCCAGCCCTGACGGTGGATGGGAACCGTGGGCGTCATGGCCCAAGTCCCGCCGCCGCCGCGGCAACGGCAATGGCAGTGGCAAGAACCAAGAGGACGACTGGTGGGCCAACAAGAACGACACACCCAAGGCGCGCTCCGCAGAGGATATCCTTGCGGAGCTCCAGGCGATCGCCCCCCACATCGACAAGGCAGCCATCGACGGTATCAAGTCGCAGATTCCGCCGCCCCAGCCGCAGAAGCCAGCCGACCTCAACGACATCTACAGCCGCGCCCAGGCTACGGAGCGCCGCTGCAAGAACAACCTGGAGAGGCTACTCGAGAGCGAGCACAAGGCGCTCAGCTGGTACACTGAGCGCAAGGCGGCGTCGGAGGAGGCCGCCTACAAGTTGGCAGAAGCCCAGGCCGAGGCCCAAGCCGCTCTCGATGCACTCCAAGTCGCTCGCAAGGGCGGCACGGCTACTCCCAAGGCCTCGCAGCAGAACCCAACGTTCAACCTCACCAGCCTCCTCGAGGACGGTGACATATCCATCGAAGCGGGTTCGGCGTTCGATCTCCAAGGCCTCGACATCGACGACGGCGACCGCCAGGCATGGGAATCCCTCCAGCAGCGCTTCGCCACGGAGCTCAAGGCCAAGGTCACCGAGCTCTTCGGCAACACCGCCAGCCGCATCAGCCAGCTCCGCGCAGAGGCCAGCACCATGCGCACGCGCTTCGCCTCCAAGCGGCAGCGGTCCGACGAGGACGGTCACGCCCGAGAGGGAGGTGGACCACCGCCCGCCGCCTCGGCGGCAGCAGGCGAACCCCCAGCGGCAGCCGCAGCGGACGCTGATGGCTCTGCGGCCTCTTCGCCAGCGGCGCCAAGCGATGAGCCTCCCGCACCTGCTGCTGGCGCTACTTCTGACGGCAGCTCCGCCGCACAGCCTGTACCAGCGATCAACAAGGACCCCGACCTCGAGGACAAGGCACAGAAGATGCTCAGCCAGATGCGCAAGCCCACCGCGACCGCCGTGGCTGCAGCCCAGCAGCCTCTTTAGCCGACTACTACCCGACCCTGGACGGATTGGTGAGACGGGACGCCTACCGTCGGAGACCAAGAGCTACGACAACCCACCGATCATCAACACAATGGACGCAGTCCTCGACCCGTTCGACGAGCTGGCCGATTTGGACGCCCACATCGTTTTCGCAGCCACAGCGCAGCACGCTACCGCCCCGCCCGAGACGCTGTCCTCGGTTGGGGGCGATGAGGCGGCACAGGCCGTCGACACAGTGACATGGGACCCAGGGCAGCCGCAGCGTGCTGCGCGAGCCGACCCTGATGCCGCTCCGCCCGAGACGCTGTCCTCGGTAGGGAGCGATGAGACGGCCCAAGCTGTCGACAGACACATGGTACAGGTTCCAGGGGAGCCGTTGCCAACGGCACACCCTGATGCCGCCCCGCCCAAGACGCAGTCCTTGGTAGGGGGCGATGAGATGGCGAAAGATATCGACTTGACCGCTGCGAGAGGCCCTTGGAAGCCCAGCAGCCCGAGACCCGACCCCAGGCCCACCAACCAAGACGAAGGCCCTACGAATCCCACGCCGTCAGATCACTCCCTGTTCTTCTCCAACATTACTCAGTGGGGGCCACAGTCGGAGAAATGGCTGGCAGGGCCAGGCAAACAATATCAGATGGTGGCATTGGTTGAAACACACATCTCGCATGGTAAAGCCCCTTTCATATACGATAAGCTAGCAGCGGATGGATGGAGGATATCATCGACTACAGCCACGCCGACCAGCAGATCCGACGGAGGCAACACGGGTGGCGAGATTATCCTCTCCAGGTACCACGTCCAGGCCACAACCTTCAACCACCTCCGCGACCTCGCCATCTCCCAGCGCAGGCCCGACCCGTTCCGCGGCTTCACGCCCATGGTATGGCACAGACGCTCGGGCAACCTGGTTGTTATTGCAGCGTATCTAGAACCCCACAGGCAGATCGAGGGTGCAGTGCACGATAAGTTACTCTCGCTGGGAGCATTCGTTACTATGCTCACTGACCCGTGGATCATCCTGGCCGATTGGAACATGACACCTGAGCAGCTCGCAGCAACAGAGTGGCCCGCCAAACGGAATGCTACCATCGTGCGTGCGCCTGGATCCGCCACATGCGACAAGGGCCAGGGACTCACGCTCGACTTCGCATTGGTCAAGACTGGCATCGAGCACACGTTCTCCATTCGCCAGTGCCCCACCGTCCCCTGGGCCACCCACGTGGGCCTTGAAGTTCGAGCAGGCAGCGCAGACCCCTGGTGGTATCAGTCGATCCATACCCCTAGGGCATTCCCAGTAGTGGACAGACCTAGGATCCCACCAGACCCCAACAGCAAGACCGCCATCAAGAAACGTAAAACAGCAGAAGCTCGAGCAGCACGCCTACGCGATCTACCTCCTGAACTCCAACAAGCAGCAGCACAACTCCAGCCACAAGACGAGCCAGCAGCACAGGAGCCTATCCCGTACGCTATCCCGAGCGACCTCTGGGAGGAACAATGGCAGCAAGCTGTACCCACACGTTGTAAGCAGCCTCACGCGCACTTCGTGTACACTCACTGGGTGCACGACGCCGACGACCTCAACCTCAAGTACGCCAAATGGGTCACGGCGCTCGAGAACACCATGATCAGCCACCACCACATCGACCCCAAGGAAGCCGCAGCATTCACAGGCCGAGCCCAAGGCTACCAATTGTCTTGGAAAAAGACGGCCGCCGCCCCAGGCCGCGTACACGTCCATGACCCTCAGTCGGAATGGTGGGCAATCACGCTCACCCTCGTCAAGCGCTACGCTGCGCTCCACGACAAGCCCAAGCACGCAGCGCTCATGCAGCAGCAGGCCTCCATCATCCAGCAGCGCGCGGACCACTTCAACACTCACTTTCACGACCTCCAGTTCGAGCAGGACGAGGACACCATTTTCCGCTGGTTTGCACTCGTCTGGGCCCCGCACTTGGACAACGAGGACACCGACGACTTGGTCACTATTACCGCTACTTGGGCCTCCAGAGCGCTCTCTGCCGCCCTCGCCAAGTCCAAGAGGGCTTACGGTGCTTGGCTCGCCAAGCAATGGAAACACCGCCCTGGAGTACTACACGCCCATGCCAAGCCTGCGCCCGTACGTCACATCGAGGCCTACACGACCAACCAGACCATCGCCGACCCCACCGTTATCATGGACAGCAAGAAGCAACAATGGCAACAAGTATGGCAGGCCACCGAGACCCCCGACGACATCCTACAGGCGCTGTCAAAGGCCAAGGCAGCAGCCGCTCGCCAACCACTCGAGCCCATCACGGCTGAGATCGTACACCGCTTTCACGGCCGCATGCCACCCAGTAAAGCACATGGAGTTGACGCCCTTGGACCTCGCGACCTCCATCGACTACCGCAGCCAGCAGTCGAAGCCTATGCGGATACCCTCAACGCAGTTGAGCATGCAGGCATCTGGCCACTACAAATCTCAGGCACGATTGCAGCCCTCGCAGCCAAGAAGTCTGGAGGCGACAGGGTCCTCGGCATGCTACCTCACATGGCCAGACTCTGGTCTCGCATCAGATCGACTGCATCTACATCCTGGACCCAAGGCCTGGACGACTTCTGGACTACAGCCATCAAAGGTTCCTCAGCTCTCCAGGCCGCCCTACATAGGGCCTTGTTAGACGAGACAGCCTCAGCGCTTGGCATACAGTCCGCCACATTGCTATTAGACATCCAGAAGTTCTACGACAATATCAAGCTCGCCAACCTCATTATGGTCGGCCTCAACTGCGGCTTTCCCCCCATCATTCTACTACTCGAAGTGCAGCTATACCTGGCGCCCAGATTCTTGCGCAGTCGACAGTGGGTGAGTATGCCTATCTTCGCCTCCAAAGGCATCATCGCAGGCTCCCCGCACGGCACGACCTTGGCACGACTCATATTACTTCCTATTCTTCGGCAAGCCCAAGTTCAGGCAGAGCTTGCCCAGACGTGGACCTTCGTAGACGACACCGTCCTTCGAGTCGAAGGAGTCCTACGCACACTGCAGAAGCACCTCCCCCGTGCCGCCAAGACGCTTCGAGACGGTCTGAAGGAGTTCGAGCTGCCTATCTCTGACAAGACGGTCCTCATCGGCTCCACCCCCAAGGTCAGCAAATCGCTAGCCAAGAAGTTGCGGCAGTACGACATCCCAGTCACTGCGACCGCCACGGCCGTCGACCTCGGAGTTGACGCGGCTGCGGCTACTCGACGGGTACAAGCCAAAGCCAGGAAGCGACAGAGCTCAGCCGCAGCTAGGTTTCGCAAGATACACCGACTACGGAGCACTGCGCAGCAGGCTCGAATCTCGGCAGGACTGTGGCGCACTGGCGCTCTCCCCGAAGGAGTTTTCGGTCATCAGGTGCACGGCCTCGCTCGGCACGCTATACTACGATGGCGGCGTCAGGCCGCCATTGCGGCCACGGGGGCAGCAGCGGGCCGATGCCTCACCTCCCTCCTCGGTGCCACCTTCGACGGCATGGACCCAGGAGTTTCTCTAAGGATCGAATTCATCGAGGCTTGGCTTCAGCACTGGATACGCCACCCGAGCACGCGCGCCAGGATCATCAGAGCATGGCCAAGGATCAAGACCACCTTGCTCGCAGCAGGCCCCAAGCTGTGGTGCAGGGTCAAGGGGCCCACTGGCGCGGCCATCGCGACCCTGCTGGAGGCCAGCTGGGAGCCGACCTCAGCTACCACGTAGAGACGCACGAAGGACGGCTACATCGAGGAGTGGAACCTCCCCCCTGCCGATGACCCCGACCTCCTCGACGCCGACATCCACGCAGTATTGCAGGACCTCAGCGAGGATTTGCACAGGCTCCTCTGGACTCAGGCCGCTACGCATGAACATGGTGACACACTGGCTGGAGGTGCGGACATGGTCACCATCCGCATCGAACAAAAGAGGCTCCTCGCAAACGGTGATTTCAGCGACTGTGCCCTCAACAACACCGTCATCAGTGGTGGGCAATGGACCAGAGACCGCCTCCACAACGCGGGCTACCAGATCAACAAGAACTGCGACCGATGCAGCGCAGGAGTTCCTGAAACCTTGTTTCACCGAATGTGGCAGTGCGAGGCGAATGTGGGACCTGAATTTGAGGCCAGTGACAAGTTATTACCGCGAGCCGTGGCAAGGGCCAATGCTGACCCTGCCCTGTGGCTCCGTGGCATCCCCTCTGTCGCGCTCACTACGCCCGCGTTCGAGCCTTTGACTGGGAGGGACGGGTGGGAGTTTGTTGGTGCGGTGCGGGAGGGTCTGCCGTCGTGGGAAGGAGCTCGCAACGCCGAGGGCGAGTTGTTTCTTTTTGGCGACGGGTCTGGCGGCGCCTTTTCCGACGACGTCAGGCGACGCCGTGTTGGTTCTGGCCTCGCGGCCCTCCGATGGGACCCTCCCTCGGCCTCCTGGACCCTCCACGCGGGCCTCCTCGCCCCCCTCCCAGGCCCCCGCCAGACCGTCCCTAGAGGCGACTTGCACGCGTTTTGCCTGGCACTTGAGACGTGCCAGCAGGATTTCACGTTTGTCACTGATCACCTAGCCCTGCAACGCGGCTGGCAGAATGGCAGATGTCTCAGACCTGGCAGCCTCAGAGGCAAGAATAAGAATGGGGATCTCTGGCTGAGAACTCGGCACCTCGTGCAAGATCGATCTGGCGGCTCCTCTTCTGTCACGGTGCTCTGGACCCCATCTCACGCCGATCCCCTCTCGTTGCACGGTTTCCAAAAATTTCTGGCTCTCGGCAACCAGCATGCCGACGAGCTCGCGGGAAGCGCGGCCCAAAAGTCGGCCACCCTTGCCCTCCCGCCCGTCCCCAGGACCGATGAATACGACGCTATTGCAGCCATCGTCCGACAGAGGGCACGACTGATTTTACGTTCTATAGGCAAGAATTCAGAGCCCCGAGGACAGTGGCCAGAGAGGCAATCCACCCAGGAGGCTGCCCCGCGCTCTCAGTTGCAGACCGCGATAGCGGCTTCTCAGCACAAATTCGAGCGGTGTGCAGACAAATGGAGATGCCCTGTTTGCCTCATCATCGTTGGCGCTTGCCACGTTATTCCAGCTGCCGCCACAGAGTGTGTGCCGCCTTGCCCCCTTCCCGAGTTCGCTGCGTGTGGAGAGGTGCCGTGGTCGAGGGGTCCTCGCGTGATCAGTGGCAAGTTGATCCACCCCTCCCACACTTTGGCCACCATCCCCAAGTGGCAATTGTTTTTCTGTGTTAAGTGCGGCCACACGGCCACGCACCAGGTTAAAAGCCTACTTTTGCCGTGCCCTCTCTCCCACCAAGTGGGAGAGCGCAGGGCCCTGGGACCCACTGGCAAAGGCCTCGAGAACCTCAGCAGGATCAGGCGAGGCCTCCACCCGTCCAGATCGGGTCCCAGCAAGTCAGTGCTAGAGGCTTTGCACGTCTCGGCAGCCGAAGCCGCGATCGGTTCCTACGCGGCGGGAGCTGCCTCCGAGTAAATTGTGAGGCCAGGGGGGCCTGTCGCGGTGGGCCGTGGGATGTCGCCCCCCACGGCCCTCCGAGAAAAACTGGATGGCCCCCCTGGCATCTCTGGGTTCCGAACGGACTACGTCCGATTGCTCCACTCCACTCCTCCCCCTCCCTTCTCCTCCTCCTCCTCCTCCTCCTCCCTCCTCCTCCTCCTCCTCCTCCTCCTCCTCCCTCCTCCTCCTCCTCCTCCTCCTTCTCCTCCTCCTCCTCCTCCTCCTCCTCCACGCAACGCTGCCCCCGATGAGGTTCAAACATGCACCCCTGGACCTGCCCTGGGGTGCGTTCTGCACAAAATTTTGAGGCGATCCCAGCCGTGACGACGAGGGCGCCTGAGGACGGCCAAAAGCCTCGATCCTCGAACCTCGATCCTCGAGTCTCGAACCTCGCTCCTCGACACTCGGATCTCGAGCCTTGACCCTCGAATCTCGACCCTCGAATCCTCGACCCTCTCGAATCCTGGAATCTCGATCCTGGCATCTCGAGCCTCGAACCTCGAGGCCTCGATCCTCGAACTCTCGAGGCCCGTGAGGGAGGGAGGGAGGGAGGGAGGGAGGGAGGGAGGGAGGGAGGAGGAGGGAGGAGGAGGAGGAGGAGGAGGAGAAAGGAGAGGGAGGAGGAGGAGGGAAGGGGGAGGAGGAGGAGGAGGAGGAGGAGGAGGAGGAGGAGGAGGAGGAGGAGGAGGAGGAGGACCCCGCCCCCTGCCTGCCGGTGCCCCCGCCGCCCGCCCGGGCGCGGGCCTGCAGCGCGGCGCCGGACGAGGCGAGGGCGGCGAGGGCCAGGGCGCGGAGGGGGGCCATGGCGCCAAGCCGGGTGGGGCTCGGGGGCTCCGGCTCGGACGAGAGGGAGCCTGTTTTTTTTGGACTCTGGCAAGTTTACTTGCATGGACGGGGGGGGGGCTGAGCCTGAAGCAAGCCGGGGGGGGGGGGCGCGGAAATCACGCAAGTCGAAGGCACTTGCACGCTAGTATTCGCTTGAAGAGGGGCGAGGGGGGGGGGGGGGGGGGGGGGGGGGTGGCGAACGCCATGCAAGTAAACTTGCCTGAATCAAAAAAAACAGGCTCAGGATGGGGGGGTGGGGTTAGGAGGCAACTACTGGGAGGTTTTTTCGTCGGAAAGATTAAAAGGAGGATTCAACCCCATGTGGGAGCTGCTACGCCGGAATGGGCCTCGGATGAAGCGGGATTGAGCCGGATTAAGCAGGATGAAACGGGATTAAGCGGGATTCAACAGGATTAAGCCGGATTCAACCGGATTTCGGACCAGGGCGAAATCAGAATTTGACCTCCCAGGAGTTGCATCCGAAGGGGGGTGGGGGCAACTCCTGCAGGCCCCTCCTGCTAGTCGGGTGTTGCCACGAAAACCCCTGGCCCAAGGAGAGCCCCCAGGATTCCAGGGGGTGGCCCAGGCGGCCTCCAGGGGGCCCCTCACGAGCCCAGAGGGCCCCAGAGGCTCCAAAGTGGAGCGAAACGCTAGGGGCACCTTGGGCCATGGGCACTTCTATCAACACCCGACTGTTGTTTTCATCTTGTCCGGGAACGGTCGCTACCCGGGCTGGGGAGGGGCGGGTGATTAACGGCAACGCTTGGGCAGGGTGCGCTGCGATCATGCGCGCGAGCACCAACACGTGAGGGCGCCCCCTCCCTACGTACGATCGTTGCCGTTGCCTGGGGGGGGGGGGATTGGCCCGGGTAACGACCGTTAGGCGCCAGTGGATCAAGAACAGTCTCCCTGAGATCCGGGCGTTGACATCTGTCCACAGCGGGAATGTTCGCCAGGCTTCGCGCCCAGGGACCATCACAAGTCGATCGGGTGCAAACGATGCGGCACACAGATGGTCTCCAGGGCTCGAGTCGTGATTCGCGATGCTGTTGTTTGTTTCGCAATGTCGGATCTCAGGGGCAACTCCTGTATGCGATCGCCGCTTCATCCCCAAACATGCTCGCGCCGCGAAAAATCACGACAGAAGCTTCTGGCAGTAAGGGAACTCTGGGGGCCCTCGCTGGGCCCGAGGAGCGTCGAAAAGCTACTCGGGATCAGAAGTGGGCCTGGGGAACGGGTCGGGACTTCCAGGGACACCGCATTGAAAGGTTGGTGGGGGGGAACTCCTGGTTGGGAGGCGACTTCTGGGAGGTCTTCGTGGAAATAGTGAAAATCAATAAAACTCGATTGAGGGACTCTTGAGCTGGATGAGCCCAGATTCAGCCGAGAGCCAAGCCGGATTAAGCTGGATTGAGCGGGATAATACCGGATTAGGCCAATCATCATCTGCACTTCTTGTAGTCAACCGATCGACGCCCCATCCATATCCAGATATCCGACGATGTGTTCTTTTTCAACCCCAGCGTTGTTCCTAGATCTGACCTTCGAAGGCTGCTATCGGGCCCTGAGGCGAAACGGATCGGGGCAAACTTGCCCCAAGGAAGGGGTCGAGACCTATGCGTGCATCGTCGGATGTCTGGGTACCCCTGCTGGCGCCAAAGCTCCACGAGGGGGCGGAGAGTGGGCATCTGACCCCTGGAGGCCAAGTGAATGAACCATCCATGCCCTGCCTGCCCCTGGCAACCACCAGCAGGGAGATGGGCCGAACGTCTATCCCTTGTGGGAGGTCAACACAACGCCGGCAGTATCGGGACAAGGACCAGCGCGCCCGATGTAGGCCCGATGAATCCACTGGTTGAGTCCGAAACGAAGCGTAACAGATACCAGATTGCGTCAACTTCCGGCCAGGTAAATTCAACAGATGTCAGCCTCCCAGACAATATCACAAAGCGGGGAGAATGAAAGGTGCCACAAGCATCATCAGGGCGAGAAGAGATGCGATGAGCAAGGGGCGTCTCCCTGGTGGTGTGGTCCCCCCCCTCTCTCGCAGGGGACATCCCCAGCCTCCACCTAGGGGGAGGCCTCGTGGACCTCCTCTCGCTGGAGGTGGCTGACTCTGGTGGTGTTGGCGTCGCTTCTCCTCCTCCTCCCTCCTCCTCATCCTCCTCTTCCGCCTCCTCCTCCTCCCCCCTCCTCCCTCCTCCTCATCCTCCTCCTCCGCCTCCTCCTCCTCGTCCTCCTCCTCCTCCTTGGGGGGCGTTGGGCGGGCGCGTTGGGCAGGGGGCGACACCTGCTGCACGCCGCTGGCTTCGGACCCCCGAAGCCCTGCACGCTCCCCTCGGCACTATATGGGCGCCTCCCCCCGGGCCCCAGGAGGCGGCGTGAAAGCCACCTGCGTGAGCTGCCTCGCAGAACCCTCCCCTTGACTGCAGTCGGCCCGTGTCGTAAGGATGCGTGGTAAGGATGCAAGGGCCTTGGAAGGCCATCTCGAAGCCTTGCGAGCGGGGCGCGGCCGGCGAAGGTGGCCAAGGATGGGCCGAGGATGCAAGGATTTACAAGGGCACCCTCGGGAGAGTCGCTCATCCTTACTCTGCGGGCTGACTGCACCCCCCCCCCACACCTCTCGTCCGACCCGAGATGTTCGAGCAGGGGATCGACTCCAGAACTGATGCACCTCCAAACCTGCTTCCCTCCGTCGGGTCCACGGACAAAAAAACGCAGAATGCTCGATAGTTAGATCGACGGAGAAATGCGACTTATGTTCCGCAGAATCGACGACGGAAAAAGCAGTCCTGGGGCAAATCAGTTCTGCAGTCGATCCCCTGCTCGAGGAGTGCGGTGAGCGAAAAGTGCGTGCCTGGATGAGGATGGGCTGTTGCGCCAGAGCGTGCGCGGGCCCAAGCCCCGTACCTCCTCATCGCGCCGCAAGAAAATATCAGGACGAATTCTCCGACCCCGGCAGAGACGTCACGGAACGACACAGGATGAAAAACTGGTCCCCGGGGAGGGGTCCAGACATCCATAGAGGCCTCCCAAATGGGGTCCGAATAGGTGGTGTCGAAGGGTCGCTCCGCATCGCCGTCGGCGGTGCATCGGCGACGCCCGCATGGAGGAAATCGGACTCCGCATCGAGCCGCATCGCCGATGCATCGTCGATGCGGCGCGGTCCTCCGACCCCATCTTCTCCGACCCCATGTAGGAGGCCTAGAATCCAGGGGCCCACGTGGTGAAAAAAACACGTAGGCACATTGCAGATGCCGCGGCCATTGAAAACAAGAGGCGCACGATATGAGAGAGAAAGATCGCTCAGCGCCACCATGGGGTCATGAACATCCTCCACCACCTCTTCCCGCAACACTTGCAAATCCGCGCGCGCCCACAATGAAAACTGTGGTCTCCCATATGGAGAGCCCAAAAGAAACCAGTACCGCTATTTCCCAGACCTCTCCCGGGGTGCGTTCTGACCAGGGTTTCCAGGCGAATCCAGCGCTGGCGACGAGGGCCGCCCAAGAGGCCGAAAACGGAGAAAATGGGCGAAGAGCAGAGGCGTTGGTACCTTTTCCTCCTCCGACCAAGAGGCCGCAACTTCACGAAAACCAGCCCTCGCCCTCCTCACACGCCCTCGCCCATGCTGCACGCGCGTCCCCGCCCTCGCCCTCCTCCAACGCCTCCCTGCCTGCTCCGTGGTCCTCAACACGCGTGCTGGTGTCAACGTGTGCTTGCTCATGGAGGCGCTGGCCGAGGGCCGGCAAAGGCTCGGCGCCATCGGCTAAACTGAACGGGGCAGACACAAGTTCAGCAAGCACAAGCCCTGAGGATCATCGCCCTCCGCCGCCCTCCTGGCCCACAGCTCCCCTCCATCTTGGGCGGGGCCAGTGCCTGGGTCAGCAGACCTCTCTTGCCCGAGCCGTAGGTCGGGCATGACCCCCTAAAGGCCGAGTTGGGAGGAAAAACGAAAAATTACAACAACAACAACAACAACAACAACAACAACAATTACTAGCACGTGGGGACACTCCGTTCTCACCAGTGCCAGGGTTTTCATAGGAGGCGGGCAATACCCCCACTTTGTGGGGGGGCGGTTCAAGCTCTACCAAATTTCCAAACGACTCTTCGCCACCACCCACACCCAGCTTCCCGCCCTATGACGTTCGGCCCTATGGACGTTCGGACACTTCACTTCGTGGCATGCGGACGACCGTGGCTACTATTCAGGGCCCCGCGGCCGACGACGACGGCGTGCGCGCGCGAAGAAAAAACGAATGTGTCCCGCATGGTATTAATTGACAGGGATGATGGCCCTGGCAGGTGCGCAACCGTTGTTGCAGAAGTTCGAAAAAGTTGCTCGCAAAAGCCCTTTTGACAGAAATGATTAAAAAGTGTTGGGTTTCCTACGAATCCGCAAGAGCGCGCGGGATGAGATTTTGACATTTTTTTGTTGAAAAACCATTGGTTTTTTGATGTTTTTAAGTTAAAATCGCTCCGAACACTAAGCTTTTGGAAGGATTTCGTCTTGCGCGCGCGAATGTCCACTTTACCTTATTTTTTGCAAGGGATTCTTGAAGTTCGGTTATGTTAGAACAAGAAATGTCCACTTTGCCTTATTTTTTGCAAGGGAAAACCGCCCGTAACAAAACAACCAGATCCGGACCAACCCGTTTTGCCGGAAACCTCCTTACGAAAATGATGAAAACATGGCTGCGGCCTAGGCGCGGCGAGGGGGCCGCGCACCAGGGGCCCCAACAATAATTATTCTTTAGAAGTAATAATGTTCAACAACAACAACAACAACAACAACAATCACTTTACCCGAACGCTCAGTGTTCTCTACATTTCCTAGGGTTTTCATGCGATACGCCCGCCAATAACCCCCACTTTGTTGGTTTTGTCATATCAAGCTCCTACCAAATATCCACCATAAGACAACGAAAAGAGATAAAGGACACTACTCTTCGCCACCAGCCAACACCGCAGCTTCCGCGACCCAATGACTTTCGACACTTCACTTCGTGCCCTGCGGACGACCGTGGCAACTACACAGTGCGTGGAGTACACACCCACATAAAAAAAAAAACAAAAAGAAGTTTGTTAAGCCAACGTTCGTACACACCACAGAAGTTGTTAAGCCTGTTTTAGGATTTAAGTTGTTTAAGGCCCTTCACAGAACATGGGATGAAAGTCGTCAAGGTTTTTCACGAGGACCCTACGTGCGACCGTGTGATTTTAAGATGCTGCGGTGCTAAAATTTTACATTAGAAGCCAATGATTTTTGATATTCGCGAGCGCGCGCGAAGAAAAAACGAATGTGTCCCGCATGGTATTATTTGACAGGGATGAAGGCCCTGGCAGGTGCGCAACCGTTGTCGCAGAAGTTCGAAAAAGTTGCTCGCAAAAGCCCGTTTGACAGAAATGTTTAAAAAGTGTTGGTTTTCCTACGAATCCGCAAGATCGCGCGGGATGAGATTTTGACATTTTTTTGTTGAAAAACCATTGGTTTTTTGATGTTTTTATGTTTAAATCGCTCCGAACACTAAGCTTTTGGAAGGATTTCGTCTTGCGCGCGCGAATGTCCACTTTACCTTATTTTTTGCAAGGGATTCTTGAAAATTGATTATATTAGAACAAGAAATGTCATTTTATAGTGTTTTTTGCAAGGGAAAGCGGGGGGGAACAAAACAACCGGATCTTGATCACAACGAATTACCTGAGGCTTCCTCACGAAAAATGATGAAAATGTAGCTGCGGCCTAATGCGCGGCGCCGGGTGCGGCACGCAGTGGTCCAACAATAGATTATTACTTTAGAAGAAAAAAGTATCAACAACACAACAAACAGCAGCAGCAGCAGCATCAGCAACAACAACCACAACAACACACAACAACAGCAGCAACAACAACAACAACAACAACAACAATACAACAACAGAAAAATGAAAAATGCCCCCAACATGCTCGACAGTAGTC
>CAUYUJ010013558.1:831130-851130 GCA_963575745.1 Prorocentrum cordatum
TTCCATAAGTTGACCTTCGATTCCCTATCGAAAACATGAGGAAAACCTGAGGCAAGCTGCGAAACCCTTAAGGAACGCGAAGCCCCTCCCCAACGAAAAGGGTTCCTTCTTCAGGGCCCCGACTGTACAGTGGAGGCCAGTCCACCGGAAACTTCCCACGAGGAACCCAACCCTGAGACCCCAGGACGTGCCTCGAACCTTGGTGTGGGGACGCCACGCCTCCCACAGCAGAGCCATCGAAGCCCAAGAGACCCAGGGCACCCTGGAGGCAAGCAGGGTGCTTCTCGGCATGGGTCTCCACTGTGTTAGGGGAGCGAGACATGACATAAACATAGAAACTCGGACCTCCGAGCTTGCATGTTCCTGTCACTGCTCGTTCCCCTACATCTCGTGAGCCCTCCGAGGTGACTCGAGGGTGCCAAAACTGCATGTCACGTACGAGCAGACGCCTTGCTACACGTGAGGGAGTCAGCGGCACGCTTGTGGTCGAGCTCCGAGCCCCACATGGGGGGCCCGCGGGGCCTTCGGGGGACGAGGACCTTCTGTTGGGCACCCGCTGAAAAGCCGATGCCCTACCTGACCTGCCTGCAGTCGGGGCGCTGGCCCAAGGAACCCTGAATAGAGAACGAGGCCCTTTTTTTCTACAAGTTGAACTTCGACTTCCCATTGAAATTCTGAGCTAAACCTGAGACAAACTGTGAAACAGTCAAGGATCACGGAGCCCCTCCCCAACGAAAAGGGTTCCTTCTCAGCGCCCCGACTGTGCTGCACCATCGTCCCCGGCAAGCGTCGGGCCCCGGTCCCTGCGGGTGATGTCATAGACCAGCAGCGCCCCGGCAGCGCCGCGGTAGTAGCTTCGGATGATCGAGCGGAAGCGGTCCTGGGCAGAGAGGGGGTAGAGGAGGTCTCGGCGTTCAATTCCTCCACATCCCTCCTCCTCCCGCCTTCTCCCTTGTCCGCCTCGTGGAGCAGACGACTGTCCTTGTAACAGGCTCCAGGATCGTAAAATGTGCCCCAAAAAACTTCATGAGCACCACCTTCGATGATGGAAGAGCCACTGTGCCCGACGCGAGTCGGCAGGAGTCGAAGGCCTCATCACCATCACCATCACCACGAAACATGGAAGTTGTCTTGTTCCTCACACACAAACGCGATGCCCAAATAAAAAACAATCCTCAGAAACATTTCCGCGGCGCGAGCACAGGGAAACGAGCCGGTCGTAAGTGACTCCTCGGCGCGTCAGCGCGCAGCGGAAATGTCACAAAACTCAGTCCACCAGTGAGAACGAAAGCTGACGAGAAGGAGAAGGAGGAGGAGGAAGAGGAGGAAGAGGAGGAAGAGGAGGAGGAGGACGAGGAACTGGAACTGGAACTGGACAAACGCGAAGCGTTACAACAAATGCCTCCCCCTGAACTCCTCAAGGAAGACGAGGAACAGGTTGAAAGCGAAGACGGACCTGAAGACCCAGTAGCTGCAGGGAGGGACACCGATACCTTCACCATATTTCAGATACGACCCAAAAACTGGCAGCGGCTAAACAGGTAGGATTAAGCTCGATACGGCCCTATACGTGGTCAACGGGCAAACTTGGCACAACTCGCAGAAGAACCACAACTGCGAGGTTTTATAGTACTGAGCTCGCTACCTCCAGAACTGTCTCGCCCACTGCCACACTTACGAGCCATATAGATCATGTTCCTCAGCACGATTGCGCGCCACCCGTAACACAATTAAGTGATCATTGATGGGGTTCCCAACGACAGCAAACTGAATAACAGCCCGCACACTGTACAAAGTGAAGATAACTGAAATAGACGCCCACTCACCATGCCCAGTACGCTGCTACCTCCCGAGCAAGAGGGTGTGTGAACAATTCCAGAAACCGCACAGAAAACTGAAGTCGCGACACTATGCGAGACTGAACAAAAATGTCACCATTTCGATCAAGCACATCGGAGCAGCGCCAGAACCCGCTGCCACTGCTCAACTTTCTCGAGAACCATCCCACGTCATTTGCGTACCTGCTGATACAAAGGGCAATACTGATGAAGATGACGGGCTCCATCTGGAACAGCAACCACCCCTTGAGCAATGCCAAAACATGCTGCCACTGCACATCCTGCTCGCAAATACACCAGACTGTAAGAATTGCAAGAAACAACATCCCGAGGGTTGAATGGATAAGCAGGCCTACCATCGCAACAACAAAACTTGAAACTGCAAATAATAAACTCCACCCATCCATCGCTGCGCTCTGTGGGGCATGACTGGCCAAAAAGGCTCTCTCCTCCCACATCTGCGCAGCAAGGCCCAGCCTCCCCCATGCGGTTTTGGGGAGGACTTGAATAAAACCGCCAGCGGCAGCAGCCTGGACGCCCAGCAGCACGCCGTAGACCGCCTCGGATTGCCTTCGCCCTGCCTTCGCCACCGGGATCGTCCGCGCGCGTCGCGGCAGACCCGATGCACCTCAAGCGCCGACGTGTAGGCGCAGGGCGCGACCCATGACTCGCTGGAGCCCAAACGGGTACGGAGCCTTGGGCCGCATGTGCTTGAGAGGAGGAGGACGAGGAGGAGGAAGAGGAGCGAGGGGGAGGACGAGGCGAAGGGGCAAGGGCGCTGTGCGGATAACCCCATATGGCCCAACGGCCACTTGTATCATCCAAGAACGCACATCGCAATCAAGAAGGGACGAGGAAGGAAGGAAGGGGGAAGGAGGAAGAAGGGCAGCTCCTCCATAAAGCAGGTGCCAAAGACAGCGAGCTTGCTGAACGCGGGCCATGACACAAAAGAAGAAGCTGGAAATCAGCGGCACGGCGAGGAGGAAGGAAGGAGGGAGGGAAGGAGAAGGGATAGACGGCGATCTACACTTCCACACTGACAGCGGACTGCTCTAGCTGCATCCTCCGTTTGAGAGGTTGCCCACTCCTGGGCGTTCCAGCATCCGGGGACGAACGAGGAAGGGACAGGCAGAGGAAGCGGATCGCCGGCCCACCACACCAGGACTAGCCGGCGCTCCGCCTCCAGGCGGCGACGACGAGAGGAAAGAGACCCGGGACCGGGGCCCCGCACCAATCGGCTGCGCCCCCCAACCCATCGACCACGTGGCCGGGACAGGGGACGCGGCAGCTTGAGCCACCCCGCGCCGGGATGCGCGGCGGCCCGCCGTCCAGCGCATACCTCGCCCGCAGGCGCCAGGCCAGGATGCTGCGGGTGGGCCCCACCAAGCTGAACCTCGTGCTCGGGCCGCCGGCCAGCAGCATAAGATAGGCGCCTCGGCGGCCGACTATGCCGGACAACGCCGGGCCGAGTACACGTCACCGCACCACTGGGTTCACGCGTCTGCCCGCACGGGCTGCTCGCCGAGGCACTTAGGGGGCCACGTGCGAACCCGACCCCTACCCTCCGCGATTTCTGGGGGGGGGGGTGGGGTTCGCTTCGCTCGGGAGCTCCCGAGCGAAGTGAACCCCACCCTCTTGTGGCCATCGTTGGCCGCAGGCAGCGCGCGGGTGGCCACTGACCAACTCCAACGCGAGTTGTCTCATCGCCGACGGGCGGATCAAGTCGGAGTCAGAACAGCGTCGAGCGTGGCAATGCGCAACGTATACTGTCGCAGCCACCATGGCGCGCTTCGTGACGACGTGCAGCGGGGAGGCATCAAGGAGCAAAAAACCGACCAAACCACTTATCTCCACGTTCATCGTGCGCCGTGCGAAATCTCGAACTGCCGGGCTGAAGGCGCAATGCTCGATGGAGGCTGCCTCGCAGCCGAATCTACATGTGCGATGTCTCTGGAAACGCAATCTGGTGCACCAGCCTTTCAGCCCCGCGCGGAGCACGGCAGCGAGGGCCCACGGCGGGACCTCATGCTGAAGACATTCCAACAGCGAGCCAAGGTCAAGCCGAGACGGGAAGCCCGGACCCGCGCGAAGACTGCGCAAAAAACGATGGTCAGCGTCATCTGGGGCGGCCCGCAGGAGCTCGTCGTGGCAAATTCGCTGCCACCTTCCTCGCGCCTCCTGCTCCTCTCAGCGGGGGCCCGCAGCTCCTCGATCGATGCGGCGTCGGGCGCGCTGCTCGCCCCAGCCGTTCCTCGAGACATGTTCAGCAGCGCACTCGAGGTGCCTGGCCATAGCTGCGCTGCGCCAGTCCGACCAGCGTGCAATCGAGACAACGTCGTCGGATTACACGAAGGCCTCGTCCAGATCGTGAACCTTGTCGTTGACCCTCAAGCCCCCCATCGCCACGCGCCTCGAACAACTGAGCGCGGTCCCGGGCCGCCAGCGGGAGCGCCGCGAGGTCTGCGAACCCCCCATTGGAGCCAAAAATCTTGATGTTCCCCAGGGTGGATGGAGATAATCCACGCACGTGGGCCTGGAAAAGGCAACGGGTGCGCCTTCCTGGTCTGCTCGTGCAACCCCTACTGGCGGGAAGGAGCAGCGACGCGAAGCTGGCAACAGGCGCGACGTAGATGCGAAGGGCGGGAACCGCGCCCAGTTCTGCCCCACGCAGCGGCCCCGTCGAGAACTTTGCGGAACGGTTGATCCCGCAACTCGCGCCCGGCCCGAGACACAAAGCCCAGCTGCCCCGTGCAATCCTGCACCGCGACAGCGGCCTAGCTCGGGGCTGCCCGACCGAGCAGGTCCCGAACTGCCTAGGGCGCGGGCCGCCAGAGGGGCACGACCACCGACCTCCCACTGTCCAGGCTGAGATTCGAGAGTCTACGGCACTGTTCCAAGATCTCGGCCAACGCAGGGAGGCACGTAAACAAGCTCGCGGACACGAGGGCGAGGTCGCCCGCGCGCGCCCGGGGCGGCGCCGCAGGGGTCGGGCGCCGAGGTCCCCCGAGCAGGAAATCGGCCACAATGGCGGCCAGCAGGGGCGAGAGAGGGCACCCCTGCCGCACCTCCGCGGCGAGCTCGACGCCGCTGAACCGCTGCCCGGCGCGGACCACCTCGCGCGCGCTCTTGCAACGGGCGGCCCGGGCGAGGCCCCGGGGGCGCGGGGGGGCCCCAAGCAACTCAACGCGCCCGCAATGAAGCCCTGGCCCGCCGAGGGGGGCGCCGCCGAGAAACCGCAGAACACGGTGGCCGCGGAAGGGGCGCCCCAAGGCGAAGACCCGCGCGGCGGCGTCGATGTCCGCCGCGCTCGCCAGGGGAGATCTGTCACCGAATAGCCCCCGTCGGACCTCGGAGACCGAGCGTCGGAACGCTCGCCCCATCCGCAGCTTGGCCGCACTCGCGAGCGTGCGATTGCAACAAAAAACGCCACCCTGCTCGGCCGCGTCTGCGTTGGCTCGCGGAACGCCCCCGCCCCCTCGCCGTGCCCCGACTCCCTTCCAGGCATCGGGGGTAGAAGAGACATGTCGAAGTCTGGCGGATACTCGGCCAGAGCGGCCATGCCAGCGTCGGCGCCGAGAACCGTCGGCACGACGACGAAAACGTTGGCCGCGAGCGCGACAAGACAGCGGCAAGCAGCCGCGGGAATGCCGCCCGGGCCAGGGGAGGAATCGCCAGACCGATCGGTTGCCGTTAAACAAGACAGCCCCAGCCAGAAATGACCTAAGAACATTGCGTGGTAACAGCAAAGCATAGCACATTGTGTGGTATGGCTATAGGCGAGCCAGGACGCTTCGCCACCGATTGAACTGCAGCGCGCCACCTTCCCTCGGAGCGGCCGCCGACGTCCGGCAAGCGAGACCAGGGCGGCCTTCGCCCGCCGGCAGGCCGCGAAGATCGGCGCCCAGGTCGCGCCGGGCGCCCGCGGGAAAGTACACGGCGGTGAAGCCGATCGAACCCTCAGGGCCATCGAGTCGCAGCGTCGCCGCGCGCCCAGCCCTGAACCGCGACCCACGAGCGGTTCGGGAAGCGCTGGGCGAAGGACTCTTCGAACATGGCCCGGACTCCTCCATGGCGGGATGCGCCAGGCGCCCGCCAGGCGACCGCCCGACGCGGGGCCTCCAGGAAATGAGATATATTCCTCGGTGCCGCGGGTCTCCGAGACGGCGATCCAATCGTGGCTCTCCTGGAGCTTCTGGAGGCGCTTCCATTCCCCATGGCGCTTGATGGGGCCCTCGGCAAAGAGGACACGGGCACTCCTGGTGCAGATTGAGGCCTCGCCACGACCAGGATGCTGGGCAGCTGGGCCTCGACGAGGAAGGGCTGCCAGGATCGCGGGCCGCGAAGGTGCTTCGATGTACTGAGTGGGTAGGATGCCCAGAGCGCGTCAGACGCGAGCTCGGCGAATCAACGTCAGCGGCTCGTCGCAGAGGAGGTCGTCAATCCCGTCGGATTTGGATGGGGGAATCGACGTGGGAAGAGGAGTAAGATGATCAGCGGCAGCAGCATATGAATTACCCCCCTTCTGGCCAGAGGCATTGGGCGTCGCGAGCTGCTGGGAGCCCAGGCGAAACAAGGTGATGCCCAGGATTAGAAACATGCAACCAGAGCCAGAATTGGCCCAATATGGGTCAGCATCAGCAGCTGATCAACTGGCTGTCCGACTCGACAGCCTGGCCACAATGTCACTGATGATCGGGATCCGGAACGTGCAAAGACCGATCCAAATACTCTTAGACCTCCAAATTGTTTGCGGGATAAAGCCTCGCCCCCCCAGGCGCCGTCCGGGGGCCCCAAACTGACGGCCAAGTCCACTGTGTCTCACCGCCGACCTTGGCCTCGGACAGCGCAGGACCTGTTTGGTTGGCCAAGTGCCCCATCAGCTCCCGAACGATGCGCTGCTCGTCCGCCCTGGGGTGTCCCTGAATGTCCACGTCCGTGACGCAGGTGGTTGTTTCTGGCGGCCCCTTTTTTCCCATTGGCGCGGCGTCTAGCAGCGAGCTGCGCGGGGAGCGCGGTGGGGGCGGCGAAGATGCGGTCTCCACGAGAGGGGCGCCAGCGAAGCTTCTCGGCGGCCGCGTCAGGGCCCTTCTGCAGAAACTCGTCGGAGGCCGTCGCCCGCGCGGCGGAAAACGCGGCCGCGGCGACGAGGACCTCGTCGCAGGAGAGAAACACCGCCCCGAGCAGAGGAGCTACAGATCATTCGTGGCGCTCGGGTGGAAAAACTCCCGGATGGCCGCGCCGCCGTCCGCATACAGCTCGTGCGAACAGTAAGTCGTCCCTTTGGGGGGCCTCCTCCAGGCGCTTCGCATGTATAGCTCCTGGCCCACCCTGGGCAGACCCGCCCGATAACGGACTTCCAATGTGCCCCTCGGTGGCTCCTTTGAATGCCTTGGACTGCGGTACGCCCGGCCGACCTGGGCCACGCGGCGCAGACCAGCCTGCAGGATCCAGGTGTTCCCGGGGCGCATATCCACACAAAAAACGAAATACGTCGGGTGTCCATTGAAATCCCGGGATGATGTGCTCGAGCGGGACTGGGTGGAACTCGAGGGCCTTGATCAGTGGCGCCCCCTGCTCCCCGCGGAGGTCGTGCCACCAAAGGTCGCGGAAAACCTCGAACGAATCGCGACTTGGGACACAAAGCCCGTTTTGAGCAAGGAGTCCCTGCTCAACGCGGGTTACAGTCGGGGCGTTGACCTAAGGAACCCTAAATGAAGAACGAACCCCCCCTTTTTCCCATAAGATAACCTTCGATTTCCGATCGGAAACATACGGAAAGCCTGAGGCAAGCGGTGAAACAATTAAGGAACACCGAGCCCCTCCCCAACGAAAAGGGTTCCTTCTTCAGGGCCCCGACTGTACGTCTGTCCCAAACGTGGTCCCGTGCTGACGCGAGGGCCACGGCCGTCCCGGCCGGCGACCGAGACCGCCCCCGCATTCCTGTGGGCCTACCACGGCATGTTCTTGGCACTCGTTTCTCGATTTTTTCAAACACAAAAAAACAGTGCGATTATAATGTGAGCCCGACACACTAAAACACGGCGCCCCAGCCAGAAATGTTAGAAAAAAACAGGTCGCAGATCCACAACATGTTCTTAGAACGGTATTCGGTGGACCTGTAGAGAAGCCAGGGCGATTCGCCACTGCTTGACCACTGTGGAGACAAACCGAACTTACCCAGCTGCCCCGACACCTGGTGATCGGCGCAGGAAGGTCAAATGGAGCCCGCCACATGCGGGAGGATTCGTCGGGGCCCACAGATTAAAACCACTTCTCTACACCAAGTCCCACAATGACCCGTTCCTTTTCTCCGACACCTCTGCCAACGATTGCGCGGACTCCACCGAAGCAGCATGCCCTGCGGCAGGCGTGTCGAAGATGGGTGGAGCACTGCGTGAGGAGGATGTCTGACGGGCGAGGTTCGGTCCTGCGGAGGAGTTCGAGCGCCTGCGTGTCTAGCTCCTTCCACAGAGGCAACCTCGATGCGCGTAATATTTTCCCGCTCTGCCTTCCAGGAGTCAATCGAGATGGCGCACTGCTCGGCCGTTTGGGTGATCGCCGCGATCTCGTTCCTGACCTTCTGCGTGTCCTCGTTGTTCCAAGTAGCGGTGTCGACGGTGGGCCCGATAAGCTTAGCAAGCCGGTCACGAGAATCCAAGGTGCCGAGCTCCAGGTCGGGGCCCTCCAGCGGCGAAAAGCCCAGCTTATGCCAATCACAAGAAGAATTTGGGGAGTACCTCATTGCTTGGAGTACCGCCTGAAAACCGCTCCGCGTCTTCATCTCCGAATGCACGACAGGGTGATGGCCGAGGGCAGATCTCGCGAGGAGGGTCTGGAAGTGCGCCATGATCTAATGCCCGATGAGCTCTGTGAACAAGGCTCACGCTGCTGGGGAAGCCGCAGGTGCGGCAAGGACCGCGCCCACCGCATCGCCAGCCTGCACGACGTCGATGTCGCAGCCTCCGACGCGAAAGCGGGCGGCGGGCTGCGTCGAGCCGGTGTCGCCGGCAGCTGGATCGGCCGCTCCGGCCAAGCCCGGCGGCAGGGCCGCCGCGGCCATCGCCGCGTGCGCCGCGCAAACCTGCTCGCCCGGCATGGCGGGGCCGTCTATGCCGATGGCGGCGCAGATCTGGCAGCGCATCGCCATCGGAGGTGAGCCACAGGAAGGCAAAGGGAGAGCCGCTTCGTTTTTGATAACTCGAATATCGCGGCTTCACAGATGGAGGGCCGCCCGCCCCTTGGGCTCTGGGCTCTCGTCTGGGTCTTATGTATATCGTACGGCCACCTTGATCAACCACTGACTCGGACGGAACACATGCCACGTTTCGAAAAAGCAACCACTGAACCCTTCATTGTTACCTCTCTACGGTTCTCCTAGCCGGACGGTTTGGGGGATCATTTGCAAAACGGGGTTTCGCATGAGTGACAGGACCACCAAACGCTCGGCATTCAAGCGGGGCTCCCGTTGTGGAAAGAACTATTTGCTGGGACTTGCGAGGGGGGAACTCTCGACACATACTGTAGCATCTGTGACGCATCCTAATTTTTCTGGACCAGCTCCTCCTCCTCCTCCTCCTCCTCGCACGTAGCTCGGATTGAAATTCAGGGTTACACATATACTTCATACTCATCATGTTGCTGTAATAGCTGCGATCGCGCAGCCCTGGCACAGTCACCGATCGGCCATCCTTGACGTCGGTGCTTATACCAATAAAAACCAAGAATCACTCTCGGGATCGCGATCATCCGCTGATCAGGAGCCATCGAGCGAAACAGGGCGAGTCGCCGACCCAGAAGAACCTCAGTGGGATCCTGGGCCGCCACACCGTGAGCACAGCCGTCCGGAGCTCAGAACAACTGAGGTGGTGGCTCTGCGAGGCCAAATTGGACCTCCTCCTCGTCCTCCTCCTCCCTCCTCCTCCCTTCTCCTCCTCCTCCTCCTCCTCCTCCTCCTCCTCCTCCTCCTCCTCCTCCTCCTCTCCCTCCTCCTCCTCCTCCTCCTCCCTCCTCCTCCTCCTCCTCCTCCTCCTCCTCCTCCTCCTCCTCCTTCTCCTCCTCCTCCTCCTCCTCCTCCCGGTCCTCCTCCTCCTCCTCCTCCTCCTCCTCCCTCTCCTCCCTCTCTTCCCTCCTTCTCATCCGATCTCTTCGGGCTCAGCCCTCGGGACGAGGCTGAGCCTCTCGGGGTTCGTGCGCCGGGGGCGCCGTCGGCAGGCTGTGCCGCCCCCCGGTAAACCTTGACCCCGCACTCGTCCGAAGGCTTGTTGCTACGCATGCCAAATGTAGTCGAAGCTTCGTAGCCGTTGCCGAGCCCCTCATCGTCCTCCTCTGGGACGCACAGAGACACACTAATACCATATGTCCTCCTCGGAGGCGCGCGTCCGACCCGAACAATAAGTATACCCATCTTGTAGTATATCGTTTCCCGAGCGGTGTGGCCAGAAAGCGCCTGCCACGACGCATCTACTAGAAGATTTCTCGGTGCGCGCGTCGCCCCTGGGGTCCTGGGGGCGCGACGCACATATAGTATAAGTATGTTGGGGTGGCGCCGGTCCTCCTCCCTCGCTCCCTCCCTCCCTCCCGAAAGGTAAGCGGGATCATTGTCTCTGCTACGGAGGGCCAGAATTCATGCAGCGCAGGGCTGGGCATAGCTGGGCATACACTGCGCACACCTTGAAGGTGCACGAGTCCCTTCAGTCTCGTTCTGTGGTGTCTGTAAGGGCCGTCGCAGATAGGGCTCTGCAATCCCTAAGGGCCCGTGCAATAACAAATTGTCAAACCACGGCAAAGAATACCTTGACAGGATTGCAAGGGGGGGTGCAGCTCAAAGTCCTCAGTCGAGCCGAGCCATCGTTTCCCCGTTCGAGTCTCTCAAGCCAAAGGTCAATTTGACCGCGACGGCACTTGCATTCGCAACGGGGTCCTTACATCCGCAACGGGGTCCACTCCACTCCACTCCCACCCATTCTTCAAACAACGGCTCAAACACTCCACCATTGCACACATTTAGGCCAATTGAGCCGGTGGAGCCGGGCAAAGTCTCTCGAGCCAGGCCTACCGTACCCGCACGGGCGTGGGTAACGCGTTGACGTGGAGCGAGGTCGTGGCCGAGCAAGTCCCCGGCTTGAGGGGGAGCCGTCCAAGCGGGCGCGATGTACGGGGGCATAGAGCACGACTGGGAATTACGGAAGGTGGCCTGGTAGGGCCGATCATACCCCGCTTGGGGACAAGCTGTCTTGTTTGGGGTCTACTGGAATCGTGGAGCCTCCCTGGATGAAGTGTCCGGATCTTGGCGATCAAATTCTGGCAGTGCCCCTCGCGGACATCACGATCACACGTTCTGTAGTGGCGAGGCCGATGTGCACCCGTGGGCGGGCGGGACGTGCACGGGCGCGCATTTCCATGGTGCGTTTATGGGCCAACAGGTTCAGGCGACGCCCATCCTGGCAATCACATGCATGCCGTGCACCGTAAAGCGTGAGGCTGATGTGCCTCCGTGGGTGGGACACGTGCTGACCTGGAGGAGGAGGAGGAGGAGAAGGAGGAGGGGGAGGAGGAAGGACAAGGAGGAGGAGGAGGAGGAGGACTGTGTTCCCCCAAATGTGTCGGCATGCAGCGGCACCGCTGCCTCATCGTCAAGAGGCCACGGTCGGCCCAGGGGCTGCAGGTCGAGGCAGCTCGGAGGTTTTGAGCCCCGCTGGGCCCTCCTCTTCGAAGCGCGGTCGATGCAGAAACCCATACGTCCGCGGTGGGCGAAGCTCCCTTTCAGTAAACCTCCCCTCAGTGAGAACGGCCTGGGACCGAAACCGACGGACCTGGACCCGCAAACATGACGGCCGCGAGGCCCTCTCGCGAACCGAAAACGGCCGATTCCTTAGTCGACGTGTCAGGGTAGGAGGTCTATCAACCTCCGACCATATTCGGGTGATTGCCCGAGCATTGTGGCATCAACACCTCGGCAACGTTGTAATGGAGTACCTTGCAGTTGGAGTCGCTTGTGGATTGGGAATCACATGTTCTCGCATCCATCCTCAAGAGACGGCGTAGTCGTTCATGTCCGGGCCTTCTTCTGAGAGCCTGCGCGCACCATCCTGGTGATAGCATGGCTGCGTCACTGGTCACATGTTTGTTTCAATTCCCCATGGCCTGAGGACAACAGTGTACCCAGTGCCTGGCCAGCGCCGTCCCGAGAAAGAGCGTCTGCAGGCAACGGAGATGCCCGATCAGAAGCAGGAGCGTTCTGGCAATCAGGACAAGGCTGCGCACCTTGGTACGGCCACGGGCAAGTACAGCCTCTGTTCAATTTCCCATCCCAACTCTCAGGGATAGGCGGCGAGCCTTTCCACGGGACGGGCCTTTTCAGAAGGGAGAAGGGACGGGCCTTTCTCAGAAGGGAGAGGGGATAGGGGAAGTGAGAAGGGACGGGCCTTTTCAGAAGGCCAGAAGTCCCCCGGCCGTCTGAGAAGTCCTCTGAGCCTTCCCCGAAGGCACAGAAAACCTCTCCGAGGGCGCGGTGGCTTCTGCAAAGTCCCGCCGTTTTCTGAGAAGGCCTTCTCCTTCTCACTCACCCCCCCTCGCTCGCCGCCGAAAGGACATTGGCACCATTTCTGCTCCTATCCTTCGCCCCCCCCCGCCCCCCAGAAGCCGATCCGAACTGGCTCCTCAGAAGCCGATCCGAACTGACCCCGCCCCCCTCAGAAGCCGATCCGAACTGGCACCATCCAGAAGGCGCGCCTGACCGGGGCCACTTGCAGGATGGGCTCGGGAAGGGGCGAAGGCAAGAACGTCGGCGACACGCAACAGTGACTGTACTCGGGCGGGGGGCCCAACGGGGGGGTGGTCTGAACAGGGATGGGGCCCCTTTGGGGCCCCTCTGCCAGCTCCAAGAAGGCCCGGCGCGGCCCCATTTAGGGCTTTCTCATTCCCCCCCCATTCAGGTCACCCCCCATTGTGCGGGGCAACCATGGGGGAGGATATGCCTCTGGGGGGAAGCATCGACCTGGAATCGGCGATACATCGCCGATAGATCGGCGATAGGCCTCCGACAGCGGATCCGCACCTTCCTGGGCAGGTTGGGGCTGTCGGGCCCCTCTCGGCGATCCATGGGCGAGTGGGGGTCGATGCCCCCCCCCTATGCCTAATCCCCCCTATGCCTGATCCCCCCTTTCGCCAAATGGTCAGGGATGCTCCTCGATGATCCTCGCCGAAGGAAAAATGCACACGTCCGAGCGATGCCAAGCCTATCGCTGCCCCCGACAGTACCGCCTGCCCCACGCACGCCAGCAGGAGAGCGGCCTCCGGTGCGCGGCCCGAGGGGGCGCGGTCGGGCCACGCCCGAGAGCGCAGCGGCCGAGCCCGTCGCGTCGCGTGCGGCGGCCCGGGGGGGGCCACAGATCGGGGGCCACGTGCGAGCCCTACCCCCACAGTCGGGGCGTTGACCTAAGGAAGCCTAAATGAGGAACGAGGCCCCTTTTTTCCATGAGTTAACCTTCGATTTCCTGTCGGAAACAAGAGGAAAGCCTGAGGCAAGCTGTGAAACACTTAAGGAACGCGGAGCCCCTCCCCAACGAAAAGGGTTCCTTCTTCAGGGCCCCGACTGTACCCCTACCCCCCACGAGTTCTGAGGGGGAGGGTGGGGTTCGCTTCGTTTGGGCGCTCCCGAGCGAAGTGAAACCCCAACCCTCCCCCTCAGAAATCGTAGGGGGTGGGGGTAGGGCTCGCAGGTAGCCCCCTCACAGGTCGGGGATCTGCGGACCCGGGTCGATCCAGACCCAGGGCGGTCGGGCCTTGCAGGATCCTGCAGGATCCTGCTGGGCCCTGCGCCCAAGCTCGGGTCCACGCGCCCCCGGCCCTGCAGGATCCTGCAAGATCCGCCACTCTGGCTGACCCCCGTTTGCATGGACCCCCGTCTCTTGAGCCCCGACCAGATTGGACAGAGGTCGCTCCGGCGATGAGCCAATCTTGAGTGCAGTCGAGTGCACTGCCGATGCGCTCCCCATCCTCCCTTTTCCCCGGGCATGAGGGAAGGGAGCTCCTGCTGGAAAGAGCTTCCTTGACCCCTGAGATACACCCAGGCCAACCATAAATCCTGACTCTGGCAGTCCCGCAAGGCAGTATTTTCTTTTTGGTGCTTTGTCGTGCGGGGGTCTACAGTGGATCCCCCAGCTTGTCCAGGGGTGCGTTCTGGCTGGCATTGGCATGTACGCCCGGCGGTCGCGACGAGAACCCTCCCAGACGCCCAGAAAGGCCGAACACGCAAAACCAACAAAAACCTCTCACATCGGGCATCGAATCTCGATGCTCCGTCTTCGCGGTGGCTCCCTCCACCTCAACAGGAAACGTGGAACGGGACTGGCGGCGAGAGGAGGAGGAGGAGGAGGAGGAGGAGGAGGAGGAGGAGGAGGAGGAGAAGGAGGAGGAGGAGGAGGAGGAGGAGGAGGGGTGAGGAGCGCGGAGCACGAGAAGCCCCCCACGAGGCCAACGTAGTGCCAGAGACGTCCGCCGAGGCCGTCGAACCTCAAGCCTCGAGGAGCAAGAGGACACGAGAACGACTGGAGTGAACGCGCCGGCTGCAGGGACGCCGTCAGACGAGAGCCGGGCAAGCGGCAAGGGGTGCGGCCCCTCGGAGTGCGATCCGTGACTCTTAGTGCGGATCCCCGCGCTTCTGCGTTCGGGGCGCGTTCCAAGAGAGCGCGCCCTCGCCCCCGAAAGGCGGCGGCGCCACAGACTGCAGCGCGTGAAGCGGTGCCCACCGTGGCCCTGCGCGCGCCGAGGAGAGGACAGAGGCGGAGAGCACAAAAGGCCATCGACCGACCACGGGGCTGTACCTGAACGGTGTGTTTCGTGCTCGTTTTGTTCTCGTTGTCCCTCGCTTTTGTCTCGAACCCGCCTTCACCTCCAAAACGAAGTCACAACGAGAACGGCCCACGAAGTCGCCAAAAACACCGTTTGGGTCCAGCCCCGACCGACGCCACGGGGAACGACCCACGCCCGCGGAGGGCGCGGGAAACCCGCAGGAGGCCCGCGACGGGGCGCGACCCAGCGGGCAAGGTTGCCGAAGAGCTGTGGATGCCACGACAGGTGGACACTCTTGAAGGGGCCCCAGGACACACAAATAAATACACACAAATAAACAGATTCCCCATATTTTCCTATATTTCCTTAGGTTTTGTCTTCCCCCCACTTCCCATATTTTCCCATATGTCCTGGGGAATCGGCGCTTAATTGTGTCTGTGTGTTCAAAATGTGTAAAGCATGTTCCAAGCATGTGTCACACATGTCGCTTCACATCGTTAAAGCATGTTTGGCACATGGTTTAAGACGTCTGGAAATTATTCGGCAGCATGCTTCCTCTCCACTCATCAACTTCCACAACTCAAGAGCGGGGGGGGGGGCAGCTCCTCGGCTATCCTCGATCCTCGGTCCTCCTCGATCCTCCGCGTTTCTCGAACACGGACCATCCTCGATCCCCGATCCTCCTCGACCCTCCCCGATGGGACAGGAGACGTCGCCGCGGCGCTGCGCATCCCCACCTGCGGTGCAGACCTTCTTGGGGAAACAGCGAGGACGACTGGAGGACGGGAGTCAGAAGGGGGAAAGGGGGCTGGCACGAGGGGTGGAAGGAACACCGGCGGCCTCAAATCGACGGGCTCACCGCCAAAAGCTCGGCGACTGCCCCCCCCCCTCCCGGCCAGCGCGGAAGCGCCAGAAGGGGGAGATATGGGGGCTGGCATGGGGGGTGGAAGGAACCGCGGCCTGGAATCGACGTGCACGCCGCCAAAAGCTCGGCAAAAGCTCGGCGACTGTCCCCCCCTCCCGGCCAGCGCGGAAGCGCCAGAAGGGGGAGATAGGGGGCTGGCATGGGGGGTGGAAGGAACCGCGGCCTGGAATCGACGTGCACGCCGCCAAAAGCTCGGCAAAAGCTCGGCGACTGTCCCCCCCTCCCGGCCAGCGCGGAAGCGCCAGAAGGGGGAGATAGGGGGCTGGCATGGGGGGTGGAAGGAACCGCGGCCTGGAATCGACGTGCACGCCGCCAAAAGCTCGGCAAAAGCTCGGCGACTGTCCCCCCCTCCCGGCCAGCGCGGAAGCGCCAGAAGGGGGAGATAGGGGGCTGGCATGGGGGGTGGAAGGAACCGCGGCCTGGAATCGACGTGCACGCCGCCAAAAGCTCGGCAAAAGCTCGGCGACTGTCCCCCCCTCCCGGCCAGCGCGGAAGCGCCAGAAGGGGGAGATAGGGGGCTGGCATGGGGGGTGGAAGGAACCGCGGCCTGGAATCGACGGGCACACCGCCAAAAGCTCGGCAAAAACTGTCCCCCCCTCCCGGCCAGCGCGGCAGCGCCAGAAGGGGGATAGGGGGCTCCAGCGGCCTGGAATCGACGTGCACACCGCCAAAAGCTCGGCAAAAGCTCGGCGACTGTCACCCCCTCCCGGCCAGCGCGGAAGCGCCAGAAGGGGGAGATAGGGGGCTGGCATGGGGGGTGGAAGGAACCGCGGCCTGGAATCGACGTGCACGCCGCCAAAAGCTCGGCAAAAGCTCGGCGACTGTCCCCCCCTCCCGGCCAGCGCGGAAGCGCCAGAAGGGGGAGATAGGGGGCTGGCATGGGGGGTGGAAGGAACCGCGGCCTGGAATCGACGGGCACACCGCCAAAAGCTCGGCAAAAGCTCGGCGACTGTCCCCCCCTCCCGGCCAGCGCGGCAGCGCCAGAAGGGGGATAGGGGGCTGGCATGGGGGGCAGAAGGAACAGCGGCCTGGAATCGACGTGCACACCGCCAAAAGCTCGGCAAAAGCTCGGCGACTGTCCCCCCCTCCCGGCCAGCGCGGCAGCGCCAGAAGGGGGAGATAAGGGGGCTGGCATTGGGGGGGTGGAAGGAACAGCGGCCTGGAGTCGACGGGCACACCGCAAAAATCTGGACGCCCGAAATGGGCACGGAAAAAATGGGCACACTGCCCAACAACAACTGTCGTCTCAGACCATCAGCGGCCGCTGTTGGGCAGGCACAGGAATGGACACAGGCCGCGGCAGCGTGGACAGCGAGTCCTGTTCAAAATGGACAGGAACTGCTGTTGTTTGGGTGACCCAAAAGGGGGTCCAGCAGGAAGGGGTGTTGCAATAGATTCGGGCGATTGGATTGCAAATGTGCTGCGCCGGAAAAAATATATTGCATTGTATTGCAGGTCATGCATTGCACGCGAAAATCCAGCAATACAGATTTACGCCCCGTGAAGTATTGCACGCCACACATGTATTGCAACCCCACCAATCTATTGCACCAAATCTATTCCTTGTCGCTGGACCCCCTTGTGTCGGGTCGGGCGAAAGGGGGGGATAGCAAAGGGGGGGGTGAGAATCAGCTCACGTAGCTGATTTTCCTGGCGCCTCCCGGCGCCGGAGGCGAGTATGTATCGAGGAATGGGCCCCTCGGTGAGGCCGAAATCAGCTGCATGCAGCAAATTTCGTAACCCCCCCTTTCCCAATCCCCCCCCTTTCGCCCGGCCCGATTGTGGGTCAACCCGATGTTGGGCATTGCGCCCCTTCTTTCCGTACCCATCTCGTTCGCACCGCCAGAGGGGCGGCGACTGCCCCCCCCCACCCCGGCCGGCGCGGCAGCCCAGAGCTCCTGGGCAGGGCGGGGACCCCCGGGCCCCGAGCGGCGAGGCGCGACTGGGGCTCGAGGGCCGAATCCGAATCCTAGATCCTCCTCCTCCTCCTCCTCCTCCTCCTCCTCCTCCTCCTCCTCCTCCTCATCCTCCTTTCCTCCTCCTCCTCCTCCTCCCCTCCTCCTCCTCCTTTCCTCCTCCTCCTTTCCTCCTCCTCCTCCTCCTTTCCTTCTCTCTCCTCCTCCTCCTCCTCCTCCCTCCTCCTCCTCCTCCTCCTCCTTCTCCTCCTCCTCCTCCTCCTCCTCCTCTCCTCCTCCTCCTCCTCCTCCTCCTCCTCCTCCTCCTCCTCCACGTACCTGGTGGCTTGGGGGTCACAGCTCGGGCCTCCGGCGGCCGCTGGGGACGACCCCGGCCCACCCCACAAGCCCCCTCGACGAGGAGCGGCCGCCGGAGAAGGCATCCCGAGGCTGGAGGGCCGCCTACCAGAACCGACGAGAACGTCGGGAAGCCTCGGGCCTCGAAGCTGCGTCCTCTCGACCGTTACAACCAACCCGTGCAGCAAGGATGCGCGATGAGGATACAAGGGCCTTGGACGCACATCTCGGAGCTTTTCGAGCGGGGCGCGGCCGACGAAAGCGGCGAAGGATGGACCGAGGAGGCAAGGATGCAAGGGTACCCTTTGGAGGGATGCCTATCCTTACTCTGCGGGTCGACAGAACTCCGGGTCCGCGCTCCCGAAACTAGAATCTTTTGTAAACTGCGCCGAAGTCGCGCTCCCGAAACAAGAATCCTTTTGCAAATTATACCAGGCCCGCACTCCCGAGTCCAGAACCTGGTAAAAGTTACTCCAGGTCCAAACTTCCGAAACCAGAATCCCTAGTAAGTTGCGCCAAACCGAATTCGCGGTCCCGAAACGAGAACCCCTTGCCCATCCTTACTATGCGGGTTGACTGTACACATCACACGGCCCTGCCCAACGAGCCAGCCCCCTCCTCCGACCGGGAATGTGGAACGAGAGTTACCAGCCTGGAGCATATCCCTATCCCTATGCTGGGCATCTCCTCATCACGATGCCAATATTAGGGATTCCCGAATTCCCAACCCTCCTGCGTTGGGTTCTCGTTTTGCTTGGAGCACTGCTCCCGCATCTCCTTCCTTCCTTCCTTCCTTCCTTCCTTCCTTCCTTCCTTCCTTCCCGTCCCTCTCTTCCCCCCTGCCTTTTACCTCGCTCGTCGCTGGGGGGCTGCGATCTGCGAAACTGTCGCCACTTTCGAGGGCTGCTGGGGGGCCAAGCACAGTGGGTATCCACCGCAGACTCAAATTAGACCTCGCCATCCCTGGGGGGCTGCGATCTGTGAAAATGTCGCCACTTTCGAAAGCTGCTGAGGGGCCAAGCACAGTGGGTACCCACCGCAGACTCAAATTAGACCTCGCCATCCCTGGGGCGCTGCGATCTGTGAAACTGTCGCCACTTTCGAGGGCTGCTGAGGGGCCAAGCACAGTGGGTACCTACCGCAGACTCAAACTAGACCTCGCCATCCCTGGGGGGCTGCGATCTGTGAAACTGCCGCAACTTTCGAGGGCCGCTGAGGGGCCCAGTACAATGGGTACCCACCGCAGACTCAAATTAGACCTCGCCATCCCTTGGGCGCTGCGATATGCGAAACTGTCGCCACTTTCGAGGGCTGCTGGAGGGGCCCAGCACAATGGGTACCCACCGCAGACTCAAATTAGACCTCGCCATCCCTGGGGGGCTGCGATCTGTGAAACGGTCGCCACTTTCGAGGGCTGCTGAGGGGCCAAGCACAGTGGGTACCCACCGCAGACTCACATTAGACCTCGCCACCCCTGGGGGGCTGCGATCTGTGAAACTGTCGCCACTTTCGAACGCTGGTGAGGGGCCAAGCACAGTGGGTACCTACCGCAGACTCAAATTAGACCTCGCCATCCCTGGGGGGGCTGCGATCTGTGAAACTATCGCCACTTTCGAAGGATGCTGAAGGGGCCCAGCACAGTGGGTACCCACCGCAGACTCAAATTAGACCTCGCCATCCCTGGGGCGCTGCGATCTGTGAAACTGTCGCCACTTTCGAGGGCTGCTGGAGGGGCCCAACACAGTGTGTACCCACCGCAGACTCAAATTAGACCTCGCCATCCCTGGGGGGCTGCGATCTGTGAAACTGTCGCCACTTTCGAAGCTGCTGAGGGGCCCAGCACAGTGGGTACCTCCCGCAGACTCAAATTAGACCTCGCCATCCCTGGGGGGGCTGCGATCTGTGAAACTGTTGCCATTTTCGAAGGCTGCTGGAGGGGTCCAGCACAGTGGGTACCCACCGCAGACTCACATTAGACCTCGCCACGCCTGGGGGGCTGCGATCTGTGAAACTGTCGCCACTTTCGAACGCTGCTGAGGGGCCCAGCACAGTGGGTACCCACCGCAGACTCAAATTAGACCTCGCCATCCCTGGGGGGCTGCGATCTGTGAAACTGTCGCCCCTTTCGAGGGCTGCTGAGGGGCACAGCACAGTGGGTACCCACCGCAGACTCAAATCCCACCAGCCCTTTGG
>CAUYUJ010013558.1:856130-861130 GCA_963575745.1 Prorocentrum cordatum
ATGGGCACAGGGATCGAGCTGATGCCCCCCGACGCGGTGCTCAACGTCGGGATGCCAGTGCCCTGCGTGCGGCTCAGCTACGTGGCGCTCGAGACATTGATGTTCGGCGACGCGCTGCGACCCGCCGTGGTTGTCAGCGGCGTGCTGCTCGACGTTAAAGTGCTAGCACGCGTCGCGCAGCTCCGCCACGTGGCACTCGAGGCAGTGCTCGTCCCGCTGGCACACGTCAGGGGCGAGCTGGTGCTCGCCGACGCGCTGCTCAACGGTGCGCCGCTGGCGCCTGTCGCGGTGGCCACCGACGCAGGACTCGAGACTACACCTCGTCCCTCTCGTAGAATTCAGGGACGAGCTGCTGATTTCCGACGTTCTAATGCGCTTCGAGACGTCAGGTCCCTCTTGCTGCTCAGCGGCGTGGTGCCCGAGGCCGTTCTCGCCACGCTCGTGGGCATCAGGCTCAAGATGTTGCCCCCTGGCAAGCTCGTCAACGATGCGCTGCTTGCGCTGGTCGCGGTGCTCAGCGCCGCGGTACTTGAGATAGTGCTCGTCCCTCACGCGGTCGTTCGGGTCGGCCTGCTGTTTTCCAGCGCGCTGCCGCGCGCCGAGATGCCGGTGGCAGTCGCGCTGCTGGGCGCCGCGATGCCCGAGGCAGCGTTCGCCCGCCCTGTGCGCGTCAGGGTCCAAATGGTGCTCTCCGAAGCGCTAGCCGGAGCTTGCATCCCACCCCCAGTGGGCCAATGCGCCTCGTGGAACTAGGGCGAAGCTCGCATCCCACCTCCAGAGGGTCAATGCGGCTCGCGGAAGTAAGCCGATGCCCGCATCCCCACCCCCAGTGGGCCAATGGACCCAGCAGGACTCGGGGCAGACATCGAGGCGGCAATCCCCCAACGCGCGGCCGTCAGGGTTGAGCTGCTGCACCCGGTCGCGCTGCACACCGAGGCGCGGCTGGTGCCCGTCGCGGTGGTCAACGACATGGTGCTCTAGCTGGTGCTGTCCCACGCGGTGCATGCCGTCGAGGTGCTAGTGCCCGTCGCGCAACTCAGCGGCGCGACGCTCGCAGCCGCGCCCGCGCCGCCGGCGCGGCCGGCGCGCGACGAGGCGCTGGCGCGCCCAGTCGCGCTGTTTAGCGATGCGGTGCTGGTGCCCGCCGGGATGCTGCTCAACGTCGAGACGCGAGCGCTCGAAGGGGGGCAATGCTGACCCCGCTAGTGACCGTCAGAGTCGATCTATGCCAGAATCGTTGGGTTGAGACTCTGTCTCCGCCTCCTGGCTGTTTCAGAATCCTCTCTCTTGGGGCCGTCAGCTGCCGCCTTATGGGGCCATCCTTGAGGCATCGCGAGGTAAGGTTGCAATCATGGGGTATAGCCAACTGCCAAACTGCAAGGTGTTTGCTCGCTGTGCGGTTTTCCTCATAATTTGAAGACCACGCGGCAAGACAGAACAGGCGAGCCTTGATGTAAAATTAGGCAAGATGCATACAGGGCCACCTCGAGGCCATCCTGCGGCACTGAAAGGCCATCGAAAACAACAAATCAACTAGGCAAAGATCCCTGCACAACCCTCCTTGATGTTTCTGACTGTTCGGGCCGTCACGGCGCTTTCAAGGGTCTCGTAGGGGTTATGACGGACGCGGGATTTCGCAGGCAATCTTGGCGTCTGCGGCACTCAATGGGGTCGCGCCCCCCCGTCCAAACCCCTTGCGAGGGGGCGATGAGGACGGATTCTGTGGGGAGACGGGCTTGCCCCTTCGAGCCCGGTCTTGCCGCAACGACCGATCGAGGATAACGACGTGGGAGCAAGGTGTGAGCAGGTGAGGAAGCAGAGGAGAAAAGGAATTAACAGACAGGGAGGGGGACGAGGACGAGGAGGACACGGAGGCGAGGAGCAGGGGAAGACTGGAGAGGAGGAGTGGAAACAATGACGCCCTCTGGAGGCGCCATGGGGCCGTCTTGAGGACTTGGGAAGCTATGGGGACGAAAAGGCGAGAAGGCTCAACATCTTTGCGAAGCCCTCCTTTCGGTTTGTGGAAGTATGAGGCCTCTTAGGTGTGTAAATGATGGCCGTCGGCCGCCGCCACCGCCCTTGGGTTGTGAGCCATAGGCGGCTAGGATGTTCGTTTCGGGGGCCTCAAGGAGGCAGTTATGAAATCTCTTAGGGGCCGTTTGGGGGCCTCTTGGGGCGTGCTGGGGGCCACCTGGGGGGCCTCTTGGGGCCTGTTGGGGGCCTCTCGGGGCCTCCGGGGGGCATCTTGGGACGGAAGGCTCGCATTGTCGGCTTGGGCACTGTCGAATTGTCGGTCGGAATCGTCTCGGGGCCTCCGGGGGGCATCTTGGGACGTCTTGGAGCGTTGGAAGCTCGAAAAGTCGAGAAGTCCGAAAAGAAGGAGGTGGTGGTGGAGGAGGAGGAGGAGGCGGATAGGGATGGCCATGATGTCGAGGCTTCGTCTCACTCTTCTGATGCTACGCCCAAGTCTTCGTCGTCGCCCGATGGCCCTCGGCCCCCGGCCCAGCGAATCACGGGCTGCGGGTGACGTGTGTACAGCCCCGTGGACGGGCCCGAGAAGAGGAGGTCCGACCGGGACGTCCCAGGTTGGTGTATCACTTACAGTCGGGCCGCTGACCTGAGGAAGGATAAATAAGGAACGAGGCCCCTTTTTCCAAACAGCTGCATGAAGTCCGAAAGAAGGCTCGCCGCCAAAACAAAGCGGAACGCACGCAAACCTAAGAAACGACCGAGCCCCCTTTGAAAAGTAACCGTTCCTTATTCAGCGGCCCGACTGTGAGGGAGAGAAAAAAAGCACCCGGACCGGACCGTCGGCGCTTCCTGAGCGGCCCTGGGCGCGTACTGAACAGCCCACGCCCTGCTCGATTCCTGCTTCGGGCGCGGCTGCGAAACGACTCCGCGTGTCGGGGTGGCTTAGCATGGGGGAGGACTTCTTGGACTTTTGGACTTCTGATAACTGTCGATGGGAGGGGGTCCTCCTCCTCCTCCCTCCTCCTCCTCCTCCTCCTCCTCCTCCTCACCTCCTCACCTCCTCCCTCCTCTTCCTCATCCTCATCCCCCTCCTCCTCCTCCTCCTCCTCCTCATCCTCCTCCTCCTCCTCCTCCTCTTCGTACTCCTCCAACTTATGGTGGTGGTAGGGGAGAGCAGGCCCGTGATTTGAGGGGAGGGGCAGCGCCGCTGCCCTGTGATAAGCGTCGGCGGAGGCCGCGGGCCCGGCCGAGGTACGCCTGGTACCCGTCCTGCCTTTTCTGTGCAGTGGCACAGCCTGGTACACATGCAAAACTACGATCAAGAAAAGGATCAATTGTATGTTGCTCCCATCGTACTTGAGAACCACATCCCAGAAATAGTTTCGAGCACCCGGAAAAGTATCGACAGAGTGTCGAAACAGAGCAGGACGAGTGTCTCCCAGGGTCCGACACTTGAACAAACTCTTGAGTTTCGGTACTTTGTTGGTGCTCGAAACTATTCCTGATAATCAAGGCTAAAGTCGGCTGGAACATCATAAGATCAGTTGAGAAAGCTGGGCCAGCTTTTTTCAGAGGCTTCTTTAGGAAACGCTGGGCCAGCTCTTGGAGCCAGGAACGTGCACTAGCGGTTTCTAGGATCCAGGGCTACCAATCCCCTTCAGAAGCTGAGCCAGCTTTCCGGCAAGTTGGTTAAGAAACGCTGGGCCAACTTTTCGGGAGGAGGTTTCTGAATCATAAGCGGGATCGTAATTGAGCAGTTTTCGCAATCTGATCAGGTCGCCCCTCAGCTTTCGCTGGTCGGAGCAAGTGCTGATGGGATGGGTTGTTCGGATTGTGCTGATGCTCGTGAGCGACTTACTCCAAATCCCTTATCAATCGTCCCCCGGGTCCGATTTTTTAAGGCGCCTTTTTTGTAACTGGGGGGGTCCGGTGTCTTAGGGCGCTTTCTTTGGGTTGGAGCTTAGGGGGTCCCGTGTATTACGGCGCCCCGTCGAAGAAGGGGTCCGGAATATCAGGTCGCATTTGGAGAGGGGTCCAGTCTTTTCGGGAAGGTCGATGAATGAGGTATTTGGAATAGCTATGCGCACCGACTGCTCGCTCGACGCCACTACTGCCTTGGAGTGCGGCAGCGGAGGCTTCCTTTCGGCTCAGGTTGGTGTCCTGTCGATCCTCTAAGGTTGCCTGGAGCGGCCCTTCACTGGTGGCTTGGGGTGCGGCGGTAATGCGGGATGACGATTAATAAAAAAAATGGGAGAGAACGATTAAAAACATAGTTTTCTGCTATTTCTGCATAATTTTCTGATTGGAGGAGAACGATTAAACAAAATAGTTTTCCAGCCCGCGGCCGGTTTTTTCTAATCGTCATCCCTGGCGTCGCCGCGTGAACACGACCCCGGTCATTTCTTAATCGTCATCCTCCATTATGTGAAGTGCACGGCGAGGGCTGTCTGACACCATTGTGGCGCGCGCGGGAATATCCAAGGAGCGGCACGGATGAGTCCTGTGGTAAAGGTCACAGGCTCGGTCTCGCCGTGCTATCAGAGGATTGCTGGGGGCTCCGTGTCTTGGTTGCGCCCCGAGCGCGACCGCATTCGAGCCGAGACTGGAAAGAGAGAAAGAGAGAGAGAGAGAGAACTACACAGAACGAGAGAAGGAGAGATGGTGAGGGAAAGGGGGGAGAGAAGGGAGGAGGGGAGGTTCATGGCGCACCCAGCGCAGGAACTGGGCACGGACAGGCACAGATAAGCGGATAATTCCTCCTCCATCCCCTGCTCCTCCACCTCCTCGACCTCCTCCTCCTCCTCCTCCTCATACTGCTCGACTGCCCCTCATGATTCATCCTTCCTTTCTGGTATCTCCACCTGCCCCCTGTCGTCATCCCCATTCATTACCCACGCCTCCCCGTACCACTGCTCCTCCTCACCCTCATCTTCTGCATCTTCCTCTTCATCATCATCCAACTCCTCCTCCGCCTCAACCTCGTCCTCCTCCGCAAATCCTCCTCCGCAAGAAGAATCACAATTGTTTCC
>CAUYUJ010013558.1:863630-875986 GCA_963575745.1 Prorocentrum cordatum
CACGTGCGTGTGCGTGTGTGTGCGTGTGTTTGTGTGCGCGTGTGTGTGTGTGTGCGTGTGTGTGTGCGCGTGCTTGTGTGTGTGTGCGTGTGCGTGTGCGTGTGTGTGTGTGTGTGCGTGCGCGTGTGTGTATACTCGTGCGGGCGCGTGCGCATGTGCGTGTGCGCGTGCGTGCGTGTGTGCGTGTGTGCGTTTACGTGTGCGTGGAGGTGTGCGTGCAGGTGTGTGTGTGTGAGCGTGTGTGTGTATGTGTGTGTGCGTGCGTGCGTGCGTGTGAGTGTGCGTGCGCGTGCGCGTATGCGTGTGCGTGTGCGTGTGCGTGTGCAGGTGCAGTTGCGTGCGTGTGTGTGTGTGTGTTTGTGTGTGTGCGTGCGTGTGTGCGTGCGTGCGTGCGTGCGAGCGTGCGTGCGTGTGCGTAAGCGTGTGCAGGTGCGTGTGCAGGTGCGTGTGCGTGTACACGTGCGTGTGAGAGTGCAAGTGGGTGTGCGTGTGCGTGCATGTACTGATTTGTGCGTGTGCGCATGCGTATGGATGTCGGCGTGCCTGTGCGTGTGGGTGTGCGTGTGCGTGAACGCGTGAAAGCGTGCGTGTGCGTGTTCGCGTGTGCGTGTGCGCATACGTGTGCGTGTTCGCGTGTGCGTGTGCGTGTGCGTGTGCGTGTGCGTGTGCGTGTGCATGTGCGGGTGTGCGAGCGCATGTGCGTGTGCGTGCGCGTGCGCGTGTAATTACGTGTGCGGACGCGTGCGCGTGTGCGTGTGCAGGTGCTTGAGCGATTGCGGATGAGCGTGCGTTACGTATGCGTGTACGTGTGGGTGTGTGTGCGTGTGCGTGTGCGTGTGCGGGTGAACGTGAACGTGTGCGTGTGCGTGTGCGTGCGTGCGTGTGCGTAAGCGTGTGCAGGTGCGTGTGCACTTACACGTGCGTGTGAACGTGCGTGTGCGTGTGCGTGTGCGTGCGTGTACGTATGTGTGTGTGTGTGTGTGCGTGCGTGCGTTTGTGAATGTGTGTGCGTGTGTCTGCGGTGTTGGATGTCTGTAGGTTTGTGCGCGCGCGTGCATATGCGCGCGAATGCGTGCGAATGTGTGTGCGCGCATGTGTGCCTGCGTCTGTGCGTGCGCTGACGCGACCCATCTGCGCGCCCGTGGGAAAAATCGGTGCGTGCGTGTACTGGTGCGTTCGCGCACCTCGCATGCCCGCTACGCCCGCAAGCCGGTCCTCGTGACGCGGAGCCTTTTCGGCCTGCTGCTTGGTCGCTCGCTTTCCTCCGCCTCTCCCCCTCCCAGGCAGGCCCCATTCGTTGCTATTTCCACACGCGTTCATTCTGCACGCGCTTTGGCCTGGCTGCTCAGACTTTCAGCCCTGTTTACGCTGTCACACGAGGTCAGTTCACTTTGAAAGCGTATCGTCTTAGTCACATATCAGCGCGCCAGAAAGTGTATTGTTGGCGTGTGTGTGTTTATGTCTGTGTGCTGGCGTGCGGGTGGTGAGTTGCGTGTATGTGTGTGTGCGTGCGTGCGTGTGCATGTGGTGCGTACATGCGTGTTTGTGTGTGTTTGTCTGTGTGTATCTTTGTGTGTGCCACAGTGGTGCGATGCGGTGATGCGCGGTGCGAGCGGGGGATGCTGGAGGTCATCTACACGTTAAACATCGGCGGTCAGGCAACTCCTGGGCCAAAGCTGCACGTACTACATGTGTGGCCACAGTGGTTCGTGACATGCATGCCGTGCATGTACATCCTTTGCTGGAGCGAAGAGGGGCCATCAAGAAGGGACCTGTACGATTGTCGATGCCCCTTTTCCTCCTCACCGCGCGTGCATGTGTGTGCGCGTACGCACGCGCACACGCACATTCGTTCGCGCACGTGTAATTTTTCCTCGGAATGGCTCCAAAAATGCAAACGGACGCGGCGCAAGCCTGACCGATCAGCTTGTAATGAGCGATGTATCAGGGGCGGCCAAGAGGGGGGCGTCCAAGAGGGAGGGGCGCAAATCATGGCCGGCCGCATGTGCGCGGCCAAGGGGTGCGGGCCGGGGAAGTAACGAAACAAAAAGAGGCGCCATGACATCTGGGGAAACATCATGGCCCACGCCATGACCTCCCCCCCCTCTAATCATCACCCCCCTCTTCGCCGCCACCGAAAAGCACACGGGACAGGAGGACCGCAGGCTGCTTCGGGCCCGGGGCAGCCAGCCCGACGCCTTCTCCCCCACTCCCCCGACAACCCGACGGAGGAGGAGGGGGAGGAAGAGGAGGAGGAGGAGGAGGGGGAGGAGGGGGAGGAGGAGGAGGAGGAGGAGGAGGAGGGAGGAGGAGGAGGAGGAGGAGGAGGAGGACGTGACTTCTTCGCAGCGTGGGCCTCCAGAGGTCTGGGCCCCTTGCCCGGGGGCCAGCTCCTCGTCCAGGGCCGGCCTTAACGGTTCGAGGGCCCCGCGAGGGCCCCCGGAGGCCGACAGCCCACAGAAACCGTGCGCCGCCGGGTTCATTCACGACGCGAGGAGGTCCGAGTCTTGCGTTGTGGGTGGCATGACAGTGGACACTCTGACAATCCTATCATTGAATGAAAGATGTGTTCAAGATGTCGGAAACATGTTCTAAAACTGTGTCACACATGTTTTACGTAGTTAAAACATGTTTGAAACATGTTCTAGACATCTGGGACTTATCTGGCAGCACGCTTCCTCTCCATTTATCGACTTCCACAGGTCTTGCGCACACTCCCCACAGAACTGCTATAAAGAGTGGTCCGCGGCTGCTAGAAGTGAGGGGGGACGTCGGGAGGAGACCAGCTCAGGAAAGGGGGGGGACAGCGACCTGGAGTCGGCGACGCATCGCCGATGGATCGGCGCTATGCCCCCGACAGCGAAACCGAACGTTCCTGGGCGAGGCGGCTGCCCGGAACCTGCCGGCGAGGAATGGGCGCTCGGGACTCGGTGCGTCCCCGCTTGCCCCCGAAGAGGCGTGTCGCAGCATCACGGGCAGCGGCCGCCGGCCAGCGGCGCCGGGAGGAGCACGACGCGGCGGGCGAGGCGGGCACGGCTGGCACAGCTGCCGCGGCGGCATCGGAGAGGGCTCGCACCAGGCAGGCTGCCCGTTGGACGGTGGGCCCCTCCTCCTCCTCCTCCTCCTCCTCCTCCTCCTCCTCCCCCTCCTCCTCCTCCTCCTCCTCTTCCTCCTCCTCCTCCTCCACCTCTTGATGCCTCTCTCCCAGGTGACCTGGGGATCGATGCGTCCCCCTGAGCAGCTCCCCCTGACGTTGCCCCCTGCCTCGGGCGTTGCAGAAAGGGGGGGAGGGGAGAAACGGCAGCGGAGGAGGAGGAGGAGGAGGAGGAGGAGGAGGAGGAGGAGGAGGAGGAGGAGGAGGGGGGAGGAGGAGGGGGAGGGGGAGGGGAGGAGGAGGAGGAGGAGGAGGAGGAGGAGGAGGAGGAGGAGGAGAGGAGGAGGAGGAGGAGGAGGAGGAGGAGGAGGAGGAGGAGGAGGTGCCCCTTTTGGGGCACCCAGGGGGGGGGGGGGGCATTTGGGGCCCCAGGGGGGCCCCAAAGGGTACACCAGAGATGCACCTTTTCTGACGACCTACCAGACCACCACCACCCCAACCCAACCCGAAGACCCGAATTTCGGGGTGGGGGTGGGGGGGGTATGGGCTCCACACCTGTTTTTTCTTTCTGTTCCCCGACCCCTCCCGCCTGGAAGTGGAGGGCAAAATCGGGGCCTTCGGGCTGGGTTGGGGTGGTTTGGTGGGCGCCGATGTTCTGCACCAGTCAATCCGTCGCCCTCCCATTGCGCAACGCCCGACTGATCGAAGGGGCGCGGGACACCCCGGGCCGGCCGCGGCGCGAGAGCTCGCCGCGGCCGCTGTGCACCGCGCGCGCGGGCGGGCGCCGTGCGCGGTGGGCGGGGAGGCGCCGCGGAGTCCTGCAGACTGTGCGGACGAGGAGCGGTGTTGAGCTGCAGTGGGGGCCCGTGCCAAGGAACACCCCGCCTGCCGCCAGGGTGCCCTAGGCTTCCTGGGTGTCGAGTGGCTCTGCCATGGACGTGCGTGTGACGCTCCCGCACCAAACATCGAAGGACGTCCTGCGGTCTCGGGGTTTGAGTTCTTGTGGAAGGCTTCGTGTGGACCGGCCTCCACTCTACCCTGCGTCCTCATCATACAGTCGGGGCGTTGACCTAAGGAACCCTAAGTAAGGAACGAGGCCCCTTTTTTCCAGAAGTTAACCTTCGATTCCCCATCGAAAACCTAAGGAAAACCTGAGGCAAACTGCGAAACAATCAAGGAACACGGAGCCCCTACCCAACGAAAAGGGTTCCTTCTTCGGGGCCCCGACTGTACGGGTTGGCAGAGCGGGTCCACAAAGGTTTCCCCAGCAAGCAGCGGCCTGCACGCTTGGACCCTTTGCCGCGACGCGGCTCCGGGAAGCCGCGCAGCAGAGGCCACGCTTGCCAAGGGTCGCTCGTGCATGTGGCCGAGACGCTTACAGTCGAGGCGTTGACCTAAGGAACCCTAAATAAGGAACGAGGCCCGTATTTTCCATAAGTTAAACTTCGATTTCGTATCGAAAACCAAAGGAAAACCTAAGGCACACTGCGAAACAATCAAGGAACACGGAGCCCCTCCCGAACGAAAAGGGTTCCTTCTTCGGGGCCCCGACTGTACAGTGGCGGCCAGTCCGCGCGAGACCTTCCACAAGAAACCAAACCCTGAGACCCCAGGACGTCCGTTGATTTTTGGTGTGGGAGCGTCACGCTTTCCACCGCAGGACCATCGGAACCCAGGAAACCCAGGGCACCCTGGAGGCAAGCGGGGTGTTCCTTGGCATGGACCTCCACTGTAAAGGATGCAGGGGGCTTGGAAGGCTGTGTCGACACCTTGCGAGCGGTGCGCGGCCAGCGAAAGCGGCAAAAGATACGCCGAACGGGAAGGATGCGAAAGACCCTTCCTACACTCATCCCTAATACACCCTAAGGGGGGCGAACGGAAAATTTGCAATCCTTACTACACCCCAATCCAGAATTAAGATAACTCTGCGCTAAGAAAGCCGACTATACTCCGACATGTTCTTAAGCGGTAGCCCAGGTCTAGATATGCGCGCCCAGGGCCTAGTCCTGATTCTTGATCTCCTTTACCGAAATCTGGAACCCATGCACGCTGATGCATTTTCTTGGGACTTCTGATGGGCGTGTGCGGCGAAGGAGAAGGAGAAGGAGGAGGAGGAGGAGAAGGAAGGGAGAGGGGGAGGGGGAGGGGAGGGGGCGGGGGCGGGGGCGGGGGGGGGAGGAGGAGGAGGAGGAGAGGAGGAGGAGGAGGAGGAGAAGAGGAGAGGCGGAGGAGGAGGAGGAGGAGGAGGAGGAGGAGGAGGAGGAGGAGGAGGAGGGGGAGGAGGGGGGGGAGGAGGGGAAAGAGGGGGAGGAGGGGGGAGGAGGAGGAGAGGAGGAGGAGGAGAAGGAGGAGGAGGAGGAAGAGGAGGAGGAGACAGAGGAGGAGGAGGAGGAGGAGGAGGAGAGGAGGAGGAGGAGGAGGAGGAGAAGGAGAGGAGGAGGAGGAGGAGGAGGGGGCTGCTGCGGCCCAAAAAATCAACGAATCGGCACCTAATATGTAATCAATTCCGATTTTTTTGTCGGAGGGCAATTTTCTAGATTTTGGAGCGCATTTGGAAAGAAGGCCAACGCTGCAGCGGGAGCACGATTCGGAACGAGCGGAAGCCTGAAACTGAGGCCAGCGCTTCAGCGGGACCAGCATTTTTGAGAGAACAAAAAATCGGGAGCGCCCAAGAAAGGGGTGTCCAAGAGGGGGGGGTGCAAATCATGACTGGCGGCATGTGCGTGGCCCAGCAGGGGGGCCAGGGACGTAATGAAATAAGAAGAGGCGCCATAAAATCTGAGGACATATCATGCCCCCCGCCATGATATCCACCCCCCTCCTAGTCATCACCCCCCTCTTTGCCGCCCCCGAAAAAACAAGCGAAAACCCAAATCCCGGGAATCCCGTGTAAAAAGCGATACGCGGAGGGGGGCCGGAGATCTTCCGGACGCTTAGCTGCCCCGATACGCAACACGCACCACGTAGCGTATTGATACGGAGTTCCACACGTAGGCTGAACACGCAGGTCCCACGCGATACACTCGCCAAAACGAGGTCCAATACGTTCCGCAACACGCAGCGTATTGACACGGACGTTTTGAGGACGGCTCGTGTTGCGTATCGAAACGTGCGTATCGGGGCAGCTGAGTCTGGACGTCGTCAGGGGAGAGACGAGCGCAATACTCATACTGTGTCGGAGAGGGGGCGTGCCCTCCCAGAGCGCTCCGAAGGCCAACCTTCTGAGAAGCTTCCCGGGCCTCCTGCGAAGCCCCGGCGCCTTCTGCCTCCCTGCCAAACCAACCCAGCCTGACCCGAAGGACAAACTTCGAGTTCGGGAGGGGGGGAGGGGCACGGGCTCCTCGCGCGTTTCTCCAAAGCTCCAACGACGCCCCCCCCCCACTGGGCAGTGGGCGGCAAATTGGAGCCTTCAGGTCGGGCTGGGGTGGTTTTACCAGCCTGGAACATACCCCTACCCCTATGCTGGGCACCTCCTCATCACGATGCCAATCTTAGGGATTCCCTGATTTTTTGAGGGCGAACCCCTAAGACTGTCATCGCCTCTTGGCGTGTCAACCTTAGGGATAAAGATACGCTCGAGGCTGGCAATGGCTTGGTGGGCGGTGACCTTCCGAGCAGGCCCGACCCCCTCTCGCCTCCCCCCTCGGCGCGCGCCGCCGCGCGCCCACGATCTCTTGTGTTTTTTCTCGCAGCGCTCCGGTTGGTCCGCGGGCCGACGATGAGATCAGTTTCGACCCGCGGCCCCCAGAACTAGGAAAGCCTGGAGGCCTCGCGCGGCAACTTGAGACCCGATTTACGTCGGATCCACGTCAAAAGTACGTCGGGCTCACGCCGGACTACGTCGGATTTATGCCGGATTTACGTCGGACTGTCTCTGGAGCATCGCCGCACGAGCGTCGACCCATCACTGACGGAACCGACAAGTGGACGAGATCCTACTGCTATTGCGCGCCGCGCGAGGCCTCCAGGAGTTCCCTCATGACCAAAAGTCTCGACCACCTCCCGGATCCCTGCTCGATGGACAGGCCCTGGAAAACCGAAGCAGATGCACACCGCTGGGACGGACGGAAAGCACCGGGGGAGGTCCGGGTCGGGCGAAAGGGGGGGATAGCAAAAGGGGGGTTTGAGAATCAGCTCACGTAGCTGATTTGCCCGGCGCCTCCCGGCGCCGGAGGCGGCTATATGTATCGAGGAATGGGCCCCTCGGTTGGGCCGAAACCAGCTGCATGCAGCAAATTTCGTACCCCCCCCCCCCTTCCCAATTCCCCCCCCGTTCGTCCAGCCCGAGAGGTCTGGGAGGCGCAGGGCCGCCCCCCTGCCAGCGCTGGCAGGCGGGAGGGCTCGCCGCTCCGGCGCCCGCGCGAGCGCGCCCGCCCGCGGGCGCGCCCTCCAGGCCCCGGCCGCGGCGCCGCGTGGCCCGCGCCGCGGTCCCTCGGCCATGCCCCGCTCCAGCGCGGCAGGGTGCATACTACCAGCCTGGAACATATCCCTGTCCCTATGCTGGGCACCTCCCCATCACGATGCCAATCTCAGGGATTTCCCTAGTTCTTGAGGGCGAGTCCCTCAGAGTGTCATCGCCTCTTGGCGTGTCAATCTTAGGGATACGGACACGTTCGAGGCTGGTAAGCATAGTCCTCCGGCTCCAAGGTCCAAGGGCCGAGAAACTACGCCCCGCACCATGCCTGGGTCGATGCTCGACGACGCCTCGGGAGACGACAGCGCGGTGCGGTGCACATCAGACACAGGCCCTCCGCGGACCTTGCCGCTGAGAGCCGGCATCCGGGCTCCCAGCGGAGCGCCTCCAGGTGCAACCCCAGATATCCGACGACATGGTTCGTTCAATCCTTGCGGTTACTCCTGGGTCTCGGCCCCTCGAGCCGGTGATCGGGGCCCCGGGGCCAACGAAAACGGATCTGGGCCGAAGAACTGGCCTCGGGGAAGGGGTCGGGACTTCATGTTCAGCCGGGCCTGTCCCCCTACAGGGGGATTTTGGACGGAAATTGAAACAACCAAAAAATGGCTCTAAAATGCTGAAAAATGATCCCGGCAAAGCAACCTAACAGCGATGTGTAGGAGCATATCTGTAGGCATTCCCCTTAAGATTCAGATGAGAATCCTGTTGTAGAATTCTGCTGTTCTCGCAGTCGTAGTCGCAGTCGCGATGGCAGTCGCAGTGGCAATGGCAGTCGCAGTCACAGTCTCAGCCTCAGCCTGCCTCAGCCTCAGCCTCAGCCTGCCTCAGCCTCAGCCTGCCTCAGCCTCAGCCTGCCTCAGCCTCAGCCTCAGCCTGCTCCAGCCTCAACATCAGTCTGCCTTCAGCCTCAGCCTCAGCCTGCCTCAGCCTCAGCCTGCATCAGCCTCAGCCTCAGCCTCAGCCTGCCTCAGCATCAGCCTGCCTCAGCCTCAGCCTCAGCCTCAGCCTGCCTCAGCATCAGCCTCAGCCTCAGCCTCAGCCTGCCTCATCAGCCTCAGCCTGCTCAGCCTCAGCCTCCTGCCTTCAGCCTCGGCCTCAGCTCAGCCTGCCTCAGCCTCAGCCTGCATCAGCCTCAGCCTCAGCCTCAGCCTGCCTCAGCATCAGCATGCCTCAGCCTCAGCCTCAGCCTGCCTCAGCCTCAGCCTCAGCCTGCTTCAGCCTCAGCCTCAGTCTGCCTTCAGCCTCGGCCTCAGCCTCAGGCTGCCTCAGCCTCAGCCTGCATCAGCCTCAGCCTCAGCCTCAGCCTGCCTCAGCATCAGCCTGCCTCAGCCTCAGCCTCAGCCTGCCTCAGCCTCAGCCTCAGCCTGCTTCAGCCTCAGCCTCAGTCTGCCTTCAGCCTCGGCCTCGGCCTCAGCCTGCATGAGCCTCTGCCTCAGCCTCAGCCTGCCTCAGCATCAGCCTGCCTCAGCCTCAGCCTCAGCCTGCCTCAGCCTCAGCCTCAGCCTGCTTCAGCCTCAGCCTCAGTCTGCCTTCAGCCTCGGCCTCAGCCTCAGCCTGCCTCAGCCTCCGCCTGCCTCAGCCTCAGCCTCAGCCTGCTTCAGCCTCAGCCTCAGTCTGCCTTCAGCCTCGGCCTCAGCCTCAGCCTGCCTCAGCCTCAGCCTGCCTCAGCCTCAGCCTCAGCCTCAGCCTGCCTCAGCCTCAGCCTCAGCCTGCTTCAGCCTCAGCCTCAGTCTGCCTTCAGCCTCCGCCTCAGCCTCAGCCTGCCGCAGCCTCAGCCTGCATCAGCCTCAGCCTTAGCCTCAGCCTGCCTCAGCCTCAGCCCTCAGCATCAGCCTGCTCAGCCTCAGCCTGCCTCAGCCTCAGCCTCAGCCTGCTTCAGCCTCAGCCTCAGTCTGCCTTCAGCCTCGGCCTCAGCCTCAGCCTGCCTCATCCTCAGCCTGCCTCAGCCTCAGCATCAGCCTGCCTCAGCATTCAAAATGTGGCCCGGGAATGGAGTTCTGGGAACTCGAAGAACACGAAGTGGCCTACAGTTGGCTCCGGGCATTCAAAATCATGCCCAGGAATGGAGTTCTGGGAACTCGAAGACCACGAAGTGGCCTACAGTTGGCTCCGGGCATTCAAAATGTGGCCCGGGAATGGAGTTCTGGGAACTCGAAGACCACGAAGTGGCCTACAGTTGGCTCCGGGCATTCAGAAGGTGGCCCGGGAATGGAGTTCTGGGACCTCGAAGACCACGAAGTGTGTCACTGTTGGCTAAACAAAAACACTGGCACTCCCCTGGATCGCGCCCAGACCCCCCTGGGGCGTCATGATGCTCTCTTTTGACCCTACTAGAAACCTATCAGTCTTCGCTGTTAGGTAAAAACGTACACGAACTATTTGTTGAACTATTTTTTAATACTCCTCCTGTAAAGGGACAGGCCCGACTTGGACTTCCTGGGACCGCGCAGTGGAAAAGTCACCTCGGCGGATGTCGGGGGCCTCGACCGTGCTGCACGAGCAGCAAGAGCCGTGCTCGAAGAGCAGCGAGCAGCATCTGGCCCAGGCGGCTGCGCTCTGGCCTCCTCGTGCTCCTCCCCCCTTCCTCTTCACCCTTTCCACCCCTTCTTTTCCTCAAGAGGTAACTACTGGGAGGTTCTCGTCGGAAAGATTGAGGAGGATTAAAACCCATTTGGGAGCTGTTACGCTGGAACGGGCCTCGGACTAAGCCGGATTTAGCGGGATTGAGCGGGATCAAGCGGGATTCAGCCGGATTAAACGGGATCCAGCCGGATTAAGCCGGATTTCGGATCAGGGCAAAATCAGAATTTGACCTCCCAGGAGTTGCATCCGAATTTCCCTCCCCCACCCCCCATTTGGTTTCATCGCGCAAAGGGTCATCGCGGGGTGGCGACTTATGGTCACTGTTGCACTTGTGGCGACCGTGACGATCGCAGATAGGCAAACTGGTAACGTACATGTCACCCGTTATGCCTGCAGTTATGTTCATGTGGCCGAAAGAGACGCTGACGTGATACAAGCATCGAAAGACATGGAGCATAACGTGCGCACGTGATGCTCTACATCACTGGTTGGATTACATCGAAAGTGAAACATGACCTGCCGATAGAGGCAGCCAGAATGAGCGGACCGAGAGGACCGAGAGAGAGAAAATACTATACTAATGTGTAGCAATGCAAATGCAGATATGTGTGTCTATACATGCGTAGAGGGTAAGAGAGAGAGAGAGAGAACAAACAAAAACGAGAAAGAGAGAGACAGAGACAGAGAGGGAGAGAGAAATATATAACGAGAGAACACAAAAGAAAACAACCACTAAAACGAACAGGAGAGACAGAGAGAGAAAGAGAGAGAGAGAGAGACAGAGAGACGGGTGTATACATATATAGATAGACAGACAGACATACGCACTGACAGGCTTAAAGACAATGAAGAAGAGACAGACAGAGAGAGAGAGAGAGAAATAAGAAACACAACACAACAAACATAAAGCAAGGGGCGGAGGCAGAGACAGAGAGAAAAAGGGGGGGAGAGACAGAGAGAGAGAGAGAGTGGGAGAGAGAAAGTGGATAACACAGACAGAAAGAGAGAGAGAGAGAGAGAGAAACAGAGGGTGAGAGAGAAACACACACACTCAGGCAGACAGACAATCTCACGCGGAAGAGGTAGATAATTGCATATACGTCATACGTTTGCCACTGTAGGCTCCGAAAAGTGGATCTTTGTACTCTCGGGATGCACGATGTGCGGCGCAGTCTGTCCATGGTGCAACCCATGTTGCAACCTGCATGATATGATCCGTGCCATGCACGACCTCTGGAACAAACAGCGTGGCACAAATGATGGGGGCGATCTGCAAAGTGCAACCGCAGGCTGTGGGGTGCAACCCGGACGGCGCAGTGCACGTGGCGTGGCGCAAAACTGCGCGCGCGTCTGGAAACGCGGGCCGGCGCATCCTTTCGAGGGCCGCGAGGCGGCTGCAGGCGAACCCTGGAGAAGAACCAAAAAAAACACCGGGTCAGCGCGCGAGACCGAAACCTAGACGGCGCAGTGCACGCGGCGTGGCGCAAGGTGCGCGCGCGCGTCCGGAAACGCGGGCCGGCGCATCCTTTCGGGGGCCGCGAAGCGGCTTCGCGCGCGCCCTGGAGAAGAGACCCCACAAAAACCGGTCAGAGCGCGAGACCGAAACCCAGACGGCGCAGTGCGCACACTGCGCGCGCGCGTCCTAAAAAGCGGCTTCACGCGTCCGAAAGAGAGAGAGGGAGGGGGAAAAGAAAAAAAGGGACAGAGAGAAATAGAGAGAGGGTGACGGAAGCAGGGGCGCGTTCGAACGGAATTGGAGGCGGGACAAGGACAGCTGGAGAGAGAGAGACAGAGAATACCAAAAAAGAGAACAGCGGGAGAGAGACAGAGAGAGACAACAGGAAAAAGATAGAGAGAGAGAGAGAGCGAGAGAAAAGAGAGAGACAGAGAACGAGAAAAACATTAAAACAACATATTTGTATAAAGAAACAAAGAAAGAGGAAGAGAGAGAGAGAGGGAGCGAGAGGGGGGATCTAATGCAACAAATGGGCGAGGGGAAAAAAGCTGGCATGGAGAGGGGGGGCGAGGGAGGGAAAAGGAAAGGGAGAAGGAAGGAGACACGGGAGGCAAAGAGGGAGAGAGAGAGAGAGAATAAAGCAGCACGCGGGGGGAGGGGGGGGGAAAGGGCCCTCTGGGTTTATGGAAAGGTTCATGACAGCCAGGGCGCAACAATTACGTCGACTCGCGGCGCCTGACTCCCAGGAATGGCGTTCCGGCGCGATGGCAGGTCGTCAAGACGCGATAGTCAAGTTAACTCGCGGCGTT
>CAUYUJ010013558.1:876086-883586 GCA_963575745.1 Prorocentrum cordatum
TCCCCCTCCTCCTCCTCCTCCTCCTCCTCCTCCTCCTCCTCCTCCTCCTCCTCCTCCTCCTCGCATCCTCCGCCTGTGGCCTGGCGCCCGCGACTGCTCGGCTCAAGCGGGCGCGGGCGGCGCGGGCGACGGGCCGGGCAGGCGCGGCGCCGCTCGCAGTCAGCCAGCCGTCGGCGGCATGAAACATAGCACTGCGAGGGCGCACGGGGGAACGGCAGGTTCGTGTCGTGCCGACCTCAGCGTTGGTTTTTGACACCGCAGGGATCGTTCAACCTTGAACGATCGGCCGCTGCCGCAACGTCCGATCGTTCAACATCGATCGATTCTGGGTCGCCGGCGGCGTTCAACCTTGAACGCCCGCGCTGGGGTCGCCGCTGGTCGACACGACGCAAACCTACCGAAAGCCTTTTCGTGGGGCTCTAGGGCGCGCTGTTCGGCCGAAAAGCTCAGCGCCAAGCTGAAACTGCAGTGCAGCTGGATGGGCCCGCTCGCAAGTACCAGAAGATGCTCGGCCACGCAGGCCTACTGCTGGGAGTCGATGCGCAGGTGGCGGACAGGATCCTCACGCCCCTGCCCGCCTTCATCCAGCTGACCAGCGGCACCGGCATCGAAACGTTGTTGTGGAGCGTTGTTGGCGTGCGTGGGTCGGGCTGGGAGTGTCCTGCTCCGTCGGGGTGCTCTTTCCGGAACCTCTGTGCCCATCCGCGGCCTGGAAGGCTTTCCGGGGCCCTTGGGAGGCCTCTCGGGGCGTCTTGTGGGCGTTTGGGGTGCCTCTTGGGGCATTAGGGGGGGCTCTTGGGGCGGAAAGCTCGACTTGCTGGTTCGAATTCGCCCCCTTGGGCCGCTCCTGGGGTCGCCAGGGGGTCCTTCGCGGCCGTCACGGGCGCCTCTTAAGCCATCTTGTGGCCGCCTTGGCGCCCTCTGGGGCAGTCTTGGGGCCGTTTGGGGGCGCCTCTTGGCCGTCTTGGGTGGGTTTCGGGGGCCCCTTGGGCCGTGTTAGAGCATCCGAAACACGAAACATACAGAACCCGAAAAACTTCGAAAGCCAGAGATAAATCAGCGATTCTTGTCTCGGGGCGCCCTTGCGGGACTGTTCTTGAAATGCACTTGAGGCCTCTGGGGAGCATCTTGGGCCGTCTTGGGCCTACCTTGGGCGTTTTCGGGCGCCCTTGGGCCAATCAGTGCGTGGGTCTGGCGCCTCCTGTGCCGCCCAGGCCCTCTCGCCGAGCCATCTGGAGCCTTTTCGGATGGCGGTGCACCCCCATGGCGCAGGGATGTCCCTGGGCCGAAACTCCCGGCCCTCGTTCCCTGGGATCCATACATATATATATATATATATACATACATACATACATACATCTACAACACATGCACGAACATGTAAACGCATACATACATATATATACATGGGAGCATACATACAGGCATACATACATACATACACAAATACATGCATGCATGCATGCATGCATGCATGCATACATACATACATACACATATACATACACACATACATACATACATACATACATACATACATACATACATACATACATACCTACCTACCTACCTACCTACCTACATACATACTACATACATACATACATACATACATACATACACACACATGCATGCATACATACAACCATGCATGCATACATGCATACATGCATACATGCACACATGCATACATGCACACACATACATACAGACATGCATGCACACATACATACATACAACACACAAACAAACAAACAAACAAACAAACAAACAAACAACCATGAATGCATATATGCATACATACAGACATACATACATGCATACATATACACATACATGCACACACATACATGCATACATACACACATACATACATACATACATACATACATACATACATACATACATGCATACATACATACATACAAACATATATACATACATGCATACATACATACATGCATGCATCCATACATGCATACATATATACATATATACGCATGTATGCATGCATACATGCATGCATGCATGCATACATACATGCATGCATACATACAAACACACATCCATACATACATACATGCATGCATACATACATACATGCATACATATACACGTACACCCATACACACCTACATACATACACACATACATACATTCATGCATGCATGCATACATACATGACTACATACATGCATACATACATACACAGATGCATGCATGCATGCATGCATACATACATACAGACATACATACATACCTATATACATGCATGTATGCATGCATGCATGCATACATATATACACGCAACACCATACGTAAATATAAATACATGCATATATATACACAAATACATACATACATACGTACGTGCGTACATACATACACGCATGTAAAACACAGGTGTGAGTATGTGCATATATGCAGAGATAGAGAAACTACAACAAACAACCAGAGACATAGAAAGAGAGAGAGAGAGAGTGAGATAGGCAGAGACACACACAGAGTGCGCTGACCGGAGCACACAAAGCAAGCATCCGAGAATCCGCCTCAGATCTCGATGACCAAGTGTCGCCCGATTTCGGTCGCCTCTGGGCGGCGGGAGCACTGGGGAGGCGAACCGTCATGCCCGACGAGGTGGCCTACAGCCCAAACGCAAGGATCACTAACACGTCGCACAGGGAACCAAGCCCTGAACCGCCGACTGCCGCGAGGACGGCCTCCTCCTCCTCCTGCCAAGGGTCCCGATCCGAGCCCACACGAGCAGAGGAACACAACAACCGCAGAGAGACACAGCTCCGGAGGTCCGCGCGGAGTTGTCCGACCGGTGCTGAAAAACTCCCTCCACAGCGCCGGAGAGCGCGCGCGGCGCCCGAGCGCCCGCGGCGCCGCCGGGGGCTTCCAGCGCCGATCCGAGGAATCCGTGCGGAGCTCCAGAAGTGTATGTGTGCTTATGCCGTTGCTCGTTCGTCGATCGGAAGCCGGGCAAGGGCCGCTAAAATCCGTGGCTGCTGCAAACGACCTCCGGGAAGTCGTCTTCGTCCTTCCGGGAAGAGGCCCGTTCACCGTTTCGAGTGCCGCGCCTCATTCCGGGAAGCTGTTTTTTTCCTTCCGCGAGGGCCGTTTTCGCAGCCACGGTTTTAGCAGCCCTCGCCCAGCTTTCGAGTCGAAAGAGGCCCACGGTGTCGCCCAGGATCCAGCGCGCCTCCCCTGCAGCTGAACTGGTCTGGGAGCCCTCTGTCCCTCGGGTTGACCCAACAGGGGATCCAGCGACAAGGGGGTGGTGCAATAGATTTGGTGCAATAGATTGTGGGGTTGCGATACTTTTGGGGCGTTCAATACACTTCGGGGCGCAAATGTATTGCTGCACTTTGGCGTGCAATACATTACTTGCAAGACAATGCAGTACATTTCTCTGGCGCAGTACACCGACAATGCAATGGCCCAGAATCCATTGCACCACCCCCTTTCAGCTGGACCCCCTTTTGGGTCACCCAGAGTCCCTCTCGTGCCTGGGCCCTCGGTCCGCGGGGGGATCTCAGGAGATCCAGGCCGACGACGACGACGACGATGACGGACAGGCAGCAGCTACTCCTCCCGGGCCGCGCTGCACGACGACGGCGACGGCAACGGCAACAGTGACGGTGACGGTGACGACGACGACGACGACGACAAAGACACAGACGACGACGACAAAGACGACGAGAGCCCCGGGGTGGCCCGAAGAGAGTCGCAGAAAGGCCCCAAGATGAACGCAGAGGGCACCTCCCCCAAGCTCGCCCTCTTGTCCCCCCCAGCGCCGGGGAAGCGAACGCGCAGTCCACCAGCAGGGCCGCACCGTTGCTCTCGACATGTTTTTGTCCAGGGGTGCTGTTTCCAGAGGGCAGGGGGCGGCGGCGATTCGTGGCAGTCGTCTTCGAGAATCCCCCCTCGTGGCACAACCAGACGTGTCGGTGGGGCGTGCACAGACAATATGAGAGACTTTGCTTCATCACAACTGTGGTTCTGAAGCTTGACAGGTGCTCGGTGTTCTCGCCTTGGCGCCTCGCACGTTCGTCTTGAAAGTCTCCAGGCACCCACACGGACGGAGCTCCTGTGCTTGTCCCACACGTGGCTCTCGCCTTTACCGCAGCACGCGTCTGCCCCAGAGCCCACGCAAGTACCAAGGATGGAGGGCACCTGCTTCTCAAAGTTTGGACTCTCGCCGTTGAGACAGCCACGCGTGTCTTCCACGCGCGATTCAGGGTGTAGGCGGCTCCGTCCCAAAGTATACTCTAGAGCGAGACTTGCAGAACTGTACCATTCATGTACGGCGACATCCTCAGGACCGTGGGCCCCAAACAAGCGCTCTTGCACTCTCGATGTGCGCTTCATGTGGTGCAGGAGCTGGGCGAGGGGCAACCATGCAATGCAATCTATGTGAATCTATATATATATATAGATATACATATCTATAGCCGTATCCATGAATATGTATATGTGCATATATGTATACGTGCATACGTATGAAATGCACTATGTGCAGTGCACCCTACACCGTGCAAGATTATGTGGTGCAATATGTGATGTGTATATATATGTATATATGTGTACATAGGTTGGTCTACATATGTGTATATATACATATGAACCCGGGACGAGAGTTCGCAGCCCCCCCCCAAGATGGGATCGGCCCCAGGGTTCCACCGGCCCCCCCCCAAGGTGGGATGGGGGGGGGGGACGACGACGACGACGACGACGACGACGACGACGACGACGACGACGACGACGACGACGACGCCGACAGCGACGGAAAACGACGATGACAGCGACGACATGCCACCTCACACCCACAAGGAGAGGAGCGGGGGCACCCGCAGCCACCCACCAGAACGCAACGCCCACAGGGCCATGACCACAAAGGCGGGGGGGGGAACGATCCCATTCGCGAGGCCCTGCGACCTTGGTCTCGGAAAGCTCTCTGCGAAAGCAGCGGAACGTCCACCCTCCACCACGCCACGCCCACAAGCCCACGACCACAACGGAGGGGATAGGGAGCGAACCCATTCGCGAGGCCTTCGCGAGGCTCACGGGCGTACAGCATTTGGAGGGGGAACCTGGGTCATACAAATGTGTACATATAGATAATGCCCGTGTATGTATGTATGTACGTGTGTGCTGTGCATACGAGGCACAAGGAACGGTATGCAAGTGAGCTGCTGCAGTATCTGGGATGCAGAGATGCGTGGTGCACGGAACACTTGCAGAACCTGGCGCCGCCAACTCCACTGTTCGAGCATCCATCCCATCATCTCCCGCCCGGCACTCCCTGGCAGAACCCAACTGGCGCAATGGCACATGCCCCTTTCTTATGCCGATGCATGCCTCGGGCGGGCCAGTGATGATAATGACGAGCAACGGTGATGTTGATGTCAATACTATAGTGATGGTGGTGGCGGTTGACGACGAGGGCGACGACAAATACGATGAGGATGGCAAAGGTGATGATGACGGTCGCGCTGGTGACCGTGATGAAGATAAGGCGGCGTGTTAGGATTACCATGGTGACGCTGGCGATGCTGGTGATGATGATGCTGCTCTGCTGACGATGATGATGGTGATGATGATGGCGATGGCGCTGATACGGATGATGAGGCAATGCGCGTTCACAACCACTAACATAGTGCGTTCGTGAGAAACCAAAGGGTTCCATCTGGGGTGGAATACGTCGATCTTGAATTGTTGAGACGGTCCATGGTGTTGCTAGGACTTCGACGTGCTCGCGCAGAGACGCGCCCATGCGGCGGCGTTGCACTGGTTTAAGAAAAGTTGGCAGGTATGGGATGGTTGCTGCATGATTTCGTCATGCGCGCCCATGTGGCAAGCATGGTCTCAGTGGACAGAACGGACACACCCAACTGCTTACCTGGGAGGTCAGGGGGGACGCGCACCCAGACAACCGACATTGCGTTTAAGAGCTATGAGTGTTGCTACATGTTGTAAAACACCCGTTTGGCATCCACGGTGTTAACCATTGCGACGTGTTTGCGCGACTGTTGCCCCGCCTGACGTTGTTTGAACACGCACTTGTGAGACAAACACGAATCCGCAAATCATCATAGTATAGCACCCCGCAGATGCGGGTAAGAGTGAGATAGCGGTGGGGACGTCGGCAATTTGCGAGGCTGTGGGGAAGCGGACCGCAGGCGCCACAGTTTCACAAAGTATACAACGAGCCCGCCGCAGGCGCCGATTATCTCGTTGAACCAGTGGGTAGGTCGCAGGTAGGTCGCGCGGGTGGGTCGCGGGTGGGTCGCGGGTGGGTCGCGGGTGGGTCGTGGGTGGGTCGCGGGGGTCGCGGGCGGTGTCGCGGGGGGTCGCGGGTGGGTCGCCGGTGGATCGCGGGTGGGAAGCACCCCGTAGATGCGACTAAGAGTGAGGGGGCGGTGGGGACGTCGGCAGTGTGCGAGACTCTGGAGAAGCCGACCGCAGGCGCCGCAGTTGCACAAATTGCACAACTGGCCTGCCGCAGGCGCCGACTATCTCGTTACACCAGTGTGGGTAGGTCGCGGGTGGGTCGCGAATTGATCGCGGGTGGGTCGCGGATGGGTCGCTGTTGGGTCACGCGTGGGTCGCGGGTGCGTCGCGGAAGGGTCGCGGGTGGGTGGCGGGTGGGTCGCGGGTGGAGTCGCGGGTGGGTCGCGGGGTGTGTCGCGGGTGGGTCGCAGGTGGGTCGCAGGGTGGGTCGCGGGGTGGGTCGCGGGAAGGTCGCGGGCGGGACGACGACAACAAACAAACAACCAAACTAACAAACAAACAAACAAACAACGCAACAAGCATAGTCCTCACCATGGATCCCGACTTCAGCCACGCACCCAAAGACGATGAATGACCGTTCGGCCCTCGCACTCTGACTGTAACAGTGGTGAGTGGGGGGAACCAGCTGCCTGGCTGAGGCGATACGAGATAAGATCTAGCACGAGCTGCCGTGCACGATCCGTGCTCTTGAGTTAAGTTGGGCGTGTCCACCTACAGGGGGAATTTCGATGAACAGATATTCAAAAAATACTCCTAAAATGTCAGAAAATGCTAAACAATAGTCCCCAGACTATTATTGGACTGGCTTTGAATATTCCTCCTGTAGAGGGACAGGCCCGACTTAACCCTTGAGGCACGAGCTGGAGTGTCCTCAAGCCCCTGGCTCGAACTCCTGAAGGCTCAGCCCTCACCCTGGAAGACAAGAGAGAGTGTCTAAATTGTCGGCGCTTCCGTGCGGGACGTCCTGCATACTGTGCACGTCTAAATTATTCAACTCCGCGTCTAAATCTAAGCCACAAAATGTTGTAAATTATAATGGTTTCTGAACGTCGTTCGTAGCAAATTTAGACACGAATGTGAATTGATACATTTTCCATAAATATAGACACGAATATGCACGACGTATACACGATTTAGACACGTTCTGGTAGATTTATACACGACTTTGGAAACGGCTCTGATGTATACATTATTTAGGCACTA
>CAUYUJ010013558.1:886086-894828 GCA_963575745.1 Prorocentrum cordatum
GAGGCTTCCAAGAGAGCCCAAGAGGCCCCTCAGAAGTTTAAAAGAAGCCCCAAGAGACCCCGAAAACGGCGCCCCAGAGGCCTAGGCCCCCGAGAGACCTCCCACGAGATACCAACGAACATCCTAGAGGCCGCCCTCCATTGATTTATCGAAGGGGTGCCTGGCGTGCTAGATGTCTGGGCTTCCGCCCAGACAGGCAGCCATCCAGAAGGCCCCCCAAAAAGGTCCCAGGTTGACCAGATCGCCTCCGCGACAGCCAAGATGGCCCAAGATGGCCTCCCGAATGCCTCCAAGATAGCCAAGACGGCTCAAGGTGGCTTCCTAGACGGCCCGAAGATGTCTCCCAGACGGCCAAGACGGCCTCAAGAGTACCGACGACGGTCCAAGATGTCCTACAGACGACTCAAGAGGCCCCAAGACGCCCCAAGTGGGCTCCCAGGGGACTTCCATGGCCAGGCTCGAACTTAACCCATCCCTGAGACGGGCAGGCTAAAAACGAGGACAAGATTTGGGATGCGCCCTCATAAACGGAGAGAATCCTTGAGATCGGCATCGAGGTAGGGTGACACCAAACATAGGGACGGGGACGTGTTTCAAACTGGTGATCCCAGGAGGCCAGAACCATTGATGTCCCCTAGGCTTAGGTCGGGCCTGTCTTCCTACAGGCGGACTTTGGGCGAAAAATTAAACATACTCAACACATGCCCAAAAATGACAAAAAATGTCACAACATCTTCGCCTGACTATTTGTTCCCTATGCTTGATTACTCCTTCTGTAGAGGGACATGCCCGACTGAACCCCAGCGCCTGCAGCGGGCTCCTCTTTTCGCCGGGAGCGGCCAAGAGGGGGGTGTCCCAGAGGGGGGGGTGCAAATCATGACCGGCGGCATGTGCGCGGCCCAGCGGGGGGGCCAGGGACGCCATGAAATCAGAAGAGGCGCCATAAAAGCTGGGGAAATATCATGCCCCCCGCCATGATATCCCCCCCCCCAACCATCACCCCCCTCTTGGCCGCCCCCGATTCCGGGCCTCCGACGCTCCCCACAGGTACCCAAGAGATCGCCCCAGGACGGACCGGGAGGCCTCCAAGGGGCCCGCAGGACGGCCCAAGGAGGCCCCCAGGACGGCCCCAAGAGGCCCCCAAGGGGGCCCCCAAGACGGCCTCCAAGGGGCCTCCAAGACGGCCCCACAAAAAACAGCCCAAGAGGGACCCGCGGTTGCCCAGGAAAGGGCCCAGGACGGCCTCCGAGGGGCCAAGAGGCCGCCAAAGAGGCCCCCAGGATGTCCCAAAAGGGGCCCAAGAGGTCCCAGGAGACCTCCGAGAGGCCCCAGGAGGCCCCCACGATGACCCTCACAGCCCCCCCAAAGGCTCCCAGGAAGGCCCCAAGAACACCGAGAGGGCCGCAAGAGGCCTCCCCTTCTTCCTCCTCTGCGTTCCTCTCCCTCTCCTCCTCCTTTTTCTTCCTCTCCCCGGTGTTTCCCCAAGGGGCTCCACAGCGGCTGCGGAGAGCACGTAGTCCAATAGCTTGGCCTGCCTTCGGTCCAACGTTTGGCCGCACAAGCGTCCCCACGAGGCAGCAGGCGGCGGTGATTCGCCGTAGGCGTTTTCGATTCGCCGCCCCCTGTTGATTTATCAGAGTGGTGCCTGGCGTGCTAGATGTCGGGTGGTTTTCGGTTCCTAGAGAACTCCCCTGGGGCGTTGGCCCCACCCGCCGGCCACCCGAAAAGGTCGCCCAAATCCGGTTGGCAAGGAACTGCCCGTTCCAGATGATCCCCAAGATGGCCTCCAAGATGCCTCCAAGACGGCCAAGCTGACTCAAGATGGCCTCCACGACGGCCCCAGCATGCCCCAAAGACGGGCAAGATTGCGTCAAGAGAGCTCCAGATGGCCCAAGACGGACGCAAGAAGGCCCAGCATGGCTTCAAGATGGCCCAAGAGCCAGGCAAGACGTCCAAGAAGACTCCGAAAAGGGTCCCAAGAGGCAAAATGAATCGATTCCAATAGCTTTCTTGAAGGACTTAGCATACTCGCGTCTCTGGGCTCTGGACGCTCCAACACAACCAAAGAGGTCTCCAAGAGAACTCCAAGACGGCCCACGAGGGCCCCCAATCGGCCCAGGAGGACCCCAAGCTCGCCCAAGAGGCCCCCAGGACGGCCAAGAGAGGGCCCCAAGACGGCCTGGCATGGTCTCCAGGTTCGCCCACGATGGCCCAGGATGGCCTCCAAGACGGCACACGAAGGCCCAAGATGCCGCCAAGTCCTCTCAAGAAGCCAACAAGACGGCTCAAGATGGCTCCAAGACGGCCCAAGAGGCCTCCAAGACGCCCCAGACGGTCTTCAAGACGACCCTGAAGCGCCTCAAGAGGGCCCCAAGACGGCCCAGCGAGGCTCCCAAGACGGCTTCCAACAGCGTCAGATGGGCCAGGAAAGAGCGCCAATCGGGCCCCCAAGAAGCCCCCAAAGGCCCCCGAGAGGCCCAAGGAGACCCCCAATAGGCCTCCAAGAGGTCCCAGGAAACTCCCAGGAGGCCCCAAGAACGACCCAAGAAGCTCCCAAGAGGTCTCCCCATCCTTCTCCTCGTCCTCTGTTGTCCTCCCTCTCTTCATCCACTTCCTCCCCCACATGTTCCCAAAGGGCTTCCACAGCGACTGGGGGAACGAATGGTTCTACAGCGTGGCCAAACTGTACCGAAACGTTTGGCCACATAGGCGTATCCTAAAATGCAGGGGGCGCCAAAACAAAGAGCTCCATCTTCGTGGAGGGGGGAATAGCCTCGGCAGAAGGCTGGAATTCACATCACTTGACTTCACGGGGTGCTCAGCCAGGTGTGCACCCTGAAACGCCAGCCGGCTCACGGGGCGGCCGTGGCCCAACCGGTCGAAAAAGGACAATGTGATGACCTGGGGCCAGGTTTCTGATTCCGTGAGAGATTTGAAAGCTCGTTTTGAGAACCAAGATGTTTCGCACCTGTAGGACGGCAGGTTCTTGTCGTGTCGACCCCACCGTTGGTCCCTGACACCGCGGGGATCGCTCAACCCTGAACGATCGGCCGTTTCCGAAACGCTGGATATTTCAACGATAGGCCGATTCCGGGTCTCCTGCGGCGTTCAACCTTGAACGCTGGCGGCGGGGTCGCCGGTCGACACGACGCGAACCTACCGTAGGCTATATGTCGCGTTCGTCGTGACATTTTCAGTGCCGCAGCCGCAGTATTACCACCACCGGGGGGCGGCCACCGGGCGAAGGAGCCCAGCAACGCAGGGCCAGCGCACGCGGGTCCGCCGCCGGGGCGGCCACCGAGGCGGCGAACGACGGGCAACCACCCGGCGAGCACCCGGCAACGCGGGCCAGCGCGCGCGGCGGCCACCGAGGCGGCCATCGAGGCGGCCGAGGAGCGGCGAAGACCCAGAAACGCGGGCCGATGCCTCAGACCGAACTCAAAGCTGCTTCGTAGTGCAAGCGATGTCAAGGGGCCCTAGGACACACAAATAAACACACACACACACAAATAGCCCGATTCTCCATGTTTTCCTATGTTTTCTTGGTTTTTGTCTTCCGCCCCACTTCCCATACTTTCCCATATTTTCGGGGAAATCGACGATGAATTGTGTCTGTGTGTTTTCCCCTCCAAAAATTCCCCAAACCGAACTTAAAGCTGCTGCGTAGTGCAAGCGATGTCCAGGTCACGTTTTTTTCCAGATGCACAACTGGAAAGAGGGTCCTTCTCAAGGTTGGGCGCCAGCGTGATACGCTCTGGGCTCTTCTGGCCCGACACTGTGACCGTTCGAATGACTGCAAGATGTATAGCGCCCCCTTTTCAAAACGGAGGTCTCGCCAAAACGGGAGGTCCATGGGAGGCTCGTCTCTTAAGCTGGCGCTCGCTGTAGCGAAATGAAATATAGATGTGGGGGCTTATATGAAACGCAATCTGGGCTTACCCTTCCTCTCGCACTCGGCTACACGCAAGAGTGACCCTGGGCAAGAGTGACCTTTGGTGCGCGGCTTTTTGGGGGCCGCGGGGGGACCGAACCTGGGCGCGCAAGCCGCTGCTCCTGCTTCGTTTTCAGCCATCTGGGGCCCCATCTGTGCCCGCACCAGAAGTCACCCCGGCGAGGGTCACTCTTGCGTCTCGTCGACGTACGGCCTACGCCCCCAGGCTGCCGGCTCTGCTGCCCGGTAAGAACTGCGAGATGCAGCTTGCTCGATGCAGTCTCTACTGCGATAGCCTTGGCCTAATGCGGACCGACACCTTAATAGAAACATGCATACAGTACAGGCTCGACCACAAGAAACCTTCCACAAGAAACCCAACCCTGAGACCGCAGGACGTCCAGTTTTTTTCGGTACGGGAAAGTCACGCTCTCCATGGCAAAACCATCGAAACCCAAGAAACCCAGGGCACCCTGGAGGCAAGCAGGGTGTTTCTTGGCATGGGCCTCCACTGTAAACTGACCACTCTCTGTGCGTCTCCATCTGGCAAAATCCTGGACGGAGCCATGCCTGTTGCTCCGCCCCTTTTGAAAAGTAGGTGTTCCTTATTCAAGCCGCTCACTGTATTCCGAAGGCCTAAGTCATGGGACCCCAGTCCCTGATGCACTAGCTGGCGAGATGCTCGGCCGCGGAATTGCACCGTCAGGGGCACCGCTCCACGAGGTCGCCTGCAGATACCCTGGGGTTGGAACCGATGTCGGGCATGCAGGCGCTGAGGCGGCAAGTGCGAACAAGACGAGGCCCGACAGTCAGATCCGCCCGTGAGCAGTGGCCCGTCGGAGTCTACTCTGGCCCTCATCTTCCTCCATCTCTTGCCCAGGGTTCTGTTGATCCCATCTTACTCAAGGACCACACCTCTGAAATAATTTCGAGCACCCGGACGAAACAGTGTCGAATGAGTATCGCCTCCCAGGGCCCGACAGGTGGAAGAACTCCAGCGTTGGTTCTTTCTTGGTGCTCGAAATCCCCCCCTAGTGATCAAGGCTAAAGTAAGCTGAAACGTCACAACCCCAGAGATCCCTTTTGGGCCCATCTGGCGTCTGACCCGACTCGGCCACCGCACGGGCGGCCGAACGGGCCCAGCCTCGGCGAGGCCGTGGAGGGTTGGCCCCCTGGATACCCCAGAGGCCTCGGCCACAGATGTCCCCCGGCGGCCTACAGTCGGGGCCTTGACCTAAGGAACCTACAATAAGGAACGAGGCCACTTTTTCCATAAGTTAAACTTCGATTTCCGATCGAAAACATAAGGAAAACCTGAGGCAAACTGCGAAACACTTAAGGAACGCGGAGCCCCTCCCCAACGAAAAGGGTTCCTTCTTCAGGGCCCCGACTGTACTGAGAGCAGACGCCGAATGAGATCGGAGGCGATCTCTTGGGCTCCCTCCCCATCGGGCCTGTGGCTGGTCCGGGTTGTTGGGCTCGTCGGCCACGGCCACGGCCGCGGGCGGCGGTCCTTCCACGGCCTCCTTGCCAGGATGGCTGCAAATCCCAGGGAGGAGGCGGGTGAGAACGGGAGGGAACTCATTCGCATCCTCCCCTCCACCATTCCACTTATTTCTAACTAACTCGTTCCAAATGTACCCCGAGGCGTTGAAAGGGCGGGCTTGGTTTTTTCCTATGAGACCCCCCCCACCAGTTACAGTCCTGAAGCTTGAATGTGCACAAGCCTCGCGGATGGAGGGCTAGTCGTTTTAGAAATGTGGCTCTCGCCTCAGCGCCGCGCACATTCTTCTCTAAAAGAAAAACGCCGACATTGCAATAGCTTCACGGATGGAGGGCGGGTCGTTTTCAACATGTCGTTTTCAACATGTGGCTCTCGCCTTAGCGCCGCGCACAGTCGTTCTAGTTGCAAGAACTTCATCGTGGAGGGCGGCCCGTTTTCAAAATGTGATTCTCGCCGTAGCACCGCGCACTTTCGATTTAAGAGTCTACAACCTGTTCAAGGATTTCCATGTTTAACGTTCCAGGAACGGCGTTCTGGCGCGATGTCGGTCTGTCAGGGCGCGGGAGATACGTTGATTCGTGGTGTCGAAGTCCCAGGAAGATTGTTCTGGCACGATCCACTGGCCAGGACGCAATGGTAACATTGTTTCGCGGCGTTGGAATCCCAGAAATGGTGTTCTGGCACCGTTCAGGATTCTCAAACGGTTGTTTTCCAACGGAACACTTCCTTTAGTGAAAATGAATATCTCTAGGGGCCTACGAAGAGGGAACTTGGAGGAGGTTCGACTGCAACATCGTTGATGAGTCCTCCTCCTGCTACACTTCCTCTTCTTCCTCCTCCCTCACGCCCTTCCTCCCCCCACTTCCCTCTTCCTCGCCCTCCACTTCCTCCTCCTCGCTGGCCCTTCCCACGCTGAGTGTCCTCCCTCTTCCCCCATATCATCTGGCCCCTCCTTCTCCCCATCCCTTCCAATTTCCTCCTGTTCGACATCTTCCGCGTTTCGTGGAGGAGCATGCGGAGGAAAGGAGGAAGAAGAAGAGGCAGAGGGAGGAGGAGAGGATCTCTGAAGGCTTGATGTTATGCCGGGGAGAAGGCGAAACGGTAAGTTACGGAGTGATTTGGCACATCTACCTCGCGCTGAAGCTCAACTCCAGACCCATAACTAGTGACAGACAGCGCCCAACCACAACACCCTGCAAACATGGCCAAAATTCCAGGAGGCCATTCGTGAACTGCGACGGCGAAGACGCTGACGGCTGTGACCGAAAAGAATCGCCCAACAACTCTGCGAACTGTGTTCATAGAAACTAAGCGATACTCTCCGGGCAGAACTTGGTATCGCGCTAGGCTCCACAACACGGGATCATCAAGACCTCATTGCCGCGCAAGCATATGCGACTGGCGGACGACTGCCGAAAGAGACCGTGGCCGATGATTTCACGCGCTGCCTCGACGCAGCGCAGCGCTTCCCGAGCTGGCCAGCAGCTTCAGCCATGCCCGCTCCTGACCAACCCAGCACGGCGTGAAAGCGTTGAGGCTCACCCGCGCACCGAATTCCGCTATGCTGCCGACGATGCCGCGCGCTGCCGCAGACCAGCGGTGCATCGGGCAGGCGACGGATAATAGCTCGACGTCCTTCTGGCCTGGGCGGCCGCTGGAAATGCCCGACCCCAGGTGCAGCAGCTGACTTCCCCCAGGGTCTTTCGGCGCTCTGCACGCCAGCACCAGAGGCAAACAAGATAGCCAAACAATATTCAGACATAGTCGGACAACTATCAACAATCGTCCCCAGCCTATTCTTTGACTATCTTCGAATACTCCTCCTGTGGAGGGACACGCCCAACTTCAGCTCAGGAACCGGTCGGGCGACAAGAGAAGTCCGCAGCAACGATCAACACTTGCAGCGGCTACAGAGGTCTGAGGTAGACGAATAGGTTCAGAGGCAGCAGAAGCTTCCGTTCACATGGTCCAACTGTCTAAGATCAGCTTGCTCCTCGAGCCATGTTCGGAAAACTACTCGCACTCTGGAACAAAATTGGGCAGATACTACGCGCGCCCTTGCCCGGCAATGGATAAACCTCCCTTTAGTAAACAAACCACCCTTCAGTGAAAACGGCCCAGGGCCGAAACCGAAGGACAATGGACCCGCAACAAGAACGGCCGTGACGCCCTCTCGCGAACCGAAAACGGCCAATTCACTCATCGACGTGACAGGGTGGGAGGTCTACCAGCCTGGAACATATCCCTATCCCTAAGCTGGGCATCTCCTCATCACGATGCCAATCTTAGGGATCCCCGTATGTTTTGGGGGCGCATCCCTAAGATTGCAATCTTGGGGACAAGGATAAGTTCGAGGCTGGTACAGGAGGTCTACCAACCCCCGACTCACGCGGGCAGCCTGCGCGCCGAGGTCGGCGCAAGCGACCCCGCTGCTGCCGCGCCGCTCCCGTCGTGACGAACCAACAACACACACGCCCATACCCATTGGGTGGTCGGAGAGGCCTACGGGTGCGTGCTGTCGAATGGGGGCCCCCGCTCTCGAACGGGAGCGCTCCGCAGGGTCCGACGACCCGCACCCATACCCATAGCCAGTCCTCCTCCCAACGACCCCCCCCCTATGGGTATGGGTGTGTGTTGTTCGTTCGTGACGTCGCGCGACGCTCGGCGGTCGCGCCCTCGCGAGAGCCCGCCGCTGCCTTGGCGCCCGAGGCGCGGGCACACCCTCGTGCTGCCAGCGGCGGGACCGAGCTACGGCCTCGGACACCCGGTGCCCCCCTTCGCCGCTGCCCCCCTCTCCGACTGCCTTGAAGGGGCCCCAGGACACACAAATAAATACACACAAATAAACATGTTTCCCATAGTTTCCTATATTTTCTCGGTTTCTGTCTTCCCGCCCACTTCCCATAGTTTCCAATATTTTCCTGGGGATCGACGATTAATTGTGTCTGTGTGTGTTTTTGTTCCTCCTGATACCTACCAGACCACCCCAACCCAACCCGAAGACCCGAAGTTCGGGTTGGGGGGGGGTACGGGCTTCATGTGTGTTTTTCCCATGCTCCCCCACCCACCCCCAAAACTGGAAATGGAATGCAAGTTGAGGCCTTCGGGTTGGGTTTGGGTGGTTTGGTGGGTGGTGACTCTCGCTCGGCCGTGCGCTCTTGGCGGAAGTGCAGGGAACCGAACTCTATATATATATATATATATATATATATATATATGCACCGGCGTTTTATGTGCGGCCCTGCACGGACCTCTGCGCAGGAAAGCGGGGCCTGGCGCATGCGGGGCCCTGGTGTATACACTTTCC
>CAUYUJ010013558.1:894928-910080 GCA_963575745.1 Prorocentrum cordatum
GCGGAGCGCGCGCCCTGGGTGGCGCAAGGGGCGCCACCGGGGGAGTCCGGCGCAGATCCAGGGCGCGCGCCCGAAGCCTCCAGGGTGAATGCTTGCGCGTCTCCGCTTCGATTCGGGGACCGACTACAGTCGGGGGTTTGACCTAAGGAACCCTAAATTCGCCGGCCCAACGGGCCAGGGCGTGCTAAGATCTCCGGTACCTGGTTAACAGTATTTCTAGTTCGCGCGCGCGGGGCGGCCCCTGGGGGTCCCCGGACAAAAAGTACCCCGGCAAGGTCCCGGCAAGTCCCGGCAAGTCCCCGGCAAGGTCGGGCCAGAGATGCCGGAGCCATGTTACAGGGCCCCAGGACGGGCCAAGAGGTCCCCAAGAAGCCTCCAAGACGGTCCAAGAGGGCCCCGAGACGGCCAAAGATCGCCCGAAGACGCCCAACAGGGCCCCAAGACAGCCCAAGAGGCCTCCAAGACGCCCCAAGGGCCTTCCAAGAGGCCTCCGAAGAGGGCCCCAAGAGGCCAAAATCGTTGATTTTCATTGTTTTTTCTATGTTTTTTGCGGTCTGGCTTTTTCGGCTTCCGGACGCTCCAAGACGGCCCAAGAGGCCCCCAAGACCGCTCCAAGACGGCCCACGAAGCTCCCAAGACGGCGCCGAAACGACCCAAGAGAGCCCTCAATACGGCCCAAGTGCCGCCCAAGACGGACCAAGAGGCCCCAAGACGGGCCCAAGAGGGGCTCAAGAGGGATACAGAGAACTGAAAAATCGAGCCCTCCGCCCCAGAAGGCGCCCAGGAGGCCCCAAAAAGGCCCCAAGAGGCCCCCAAGAGGCCCCCAAGACGCCCCAAGAGGCGCCCAAGAGGCCCAAAAGAGGCCCCAAGAGGCCCCAAAACGGCCCCCAAGAGGCCCCCAAACTCGGCTAGCCCACAACGGTGCGACAATATGGGCCGGCGGAATGAGCGAAGCGATTAAATAAGGAACGAGGCCCCTTTTCTCCCATAAGTTGAACTTCGATTTACCATGGAAAACCTCAGGAAAACAGAAGGCACACTGTAAAACAATCAAGGAACACCGAGCCCCTCCCCAACGAAAAGGGTTCCTTCTGCAGGGCCCCGACTGTACAGGACGAGTTCATTTTGGGTGACCCAAAAGGGGGTCCAGCTGAAAGGGGGTGTTGCAACAGATCTGGGGCAATTATATTGCGAATGGATTGCGCCAGAGAGTTGTCTTGCAGTGAATTGCAAGTAATGTATTGCACGCGAAAATCCAGAAATACATTTGCGCCCTGGAATGTATTACACGCCCCAAATGTACTGCGAACCCGCAAATCTATTGCACCAAATCTAGTGCACCACCCCCTTGTCGCTGGACCCCCTTCTGGGCCAACCCGATTCATACCTCAGAACTCATTTTCCCCATCGAATCTACGACGAGGACCTAGAATCTCCGTAATAAATCGACTGAGACTTCTGAACACGCATTTTCCGCAGAACCGACGAGAAGATGAGCTCTGGGGTATAGATCAATTGTGCAGTCGCTCCTCTGCTCGATCGATGCCCTCTGCGAAAGCGCTGATGCCTGGGCCCGGGCCATGCGCTCGGACGTCGCTGCTCCTTCGGGATCCCTTCTTCCTGCCACCCTCCATCCCCGTCCCCGTCGTCGCCGTTATCCTCCCCCCTGCTCCTGCTCCTCCTCCTCCTCCTCCTCCTCCTCCTCCTCCTCCTCCTCCTCCTCCTCCTCCCCTCCTCCTCCTCCTCCTCCTCCTTCCTCCTCCTCCTCCTCCTCCTCCTCCTCCTCCTCTCCTCCTCCTCCTCCTCCTCCTCCTCCTCCTCCTCCTCCTCCTCCCCTCCTCTTCCTCCTCCTCCTCCTCCACTCCTCCTCCTCCTCCTCCTCCTCCTCCCCCTGCCCTCGTCCTCCCCCTGCCCTCGTCCTGCCTTCTTCCTGGGCCCCGTCCCCCCCTTCCCGGGAGTGCGACCCGGACTGTTTCCCACACGGGGCCCCCAGGGAGTCTCGAGCATTCCCCCAGGTCTGGCCCTTCTCGGGGGCGGCCAAGAGGGGGGCGTCCAAGAGGGGGGGGTGCAAACCATGGCCGGCGGCACGTGCGCGGCCCAAGGGGGGGGGGGCCAGGGACGCAGTGAAACAAGAAAGGGCGCCATGCAATCTGGGGAAATATCATGGCCCACGCCATGATATCCACCCCTCCCTAATCGGTGGTGGATAAGCCTCCCTTTGAAAAACCACCCTTTAGTGAAAACGGCCTGGGACCGAAACTGACGGACCTGGACCCGAAAAAATGACGGCCGCACAACCCTCTCGCGAACCGAAAACGGCCAATTCACTATTCGACGTGTCAGGGTAGGAGGTCTGTCCCCCCCCCCTGGTCATCACCCCCCTCAATTGGCCGCCCCCGACGTTCCTAGAGGCGTTCCTAGAGGCCTCCTAGATGGGGTCCGAGTAGATGGGGTCGAAGCATCGCGCCACATCTCCAATGCATCGCCGATGTACCGGCGATGCATCGGCGATACATCGGCGACGCGTCGGCGATGCGTCGGCGACGTCGGCGTGGGAACCCACGGGCTCCGCATCGAGCCGCATCGACGACGCATCGGCGATTCGGCGCGATCCTCCGACCCCATCTACTCCGACCCCATCTAGGACAGACCGTGGTGTTTCAACCCCCGCGAAAACGAATCAACCACTTGACAAACACTTGCCTCCGCAGTTGTCCCGGCACGAGGAAGGCGAGCAGGAGGAGGAGGGGGCGAGAGATTTCAGGTGCCCCTGGAAGCGGAGATCGTTCCAGAGGGTGGGAGGAGGACCAAGAGGGTCAGGAAGGGGATCTGGCGTGGTGGCGGAGTCAGCTCGCAGGAGGCCTAGACCTCCCCATCCCAAGCCGCTGTCTGACGGCCCCCCGGGGCCCGGCGAGGGCGCCCCCTGGTGGAGGGCGCAGGCGGCGGCGGCCTCCTCCTCCTCCTCCTCCTCCTCCTCCTCCTCCTCCTCCTCCTCCTCCTCCTCTGAACTCTGAACTCTCTCCGGTCCTCCAGGGCCAGGCCTCCCGCGGCCGCCTCGGGGGGACGCTCCCGGGCGTGCACCCCCCTCGGAGGCTCTCGGCGAGGCCGCACGCCGCCGGGCAGCCTCTCCCGAGGCTGGGCCACACCGAGGAGAACCGCCGGGCACGCCCGAAGGCACCTCGCGCCTCGCGCCTCCCGCCGCGGCTTCTCGGGGCACGCCGCCCCTCCCCGCGCGCCCCCCCCGAAGGCCGACGGCACCGGCGTGGAGCACGGGCCAGGCAGGCGCGCCCCCAGAACCCGAGTCACCGGGGTGCCGGGACGAGCACGCCGCTCGCCGCCCGCCCCCGCCCGCCGCCTGCTGTCGCCTGCCGCCGTGTCCTCGTGCTCCCGGCTCCTCGCTCCTCCTTGCGAGCGTCTTCTTACCCGCGCTTCGACATGGGGCGGAAGGTATGGGGGTGGGGGAGACTCCACCTGCGTGAAGCAGGCGCTAGAAACAGCCAAGATCTGCCCCACGGGGGGGAGGGGGAGGGGGGGGGGCGAGGGCCTGCGCCGATCGGCAAAACAGTGAATAAGAGAACGACGACCTTATCCTAGCGCTCCCGCTCCTCGCTCCTCCCGTTCCTCGCTCCTCCTGCTCTTCGCTCCTCGTTCGTCGCTGCGGGGCCGACGCCAGAGGGGCTGCCCCTGCAAGACCAACGGGCCCCCACGCCCCGAGAGGGGAGGGGACCTTTCTTGCTGCCCCGGGCAGCCCGCGCGCCTGCGCGACCGAGGGCTGCCCCTGCTCCTCCTGCGTGGGGAGGGGAGGGGGGCAGGAGGGGAAATGGACGCTCTCCGGGAAAAGAGGGGGCGGCACTCCAGAAAGAGGGGGCCGCGCTCCGGGTAAACTTCTGCCCCCTGGGATAGATGGCTCTCCAGGCCAAGACCTTTCCGGCTCCATGCCCTTGGGCGGAAAATCCTCAGCACCAAACTTAGAACAGCAGATTCCGCGGGACAGGAGGGAGAGAAAGGGGGGCGGCGAAAGGGAGGGCGGGGGCGTCCCCCTCGTCCTCCTCCTCCGTCCTCCATCCTGACTCCTCCTCCTCCTCCTCCTCTCCCCTCTCCTCCTCCTCTTCCTCCTCCTCCGTCTTCTCCTCCTCCTCCTCCTCCTCCTCCCTCCCTCCTCCCTCCTCCCTCCTCCCTCCTCCCTCCTCCCTCCTCCCTCCTCCCTCCTCCCTCCTCCCTCCTCCCTGCTCCCTCCTCCCTCCTCCCTCCTCCCTCCACCTCCCTTTTCCTACTCCTCCTCGTTCTTCTCCTCCTCCTCCTCCTCCTCCTCCTCCTCGTCCTCCTCCTCCTCCTTCCTTTTCCTCCTCCTCCTCCTCCTCCTGCTCGTCCTCTTCCTCCTCCTCCTCCTCATCCTCCTCCCCCTCCTCGTCATCCTCCTCCTCTTCCTCCTCCTCCCCGATGTCGTGGAAGGAGGGAAGGGGGCAGAAGGGAGGAACGACGGGGGAGCGGGGGAAACGGGAAGGACGACAACGACGACGACGAATACGAGGACAACGAACAGGCAACAACGGGAGGGAGGGATGGGAAGGGGGAGCGAGGGGGTAGAGGGAGTGCAAAAGGGTTCCTCGTTCTTCTCCTACTCTTCCTCCTCCTACCTAGTGTACTGGAAGAGGGGAGGGATGGAACACTACAAAAAAGGCGAGCGCCACAACGCTCTTGTACACCACTGGTGACCGCTGCAGCAGCAGCTTCTGCTTGCACCACTCGGGGATCTTCTGACCCGGGTCAATCCAGACCCGGGTCAGCAGGCAACTAAAAACTGCAATGCAAGAACAAAAAAACTGCAACGCAGGTCTTCGCAAACCCGGGTCAACCAATATGCGCGGCCGCCTCGCGGCCACGAGCGGCTCGCTAACCCGGGTCAGCCGGAGGGGGTCTTCGCAGGATCCTGCAGGATCTGGTGCCCTGGCTGACCCCCGTTTACATTGACCCCCGTCTCTTGAACCCCGAACCACAACGCAAAAATACACCCCGGTGCATGTGCACACACCAGGAGCCGCGTGCACCACAACGCATGGCGAACATTTGCGCCACACCGCTCATGTGCACCTCCAAGGTCCCGACGGGACTCAAATCTGGAAAATCGCCAAAACCCGAACGTATCAATTTCAATATGTAAGATTGTTGCGATTATTGTTTATTCTGACCCGGGTACGGTCCTCCGTTTGGGGCCGACCATGATTGTGTACACCACACGGCCTGTCGAGTGTGCACCACACCACGGCGCCTTTGTACACCACGGCTGCTCGTGTACACCGCAGTGCCTTTCTACGCAACAGTGCCTGTGTACACCACAATGCCTGTGTGCACTACAGCAGCCGTGTGTACAACAACGCCTGTGTTCACGCAGAGACTTGTGCACACCAAAGCAGCCGTGTGCACCACAACGCATGGCGAGCGTATGCGCCACACCGCTTCCGCGCCCCCGACGGAACCCGAATCTGGAAGATCGCCGGGGGCCCGAACATATCAATTTCAATACGTCTTGATGTTCCTGGTCCAGGGTACGGTCCCCCCGTTTTGGGCCGACCATGTCAGTATACACCACAGTACCTGTCTAGTGTACACCACGACGCCTTTGCACGCCACAACTGCTTGTGTACACCGCAGCGCACGTCTGCACAACAATGCTTGCTTACACCAGAATGCCTCACTACACTACAACAGCCGTGTGTACAACTGCTCCTGTGTACACCACAGTGCCTGTGCACATTGCGACGATTATGCGCACCGCGGTTGCTGCTTCAGCACCATATGTGTGGACCACAGCTCCGGTGCACCAACATGCTTGTGTACACCACAGAAGTGCGCACACTTCCAAGGCCCTGGCGGGACCGAAGACAGGGAAATCGTAGGGAATCCGACCGTATCAATTCCAACATGTATGTTATTTATGATTGTTTGTTCTTCTGGCGAGTGGAACTGTCCCGTCTTTGTAGCCAGCAACGCTTGTGTACACCAAAAGCACCATACCGACCGCGTATACATACATTAGCGGCTGCGCACGCCGCAGCGGCTGTGTACACCACAAGGCGTGGTACACCGCAATGGCCGTGCACCAGAATTCTTCTGCACACCACCATGCCTGGAATGCCTGCATGAGCTATACGTGCCGTTGCAGCAACAATTGTGTACACCACCAAACCCGTCTACACCCTAGTGCCTGCGTGCATCACGATGCCCGCGTGCACCGCGCGGCCTGCGTGTGGTCATGCTTGCGTGTGCCACAACGCCTGCGTACACAACATATCCTGCTGCGTCCACCAAATCGCCTCGCTGCTTGTACACAACGCAATGCCTATGTACGCGCTGTTCACGTGCAGTTCCGGATGCCTATGGACGACATCGGCCGTCGTCGTCGTCGTCGTCGCCGTCTTCGTCTGCGTCTTCGTCGTCCTCCCCCGGCCACCTCAAGCCCCAACGCTTCACCAGCGTGCATTCAAGCACCAACATGCTGTTGAGATTGTCATCGCCTTAAGGCGTGTCAGTCTTAGAGTTAAGTCGGGCCTGTCCCCCTACAGGGGGATTTTGGATGACAAATAAAAAATGCCCAACAAATGCCCAAAACATGCTCAAACATACCCAAAAAATGATAATCCCCTTTCTATTTTTGTGGCTATTCTTGGAGATCCCCCCTGTAGAGGGACAGGCCCGACTTAATCTTAGGGATAGGGACAAATTCGAGGCTGGTGACCACCCCACCCCTGGAGGGGCAGGAGGGGAAAAAACACACACAGACACAATTAATCGTCGATCCCCAGGAATATATGGGAAAATATGGGAAGTGGGGGGGAAGACAAAAGCCCAGAAAATATGGGAAAATATTGAAAATATGTTTATTTGTGTGTATCTATTTGTGTGTCCTGGGGCCCCTTCAGGAGGGGCAGGGGCCCGTCGGCAGCCCGGCGGGCGCACGGCCAGGCCCCCGTCGGCAGCCTCTGGAGCACGATCCCAGGCGCTAAAAAATGGGAGAGAACGCGAAAAACACAGTTTTCTGCGATTTCTGTATAATTTTCTGACTGGAAGAAAACAATTAAACAAAAATGTTCCAGCCCGCGGCCGGTTTTTTCTAATCAGCATCCCGGGCGCCGCCGCGTGAACACGTCCCCCAGTCATTTATTGATCGCCATCCTCCATTACGGTGGGGGCATTGGATAAGAAATTTCTTTTTGTAATAGGCAGCATAGAGGACCTCTTCGTGAAAGATTCACCAGCACGTGATGAGTGCGTGTGCTACGCTCGAGAGCCGACAGGTCACCAGTGCCTCGCTGTCACGCCGCAGAGCTTGATCCCACAATGGGTAGCATGCAGTCCCCCCGATGAGAACTGAGAACGGGGCACCGAAACTCGAAAGCAAGTCAAGTCATCCCGAAACTCGAAAACGGGGCACCGAAAACTGGATAGGGAACCCTCGGATGAGGAATCCAGGGTCTCGAGGCTGGCGGAACACCAATCGTGGATCGGCCATGGCTGTCACCGCCGCCCTCATGGGACAAGGAACCCTCCAGGGTCCGGCGCCTCCTGGGACTATTCCTTCACAAACGCCTCCACCGTATACTCCAGATTTCGTAATAAAGGGAGGGGGGTCTCATTTCGGGGGGGGGGTCTCTTCCAGGCTATCTTGGAGGGCCTGGGGGGTCTGGGGACGATGTTTTGGAGGGTTCTCCCACGGGGGAGGTCTGAAATGGCTTGTCTTGGAGGGTCCAGACCCCCTCCCTTTTATTACGAAATCTGGAGTATGCAAGAGTGCGCCCCCGACGAGACGACGGCGGAGGAGGCGATGGAGAAGCCCGTCGGCGTCGAGCGACGGATGTGCCGCCCCCTTGCCCGGTGCCACCACGGCGCATGCTCCCTGGAGCCGCGCGGCGCGGCCCTGGGAGTTCACAGCGGGAGCTTCCCGAACATATCTGGCAGCCCGGAAGACCTGAGAAAGTCGCGCGTCCCTCCTCCTCCCTCCTCCTCCCTCCTCCTCCCTCCTCCTCCCTCCTCCCCCCTCCTCCCCCCTCCTCCTCCTCCTCCTCCCTCCTCCTCCCTCCTCCTCCCTCCTCCTCCCTCCTCCCTCCTCCTCCCTCCTCCCCCTCTGAGCGCCGCCTGAGGGTCGAGAAGTTGCGCGCAACTTCCGACCGAGGTCGACATCGAGAACGCCATCTTCTGTAAGGGCACGGGGCTCGCAGAGGTCCTCGAGAGCGCCTTCGCTGGGCAGGCGTGCATCCAGACGTGCATGACCGTGTGGATCTTGGAACACTCCGCCAAGGAATGCAGAGGCGCCGCCATGGACCCCGCCAATAAGATCAGGGAAAAGACTTGCCGCGTCGTGGCCATCATGGCCAACGGCGGCCTCAATGTACCAGAGTCGCTTCGCGCGGCGGAGGAGCGCGCGGCCGCGCAGGATAGTTGGCGCCGAGGGGATGCGCCGCGGTGCTCACTTAAAGTTTTGTTTGTTGTATGTTTTGTATTTATTTTTTATATTTTTTTTGCGGTGCTCACTTAAATCAGGCCGCTGATCACATCGCCAGGACCTGCGAGGTCAAGATGATCAAGTGCCTGGGAACTGCAAGCAGGGGAAGAATGGCGAGCCCGGCCGCCCCCGGGTCTTCTCGGAAGCGGCGCCCGCGTGGCCGCGCCTCTTCTTCCTCCGCGAGGGGCGCGGCGAAGGCTTCGAGCGCCTGGACGTCAACCTCGAGAAGATGGAAGCGGCGGGCGGCGTCGCGGTCTTCGGCGGGTGGGTCGCTTCTTGGCGTAGCATGCGGGGATGCAAGGATATCCTTCGCGATCGCGAAGAGGGCGGCGACCCTGGGGGCGCGTCCGAAATCGCTCCCCGCAACCAATGCGGGTTGTTCCTGGGGCTCTTCAATTACGTGAAGTTGGCGGGGAAAGTGGAAGCTGGCTTGGCTGCAGATCCCGACTACGCGAGGCTGATCGCGCAGCGCAGCGCGCGTTGCGGCGGCGACATGGAACAGATAGAGGTTGCAATGGCCGACCATGGCCACCATGCCAACATGGCCGACCATGGCCGACCATGGTGTGCACCGATTCCGTTCTAGTGTACAGGTATTTGGCTGCTGGCAAACGAGCCATGGCGCACGCCCAGGCTTCGTGCTTTGGTCAACCATTACGAAGTGCCTCACAACAGTAAATTCAACATCCCCGGCCGCCCCCTCGCCCAGCGCCCCCTGGTCAAGGGGATGCCGCGCGATGGCAAAACGACTGCGCCGTCGATGGGGCCGCCCAGCTCCATGCAGGGCGGAAAGGGCAACGTGGGGGGCCAAGACCGCGCGCCGATTGGCTCGTTTGCTTTCCTGGGCCGCGCTCGGTGCTTAGCGCGGGCTGCTTTCGCACAGGCTTGAAGAACACCGGGGGGGGCATATTTTCGCGGCGCATTGTTTCGGGCGGTCGTCTGCGCTGATCGCGGGCAAAACCTTCGCCGAGGCTGACATCACCGATTGCTGATTGGCCGGAGCGGCCGCAAAGTTACCGCAGGCGTGCAGATGGAGGACGACCTGCCCACCCTTCTGGCGTCCGCCGCGAACTACCCGACATGGCGCTCGTTCCACGCGGCCGCCATGTCCGCGCCGCCGAAGGAGGCGAAACAACGACTCATCAGAATCGCACTCTTGGGGAAGCCGACCTGGGACCTTCCGTTTCTTCGGAACCGTTCCGTGGACATGCGCAAGGCCGTTGGCATGCTTTTGGCATGCGGAAATTAAACTACTTGGGGGCCGTTTCGAGAATCGCCGCTGCCCCGCCACATCGAAGCTCCACAACGCCTGAAGCTCGGTTGAAGACGCGGTCCTGGCTGACTTGGAGAGGCATGTGACGTCCGTCGACGACGTGTCGGTGAACACGTACATGTTCGACGGCGCCATGTTCTTCACGCCCGAAGGTGCCGTGGACGACCTCCACGCAGCGGCGAAGACCGTCACCGACCAATGGGGTCTGACGGTGACCGTAGAGGTGATCGATAGAAAACCACGCGTAGATTGACGATGGGCGAGCTAGCATGATAATGTCAGGTCTGTTTTTGTTTGAGAATTTCTTGCAAATGCTGCACGGCTCTAGCGGCTGGAGGCCGCGCAGAAGGCTGCCATCTTCGTTTACGTCCGTTCCGCCACGTAGGGCTCTTTTGCGGCCCGAGGGCGCCATCCAGACTTCCAAGGAAGTAAAGGTCAACCACTGCCTGTGTATGCTGGTTGCGCGAGGCGCTTGTGCTCCAATATGATGATGCTTTGTTCGAAAGCTTCCGCGTAGAGGCAATCGAAAGCGCTGTGCCGCTTCTTCTTTTTCATATTCTTCAGATTCTTCTTCTTATTATAATATTATTAATGTTTGTTTTCTTCTTCTTCACGTATCCCCCCTTGCCGACACCAGCCCCACACCCCCCTCCGCCCTCCTCCTCCTACTCCACCCCCCCCCTCCTCCCCCTCCTCCTCCTCCTCCTCCTCCTCCTCCTCCTCCTCCTCCTCCTCCTCCTCCTCCTCCTCCTCTCCCTCTTCCTCTCCCTCTTCCTCTCCTTCCTCCTCCTCCTCCTCTTCCTGTCCCTCTTCCTCTCCTTCCTCCTCCTCCTCCTCCTCCTCCACTTCCTCCTCCTCCTCCTCCTCCTCCTCCTCGTCTTTCTCCTCCTCCTCCTCCTCCTCCTCCTCCTCCTCCTCCTCCCCCATCCGCCTTCTCCTCCTACGTGCTCGGCTGGCGTCGTGGGGCCGAACGGGAGAGGAAAACAAGAGGAAACACCACATTTGGACCAAACCTGTGTTCCCGCATGGAGAAAAAAAAAGGAAACCAAACTCCGCCCCCGAGGGCGGGACAGGGGGGAAGACATGGACAAGCATCCTCCCTTCTTCCTCTGGAGAGGAAAGGCTCGCCCCCTTGAAGGGAAAGAAGGACGCAATCGTCTGCCCCACGGGAGGAGGGATCCGCTCGCCGCCACAGAGGGGGGGGGGGAAGCGAAAAAGAGAGGAAACCAAACTCCGCCCCCGAGGGCGGGAAAGGGGTGCAGGACTGGAGAAACATCTGCCCGTCCTCCTCCAGATGAGAAAGGCTCGCCCCGTTAAAGGGGAAGGCTCCATCGTGTGTCCCACGGGAGGAAGGATCCGCTCACCGCCCCAGGGGGGGAGCAAACAAGAGGGACCAAACAACAGATAAATAGAAGATAGACCAGAGCCGGTGCGTTCACAGGGGGCAACAAGAACATCTCGTCCTGCAGAGCAGGCGGAAGAGGAAACAAGAGAAAGCTTGACACTCTGCTCCCAGGAGGAGGAGGAGGAGGAGGAGGGGGAGGAGGAGGAGGAGGAGGAGAAGAGACGTATTCCTCCTTTCCTCTTCCCCGCCTTCGGAGACGGAGCTGTCTTCTTCTTGCCCCCTGTGAAGACAAAGGTATTTGTCGTATGCTTCCTTGGTGTTCCTCTTTCTCGCTCCCCCCCCCCCGGGGCGGCGAGCGGATCCCTCCACCCATGGGGCAGACGATTGACATTTTCTCTTCAGGGGGCGAGCTTTTCTCCTCCAGAGGAGGACGGGAAGCTAATTGCTGTTGTTTCTCCTTCCCTACCTCGGAGGCGGAGTTGTCGTTTTTCTAGAATGGGGAAACAGAGGTTGTTCCATATGTGTTATGGTTCCTTTCCTTAAATCCTTCCACCCAGGGGAGATACGAAGAGGACAAGGCGGAGAAGGAAGCAGACGGAAGAGGAGAGGAAATGAAAAGATGATGCATAAGCAAGGGAAGAAGGACAAGAAAACGACGGAACGGCAGACCGAGCCAGGAAGGTATTAGATCAGGGGTTCAACCTATGAATATATACATATTTCTATATACACATATAAACATGTATGTTGTATACATAAAAATATGTACGCACACCTATGGATGCTCATACAGACATCGCAACATATAACAACATAACAATGGATTGGGTCGCCCCCTTCGGCGCGCTCCTCGTCGCAGTTGAGGTTCGGGACCGGGTCGCGCTTGCACAGCGGGCAGGTGCGCAGCGTGAACTTGCGTGCCGCGAACCAGTTGTCGATGCAGTTCTGGTCGGCTGACTCTCCTCCTCCCCCTGCTCCTCCCCCTCCTCATCATCAGCATCACCACCACCACCACCATCATCATCATCATCATCAGCATCATCAGCATCATCATCATCAGTATAATAATCATCATCATCATCATCAGCATCATCAGCATCACTAGTATCATCATCAGCATTCTCATGATGATCAGCATCATCATCAGCATCATCATCAACATCATCATCATCATAATCGTTATCATCATCAACACCATCATCAGCAGCATCATCACCATCATCACCGCCAGACGCATCATAATCATCATTATCCTTCTCATCAGCATCAGCATCGTCATCGTCAGCATGAGCCAAATTTCCATTACCACTAATCGCCATAGCTCATGGCCATCACCATCATAACGACTCCTCATCCTCTTCCACCTGCCCGATCCTGTCCCATCCTCCCCCTCCTCCGATGCTCCTTCCTCCTCCAGCTCCCCCCCTTCCTGCTCAGCAGTTGCAGATTATGATGCGCATGCGTGTTTCTGGAGTCGAGGTAGTATTCCTGCTAGGTGGACTCGAGTGTCGCCACCTAGTGCAGTAGAAGTTTGGACAGGAGGCAATATTTGCAAAGGCCAAGCCAATCTTGGGCATGGCGCCGCAGATTGTCCAGTGTATGCCTTCGGAGATGCACCTGGAAGATCAAATACTCACGAAGGTCGGTTGCAGTTTGTGTGATTACGTGTTTCACGCCTTTCACGATTGGTCCCTATCTCTTGGGGCCTTTGGCTGGAGGGATACAGACTGTACCCAAAGGGGAGCTCACGGCCCTTGAGCTCGACATACGTTGTTCAACTGGAGTTTTGAGTTTTGTCAACGACTGTTCGGAAGTATGTAGAGGGTGATGGTCGCAAGTATTTCGTCATCCCACTGGGTGTCATGCTGGTTTGCGGAGGCTCATCGGGCGACACTTGGTTGAGCAGAGGCGACCACCATCGGATACCATTGTCATGCAGATCCCATCGCACCTGGGTGCGGAAGAGGTATGCACGAGACGCCTTCCCACTTGGATGATGGTGAAAGGTAGCGAGGCAGTGGATCTTTTACCTGGAGTCGCGGCGGAAGTCGCGCGAGTGCCAGCTGAGGAGAGGCACAGCGTGATGATGGTTGGGAGGAAGGCTCCGCACGCGAGACGTCGCTTGTTGCGTGCAGGGCCGTGTTCCATCCAACGTGAGGCCGAGAAAGAAGTCGACGGCTGTAGCCAACAGACGAGCAGCACAGATCGCCCAATCAGGCCACTGAGGGTTGACTGTGTCCCTCCCCCTCCTCCCTGTCCTCCGCCGCTGCCGCCTCCCGCTCTATCCATAGCTGCTCGCTTCGCGACAGCACACGCCCTTGCTGACAGCGGTAAGTCTTGCTCAGTGTGTCATGGGTCTACGACTTTAGCGACCGTGTCCGAAAGGCCGAAACGTGAGTGCGACGCTTTAGATTCCATAGACGGTAGGGTCTCGGGTAAAAAGGGGCGTCGTATGCATATCGCTGGAGGTTGGGCCCACCCCTCGCACGCCCTAATGTATCATCATGTGTTAGGAATACGGTATTTCAATGTGTGCGGTTATTTCGGACAGTCCCAGCTCAGGGCACTAGGTACAGTTTGCAAGATGCCTGTTTCCAAAATTCGTCAGGAGTACTTGTTGAGGATCCGTCGTGACGAGTTTCCAAAGCGCAAGTAAGCTGAGCCTCGAGCAATGGCTCGAGCGGTGGTTTGTTATTCAGTTTCGCTACGCGAAGGCTGTAACTCCTGTAGTTCCTCCTGCTCATCCCTCCTCCCCATGCCGCCCCCCTTCCTCAACCCTACTCTATCTTCTCCAGACTCTCCTCCCGCTGCCCCCCCACCCCTCTTGTGGCCTGGTGGAAAAAGTGCTTGCATGGCAGGGTGCGGATCGGCTGGTCTGGCTCGTAGGCCTCCAGACACAGGCAGCACTCGGCATGGTCTTCGTTGCCCTGCACTTCCTCCTGCAGCTATCACTCTGTGCAGCGAGGGGGGGGAGGGAGGAGGATGAGGAGAAGCAGAGAGGAGGAGGGGAAGGAAGAGAAGGAGGAGGAGGAGGAGGAGGAGGAGGAGGAGGACGACGACAAGAAGGAGGACGCAGGGCGGGGAGGAGGAGAGGAGCAGGGAGGAGGGGAGGGGGGATGCTCAGTCGTTCCTACCTTTTTGTTGAACTTCTAGGGGGCTGGTCCCTCGTCACTATCGAAATCCTGCTCAGAACACACCTGAGGGTTGTCGTTGCTTTTACGGAAAGGGGGGGTGAGGGGATGGGGGAGGGGGGCGCCAGACCGACCTCCAGGCGTCGCAAGAGAATCACGACGGGGACTTTTCCCCACGTCGGCCCCTGGGGTCTACTTGCGCGCCCCAAGGGGCGTCAAAGACAGCCCGCAACGAAAATAGCCAGCGCCGGTGAAAGCCACTGGTGCCCACGTAGCGACATGAAGACGACCTCGGGGGTCTTGTTCCTCAGGCGTCGTGCTTGTTCCACTGACGTACATATCGGGTAGCACCACGAAGTCATGGGATGAGGAGAAGGAGGAGGTGTCGGGCAAGGGGTGGAGATAATCTAAGTTTCTTTGAAAGCTTTGGGGGTGTCGGGGCGGGAGGGCGCTCAATGGCTTTCGGAAGGACGGCTCCTGGAACTACACCAATGATTGTGTGCGAATGTGTGTGTGTGTGTGAGTGTGTGTGAACGTGTGTGTGTGCGTGTGTGAATGTGTGTGGGTGTTTGAGTATATTTGTGTATGAATGTGTGTGAGTATGTGTGCGCGTGTGTGCGTGTGCGTGTGTGTTGTGTGTGCGATGTGTGTAAGATGCGTGCGTGGTGTGTGGTGTGTGGTGTGTGGTGTGTGGTGTGTGGTGTGTGGTGTGTGGTGTGTGTGGTCTGTGGTGTGTGGTGGTGTGGTGGTGTGGTGGTGTGGTGGTGTGGTGTTGTGGTGGTGTGGTGGTGTGGTGGTGTGGTGGTGTGGTGGTGTGGTGGTGTGGTGGTGTGGTGGTGTGGTGGTGTGGTGGGGTGGTGTGGTGGTCTGGTGTGGTGGTGTGGTGGTGTGGTGGTGTGGTGT